>VXAV01007495.1:572497-607765 GCA_013399715.1 Alectura lathami
GGGGGGAGGTGGGAGGGGGTTGTGCGTGGCGCTGCCGTCGTCTACTGGGGGCAGCGCGGGTTTGCAGAAGTGCCGTACGAGGAACGAGTAGGGCAGGAGGAGAGCTCGGGGCTCAAACCTGCCTGCAGCGCACACGCAGAGGAGCTGCAGGACAATTTTTAGGTGTCTGCAAACTGCTGGCCTGCCTGCGCTCCGTCTTTTCTGTACAAACCCAAGTCTTGTGGGCTTTTGCCTGCAGAACACACGATCTCCTCAAGCCCTGGTGGTATTCCTTGTTCTCTGATTATCTGTGTCCCTGCCGTTTCCTCTCTCTTGTGGCATGGGACAAATACCTTGGTGCTGGCTTCTGCTGAGGGCTTTCCAGACCTGACAAGAGCCAAAGGTTCGCTTCAAGGCCATGGAGATGAAACGGTGTTATTTTGCTTTCTGGATAGGGTTACGGTCTCCTGACTCTTGTGATAGGGCAAGTTTAACACACATGATTTTAGGCATCAATTACACAGCCGTTAAGGCAACACCGAGTTATGCGCTTGTACAGAGGGTCATACCTCCTTGAAGTACCTTTGCCTTAACTGCTTTACCCACTGTTTCTTTCACATCCTTTCCACAGTCTGCCGCCATCACTTTGACCTCCCAGAAGAGTCTGCAGCTCCTCCTGCTCTGGCAGAACTTACGCCGGCACTGCTAGGAGTGCTCAGCTCCCTCAGCTTCACAGCAGGACCCGCAGAACCGGGCTGCAGACCGTGCGGGAGCCCGTCCCAGCCGCGTTTGGTGCCCAAACGGGACCTGCAGGGCAGCGCAGAGCCGGCAGGGGTCCCCGCTGCTCCACGCCGGGGCAAGAAGGGGGAACGGGAGCGAACCTTGGAGGTCGGGTGCAATGCGGAGCTGGTCTCTCACACCCTCTGGGGTGAGCTGCAGTTTGCTTTCGCGTGCTGTTTTCTTCCAGGGAACTAGCAGAAAATGTTCTCACCCTCACAGCGGGGTTGGGGCTGCCAGCCCCCCAACACGCAGCACCAGTATTGGGGGCAGCGGGGGATTTTGTGGCCCTGGCACAGCTGCGTGGGGTGGGTGCCTCGTGGCCAGGCTGGTGGGGAGACAGCGGCGTTCCCAGCTGGGCACCCACAGCTGCAGAGGCCCCCAGAGAGCACTTGTGCCCCAGTTCCCTGCGTGCTGGCAGAGACGCTGTATTTATTTTACAAGGAAGACAGTCCAACAGGCTGAAGCATTTATTTTTAAACTCCCACGAGGGAGTTTGCCAGCGGTCAGGCACAGGCTGGGCCTGGCACACATGTCCTGGAGTGAGGGCAGCTGCCAGGCACCGCACCCTGCAGCGCCCACGTTGGCTGCTGAGCCCCTGCCCTGCCAGCTCCAGCAGGCTTCAGCCGCTCGTCCCATGCTGAATGCTGGCCATGTGATTTTCCCTGTGAGCTGAGGCTTTTGTCACTGACGCTGCTCAGAGCTCTGGCTTTGTGTGTTATAGGTGGCCCTCAGGATTTCTCCTGTGGGCACATCTGGTGACCCTAACACCCCCAGTGCCCCAGAGGCAGCCTGTCTGCCCTTCACACCAGCCCTCTTCGTTCTCTCTCTGCACCAAACTTCGGCAGTTCCCCCACCCCCTTTGCTTTCAAGACAAGCAAAACAGTTGGTTGCCCACAGCCTTCTCCCGTGGGTGCCTGTGTAAACTCTGCAGCTCTGTTTTCCCTGGACTCTCAGCCCTGTCATCACCCCCCTTCCTGACCTTCTAACATCCCCCTCAAAAACAGCCTACCTTCCCTCTCCTTTCTTTCTGTAGAGGCCCTGGTGGCCTGAGCCAACCCTCCCCCTGGTTTATCTTTCTCTTTCCCTGCTGCAGCCTGCTTGTGGAATGATGGACAACCTAAAGGTTGAGAAAATACAGTAAAATGCCTTTCTTATCCTGTAATGACCTAGGGGGAGGACACAGACTGATAAAAATGACAGTCCAGAAGAATTGAGAGCTAGACCCTTCACCTGCCTGTCCCTCAGCGGACAGAAAATACTCAATCCACTTGCTGTGGTTGTAACTGCTGCAAACTCATAAAGAAAGGAATTAAGTACTTAGCCAATTAGAGCTATGAGTTTCTGGCCAAGGAAATGTCCTTCTGCTGCCTGTGAGGAAACTAATTCAGAGACTTGCAGAAGAAGAACCCAAAGCAGGCTGAGCAGCCCTGTGCTTTATGGCCAGACAGAGGGCTTTGCTTAGTTTACTGCCTCTGTGTGGTTCTGCTGCAGAGATGGAGGCTTGCATGACGTATAGCCCCAGTGGCTCCCTTGGGCCTACCTCTATTTTCAACCAACTGTTTTACTTCTCTGTTTTTGTTGGTGTGATTTTTGACAGCAGTCCCTAGTGCTAGATCAGATGTTTCTAGCCAGCAAGTGACCAGGAGGTAAGCATCTCGTTTACTGGAGTGCCCCAAAAGCGATCTAAGCTGCTGTGCAACAAAACAGCAGTGGATGTGTGGCATGGTGTGCTGCTAGCAAGGCTCCGTCCACCTCCCCTTTACACAAATCAAACCTGAAGAGGCCACAGGGAGTGACTGATGGGGGAGAGCAGGCATAAGGCTTGATGTGTTCCTATGGCCACTTAAAGTAAGCAGTACAGAAATTTCTGTAGATTTTCTGCTCTCCTTCCTTGCTCCTGAGCCCAGATGGACCCCAAAGGGGGCTCTTCCTGCCCCTCGTGCCTCCCTCGTGGCTGCCTCCAACCCTGTTCATCCCAATGCCTCCCTTGTCTCAGGGTCTCTAGCTGGCCCTTTCCTCCCATGCCCACCACTAGGACTTGGGGCAAGGAGACCCAGTCTGTACCATGTCGTTAGCTGATGCCCCAGGAGGCACTTGTCAGCTTTGGAAAGTATGGGCTGGTTACAGAGTGTTTACTCTTCTTTTCCTCTGTTAAAATCATGCTAGAAGCAGGTAAAATGACCTGCAGTAATTCCTTTTACCTGCTCATGCTGTGGCAACCACAGAGAAGGTACAAAGCTGTAACAGGAGGAGAGGTGGCACAGGCAGATCACGTCCATCAGGCGATGTCTGTATGAAACCACAGCCCAGAACTGGATGCAGCTACTGCATGGAGTGGGGAAGGGGGCCTGGGAGGGCTGCGTCACGGCTCCGCCAGGCAGCCCAGGCTCACTCCCACTGCATGTTAGCCCTGTGCGTCAAATTGCTCTTTGCACCATTCTGTGAGGGCATTTCAGGCTCCTTCATAATTGTACTTCACTCAGTGATGTGAAATATCCCCTCTCTGCAAAACACCTTTGCATGAAATACAGGTATCCCCAACTCTTTTCCTTAAAATGTTGCTGCAAATGCTAAAAGCTGAGTCTCAGCCAAACCCCACAGCCAAGTTTACCCTAAGCTTTGACAGTATCCAAATGGATTCACCTTTTCAACTGCAGCAGCCCAGCCTAAATCCCTCCTTTTTTGCACACCTGGAATTAGAGAGGTGGGGATGCAATGTGGGTATTTCTATTAGCACATTCCTCTGAAACAAGGCACACTAAAGAAGAGTTGATCCCCAGCAGTCGAACAGGCCAGCCCTCCTCCTCTCTGGCTCTCCGCGGCCCTAGGAATGGTTACAGCTCGTCTGCCAAGGGGACTCAAGGGAAGCCCCCACGCACGGCAGTGGCCTGTTCACAGGGGAATACAGGGAAGGCTATACATACCCTGGAGTGGGAGGCCTCCATTCGGTTCAGGTTCACATTTAAACATACATGATCAGGATGGAAAGCGTCTCCCAACTGACCAACCCTCAGATGGACACCTTCTGCAGAAGGGGATCACAAATGCGAGTGTAGGGCTGTAGGGTCAGGTTTTACCTTTCCGAGGGCTTCGTATGAAGATGAGCTCAGACCTGTACATTCGGAACACCCCAGTGATTTCTGTGCTGTAATCCCAGCGTCACTCACTAGTGGTTCCTGATGCTGGACTGTGTCAGGTCACAGCTGCTGATGCCAAGTAGGGGAATGACCTAGTGCATAACTAGTGCTTTCTGGGAAGGTGAGATCCCTCTGGACACAACTGGCGAAACACTAACACTTGCAGGCAATGGGGAGGCGGAGCTACAGGTAACCAGAGGGCCACCAGTACTTCAAGCCCTCAAGAGACTTAAGTGCAGGAAGAGCTGAAACCTTTCCACTGTGGAAGAAAAGGAAGAGGTGCGGGTCAACCTGCGCTGAGCAGCTCAGCTCCTCCCTCCCTGATGATTAGCCTCACCAGGGCAGCAACAAGGCTTGCCCAAGGGAGAGGAACCTCATGGTAAACATAAAATCTTCCTCCCTTCCCACACAGCAAAGCTGAAATATCAAGGAGGGACTCAGAGGGACTTGGCTTTAGGTCACTGGTGAGCACCATCTTTCTCAGCAGGGTTACACATAAGGCGTTTCCCCAGTCAGCACTTATTAGAGGACTGTGAGGAATGCCTACAGCAGGGACTTCAGACTGAGCTTTGCATGCTGTACCCCTGGAGAAGGAGGAAAGGTGCTTGAACAGTGGCTCCTCCTCCAGCATAAAGTTCGTCCCACGTCCAAACGTGCACTGAGGCCCATGGAAGGCTAACCAGCAAAGCTCAGCTGCGGCTGGATTAGAGGAAGGTGTGGGTGGTGTGGGTGGAGCTGGAGCTGAAGGCAGCTGTGGCTGGCAAGGCCCAGCAGAGCAGAGCTTGGAGTCTGCCTGCCCAGCGAGGTGTGCGACTGCCTTCTCACTTCTGCTTTCTGTGGTTTGCGTTGCTGGCTTCTGCAGTCCAGGTGCCCTCCGTTTGGTGTGGGTTTTTGGTGGTGGTGGTTTTGCCTTGGATTACTAGACAGGCTGTGAGGTGTGGGCCGTTTAACACCGGGCACACTTGGGCTGCACAACTTGATCCACTTCTGCAGTGAGTGTATTTTTCTCCTGCTAAGGTGTTTTAACCAAAGTCAGTGGAAATAAACACCAACCAGGCAGCTTAGGACAACAGCAGAAAGCTTAAAGAGAGCCAGTTTACCCAGGCTGGTCAGATCAGGAAATGACAGCCTGTGCAAGTCTTAGGCTCAGAGGAGGGGATGTATTTCAGCAGGAACTTTTGTGTGTTCTCCCTTGGCTGCTGCAAACCAGGGCAACTGAACTCATGTCAGAGAGATGCTGGTTGATCCTGGCTGCATGCCTTGGGTGTGTGTGCTGAAGGATTCTGCTGGATTTATCTAGCACCCATATTTTTTCATTTTTTATTTTTAACTTCCCTGAAGCTAGTTCTTTCCTTGATATTTTTGAGCTTGCTAACCAAGAATATCTGCATGTCTATGCTTAATTTATTGTGTAGCTGCACTAATACCTTTTTGTGAAAGTACTGCTAACTTCAAAGGCCTGAGTGAAGGTAATGGACATGCACAGTGTGAGAGTAGTTCTCCACTGAGGTGAATATCTGTCTGACGGGCTGAATAAGGCCTGCTTTAGGCAACAAAGGCTGGTAGTGGAACCCCCTGGTATCAAAAGGCGTTTCCCATAAATGCAGAGGCCTGTGTTAATGCGTCCCAGGGCAGGATGACAGTTTTATTAAGCTGGATCTGGGAGGCCAGTGTGTTTTTTCTCAGGTGAAAAATGTTTTAGCTTCCCTGTGACCGAAGCACAGGAAAGGATTCTGCACATGGAAAAAAAAAAAAAAAAAAAAAAAAAAAGAAAACAGCTGTTGGCAAGTGAGGCACCTCTTTTTGGCTCTGTGATCTCTGTGCGACCAAGCTTAGGCAGTCTGGCAGCATTTGTATGGTTCCATCTGCTTGTTTCCAGCCATGGTAGGTCCTGAAATAGCAGACGTCAGACCTATGACTGGTTCTCTGACCCAGCAGTGCTATTTTGGCAGCAGGCCCAGGGTTAAGCATAACAAGAGCCATTTTCAGTCCTTGCTCTCCTGAAGGTCAGTGGCCCAAATGGCTGGATGTTTGTCTTAGCTGTATCCGGACAAGGTCTGCATTTTGTAATGATAAGGCAAAATTCAGAGATCCTCCTGTTGGCAGTCTCCCACTAAGTCTAATCAGAAGGCATGTTTTTCCTGAATAAGGACGTCAGGATTTGGTCGTTGGTGATTTTTAATTGTTTTGACTATTCCGAGCGGTGTATTCTGCTGTTGTTGTTACAGAGGCTCACTGCTCCGTTTCACCTCCGGCCCTTGCCGTCCCCAGGATAGCGCAGCTCATTCCTAGCGTTAAGCCTGCCTTACCCATGTCGCCCACGGCCGGGTGAGACGTAGAGGTTCCTTCATCTGCTCAAGTCACGTGGAAGAAGCAGGCTGCCTCCCAGCAATAAGCCTGGCTCGCTCTGGCTCGCCAAATGCCTTCTGAGACAGCTCTCCTCCCTTCTAAAGCTCTCTCAGAAAGCTATCAGAGAGGTCAGTCACAAATTGGTCCCATTTTTTCTGCCAGACCTCTTTGGCCTTGGCTTTCTCATCTGGTAGCATGGCACTGTATCTGCAAGGAGGAGAAAAGCCTGTATCAGACCGGAGACAAGGGGGCAGCTATTCCAAGATCGATGACCGCAATGAAAAGGCAGGAAGCAGTAACAGATTAACCCTTTTGGGACATACCCACACTGCTCGGAGTAACACTGTGTAGAGCCTTAAGTGTCCCAGCCATTTCTGCAGCACTGTGGGAACAAACCAGCTCAGCCTCCATAAGCTGGGGGCTCACTGAGCAGCACCTGTGCCGCAAGCAGGGCAGACAGCTCTGCTGCTGCTTTGAGATGTCCCCTGGACTTCATCCAAATTGGTAGGAAATAACAGGGTTTGTTGTCTCCCTGGCCATGTGAGAATTTGGGACTGGCATGGGATTTGGCAAGCAGGCAAAATTCTAGGAATGTGGAGAAAGACCCTGGGCACCATAGACAAACTATTCTGGGACATTCACAACTGTCTGGGTAAACAGAAAAAGTGGTTAAACACACCCGAACTGCAAGCTGGTAAATTGTTTTCCTGCGTTTCCCTGGTGGGCCATGGCAAATGTCAGAACAAGTTCAATTCAGGGAGAATGGCACAAGGGCATAATGTTTCTCCCCCACCCAGAAGCAGGTGCTGGAGGCAACTTTGCAAAGGATGGAAAAGGTAGAAAAAGCTGAGACACTGGGTTAGAGAAAGGCACTCAAGGGCATGGACAGAGGAGAATCTTGAGTCCCTGTCTCCTGCTCTTGGAGGAGACACACACTGGAGACTTTGGATAAACAGAAGCCCAGTTCATGTGGCAGAGGAGACTCTGGGACCAGAACCTGACTAAGGTGGGTTTTCAGAGAGCAGCTGATGTTCCTTTTAGCATTGCTATGGCTAGATCAGGGAGGTGAAGAACTTACTTTATGGAGTTGAGCGCAAGTTGTTTCAAGGTCCTCAGGTCGGCATTCATCCCTCCAATGGCCATGAACACCTCGTAGAAGTCGTAGGAAACACCCTTTGCCCCAAAGATAGAGGGATCATCGGGGCTGATCACAATGGGGTGCCCTTCAGCCATGAGGCTGGCTGCGGGATGGTTCCGCAGGTCAGCTACCAACAGCAGCACCTCGATAGGGAGACAACGCCATGTCAGGTTATGGCTGTAGCCACGTTTGCATTACTGCACCCATTGCACCGCATACCTGCGATAGCTGCCTGGGTCAACAGCAGTCATTGGGGAAGAAGAGTCACCAGAGGGCTGTTCAGAGCACATTAGGCATTACACTCAGAACTGCTGCAGGAGGAGCCTACTTTTCTCCACTGACTATATGAGGAGATTTGCTTCTTACACCTCAGTCAAGGCCAGTGGTGTGAGTAACATCAGCTCATTTATTACAATTAAATAAGATGAGCATTTCAGGAGCAGTCTTTCGGTTACACCTTTGCCCTGACACTTAGCCTGGGGCACCTGGAGCTGGGATCAGGGTTCTCTCCCTCAAGGCACACACCAGCACATCTCTGCCCCAGGCATCCAGCCTGTGCCCAGAGGACAACGCTAATGTGCTGCAAAAGAGTTCCCCCTGGCTATGAATTCTACAAAACCAAAAGGACTCCCACTTGCTAACCCAGCTTCTCAGCCTCCAGCCCTCCTGGCTTTAAAGAATTTTCCATTAGGTTTCTTTAGGCACCTCCCTGGCCCTGGGCCTCCTCTCCGCCAAGGATGACTGTCTTCCCAGGTTTCCCTGGATAAGAATTTAAATGGCGTTGAGCTGACTGGCGTTATGAGCGTTATAGACATGCAGTGAGTGTCTACACAGCAGACTAGTGCAACGTGGTGCAAAAGGAGACTGAGCCAACCTGGGTGCAACAAAACATCTGGCTGCCCCCAGCTCCCTGCTGCTCCTCGCTGCTATGGCAGATCCCATTCCCACATCCCAACCCCAAGACCTAAGCTTTTACCAGCATACCTGGTTGGAGATGGGACAGACTTCTACAGGAATATCCCTCTTCAGAGACAAATTTTTGGCTACTGGGTGTTTAATGAGAGCAAGTCCATGGCCAATCCGGCTGGTATTCAGTAGCAGAGCATCCAGCACATTATTGTCTACAGAGGTGCCCTGCCAGTCTGAGCAGAGACAGGCAAGAATCACTACATTGCTATAAAGAAATCAATAGAAGGGTAAATCCACCCATCTGGACTGAGCAACATACTGGGACCAGCAGCAGCTGTAGCTCTTGCAGCATGAATCGTAGAATCACAGAATGGCTTGGGTTGGAAGGGACCTCAGAGATCATCTAGTTCCAACCCCCCTGCCGTGGACAGGGCTGCCAGCCACTCGCTCACTAGATCAAACTGCCCAGGAACCCATCCAGCCTGGCCTTGAACACAGCCAGGGATGGGGCAGCCACAGCTTCTCTGGGCAGCCTGTGCCAGCGCCTCACCACTCTCTCAGGGAAGAATTTCTTCCTGATGTCCAACCTAAACCTCCCCTCTGTCAGTTTTAGCCCATTCCCCCTTGTCCTACCATTATCCACCCACGTAAAAAGTCGGTCCCCCTCCTGCCTGCAAGCTCCTTTCAAGTACTGGAAGGCCGCAATGAGGTCTCCCCGGAGCCTTCTCTTTTCCAAGCTGAACAATCCCAACTCCCTCAACCTTTCCTCACAGGAGAGGTGCTCCAGCCCTCTGATCATTTTGGTGGCCCTCCTCTGGACCCGCTCCAACAGCTCCACATCCCCTCTGTACTGGGGGCCCCAGGCCTGGACACAGTACTCCAGGTGAGGCCTTCCAAGGGCAGAGTAGAGGGGGACGATCACCTCCCTCTCCCTGCTGGCCACCCCTCTCTTGATGCAGCCCAGGATGCCATTGGCCTTCCTGGCTGTGAGAGCGCACTACTGGCTCATGGCCAGCTTTTCGTCCATCACAACGCCCAAGTCCTTCTCCACAGGGCTGCTCTCAAGGAGTTCTTCTCCCAGTCTGTACACACACCTGGAATTGCCTCGACCCAAGTGCAACACCATGACTCCATGTCACGCACAATACAAAGGTGCTGACCCACTTGAAGCCTACACTCAGGAGCAGGTAGGGAGGCACCATGGAGGAATGCTGCAGCCATAAGCTGATGTGGGGAGAAGCACAGGGAAAACAGAGCACACACACCCATCACTCTGGTGCAGCCAGGCTTGTTGCTTCTCTGCTTTGCAAGACTTCACCTTCTACCTCTGTAAGCAGTAACAGACCTTGAGTCCCCATGCCTACCAGTCTCTCCAGCATGGAAAAAGTACGGCAGGTTGACTCCCAGGGAATACGGGATGGTCAGGACATCCTTCAGCTCCCATAAGGAATGACCTTCGTCCTCATTGCCAACCTGGGGGAGGAGAAAGAGAAATGGCTTTGAACAATGCTCTGAAAGATGGTGTGTCCTACAGCTAGAAATCACTACATGGTGCCAGCTGTATTGAAAGTACAGTGCTGTGTTTTGGGTGGCGGGTAAGGGGCTGAGTCTTTCAGGGTTTAGGGTCTTTTTGGTCAATTACTGCCAGCAATATCCTTAGCTAAAAGATTTTTTGTTAATTTACACTGATTTCAGAACAGCAGCAGATGATCTGATATTACACATGCCGTATTTGCTTGTAGTTGTATTGCACCTCTAGAGGTCAACGCAAAGCCACAGAAGAAATCCAGTTACCAGGTCAAAGCCTGCCAGGGTGTCTGGGAAGTGGGTTCTGAGTGCCATGGCAGTGACGATGGCTTCTTTAATCTGGGGAACATTCAGCATCCTAAAAAGCAAGAGAGAGAAAGCAACACAGAGACTTGTATCCATGACCTGTCTTCTTTGGATTTGAACGAATTGCAAACTGGGGCCCTCAGGGGTATTTCCAAAATGCAGGTTCCTCCTGAATCTGACAGCCAGCTTCAGGTCCCCAGAGTAACGGCAGTAGAAAATTGATATTATGAAAGGAAACCCCTGAACGACCAGGAAATGCCTGGCTAGACAATTCAGTCACTTGAGTTGAGGCTTGCTTGTCTAAGACTTGCTGGCTTTCTCTTACAGCAAGCAGGGAACACAGCAGCATAGGAAGAAAAAAAATTTTTTTTTTTGCCTCTCTACTATTTTGCTGGGGGTTGGGACAGCTGCATTTCAACAGAGTTTTCAATTTAGCTTTCCCCCAGCACTGTTGGACTTGAACATCACAGCGCATTTTGCAGACAGGCTCTGTTCGTATACCCGCACTGGCCAGAGGCAAGGCAGCTCTGTGCTGGAAACTGTATCGTGCTGAGCCGGAGTAAGCACCACTGAGAGGTATGCTGCATTTGCTCAGGATCACCTCGCATGACTTTGTGGCATCTGGCTGACTTGGAGAACAGCTTCATGCCTGCCTACAGACAGCAGCATGAACATACCATGTGAAGGCTGCCAGGGAACAGCGCTTGCATGGTCCCCCAGGACCTCTGCCATGCCCTGTGCCCATACTTGGGCACTGCCATCCCTGCTTGGCCCCACAGGGAGGGCAAGCATGGCCGTGTGAATGCCTTCCCCTTGCTCGATCCTGCACACCACAGCTCAACACAGATGCTCATCTTGCAGACACATGCCATCAGCTGACCCCAGTTGTTCCACATGCATGCAGACTTCTATAGATGATTTCTCATCCCCAGGGAACTGCTTTAGGAGCCAAACCCCCAGCGATGGCAGCACTTCCAGCCCATTCCTCGGAAAGCCCCCGCATCTCCTGGTACCGCCTGGGTGCCTCCCTCGCCACCTCCAGCCCCTGGGCAGCTACGCACAGCCGTGCTCAGCCTCTACCTGTGTGCTGTGAAGATGATCTTTGCTCCGAGGAAGTCTGGGTGCTCCCGCACAAACCGCCTGCTCACCTCCCGGTACGTCGCCACCGACCAGGACTTGTTGTGCCGAGTGCCATCCAGCTCATACACCTGCAAGCCAGAAGCAAGGCAAGCAGGAGTTAGAAGAGATATTTTGCTAGCAGGTGGGAGAAATGAGTAGAAGAAAAACTTTGGGAGAAGCAATGCACTGCAGTCTTTGCAACGAGGCAGAAAAAAAGCCGTTAAAGCTGTTAGGACATTTTCTGCTTGAAGCCTTTACTGGCTGGCAAGGAGCACCGAGTGGTTTTCCTCCCTAGTATGTGACACAAGAACCAAGCTCCCCCATGCTCAGACCTCGGGTGCTGCTGCCTCGCAGCTGCCAGCACCCGGGGCGGTGGGGTGGCTGCAGATATCACAGAGACATTTCCACTACTGCTGCTCATGGGAACCTAAGGCTCTGCACAGCTGAACTTGCAAACAGAGCTGGAGATGGGGCCGGGGCAGGGTTTCTGCGATGTTTGCTGTTTTGCACTAAATCCCAGCTTTCGTTTACTTATTTCGGTGACTGCTTCTGGTGGGCTTTGCAGCAAGGCGAGTTTCTGCAACATGGGTGCTGTTGCCCAGCGTGGCAGAGGTCCCCCAGGCACGCAGCTATCTCAGTCTTCCCTCTCACCCTGATCCATCCCAGCCAGCACTGGCCCAGCCCTGGCAGAGATGCGTGGACTGCCCGCAGCCTGTGCCAGCAAGCATGGGGGCTCCCACGCCTGCATGGGATGCAACTCTGGTGCCTAGCCCCTCTTCCAAATGCCTTGCACCCCATCTAGGTGTTCCTAGTAAATGTAGGGTGTTCTCCATGCAGGCCCACCCATCCATATGGTTGTTGCAGATATTCCTGCCCCAGAAAGCTCTGCAATAGTGGAAGACTGTGTTTTGAAATCAGTACAGTACACTGCTCAGAGAAGTCATTCTGAAATAAGCTGTAGATTTAAAATAATGCAGCTGTTCCAGAATAAGTCTCTGCTCCAGGTGGGAAGTTATTCCAGAACAGGTGATTCTGGCACAGAGAAAACTAAGATGCATCTTCCCAACCAGCAAGATTAGACACAGCTCCCAGTCGGATGGTACAAGGCAGTTTGTAGTGTTGCCACAGTCAGTATCTTCCTTAACCATTAAGAACAAAGTGTCTCTCACTTCCAAGCCCTCGAGCATGCAGATCTCCAGGAAAGACCTTTGAATATGATCAGGCTCTTCCAGCATCCTTACAAGGCCAGGTATGAAAACATCCAAACACTAAATTCAAGCTAGGGCTTGAGAAAAGGAAAATAAGGATTTAAAGGAATACTAGAGAAGCCAAAACGTACATACCGGAGGCAGGATAGCTCTTATCTCAACATACTGCACGTTATCCTCGTAGAGCTCCAGCAGCCCCTGGTAGAAATAGGCCTTGAACACAGGTGCATAGCAGATAAGTCCAGAGGCGATGAGAAAGACTTCTTCAAACCTCTTCCAGATGAAAGCCTGGGAAGGGTAGGCCAGCTCAGGGGTGTCTGTCACCAGGGTCAAGTTCCTCAGCAAGCTGCAGGAAAGGGTAAAGGGAAGAGGACGAATGAGGAAGGCAGAGAAGCCAACTGGTTTTCAGCATGCAGAAAGAGGGACGTGTTCTTTGGGGAGGACTGAGGGAAGAGCAGAGCAGTTCCTGCTGCAACAGGGGCTCAGTGCCTAACCCTGAGACTGATGACACTGCAGTGCATAGAGGTGTAGCAACTGGTGCAACCAGGAGGCATTCAGGCCATTTTCCTGCCACCTGTATTTACTCCTCTAATGGCTGGTACACGTAATACCTATACTCTCTGTCAGGTAAAAAGCCATGTGCTACGTGTTGAGCTACAATCTGGGTAACACTTGATGTTCAAAGTACCCACTGTTTTGAGGGAAAATCTTGAGGAGTAATAAGACTTAGAAAAGCAAGCAGGATGCTTTAATATCATAAGAATTGCAATCTGCTATTCAGGCCTGTTCTTAGTCCAAAAGCAGGCTAATACATTACTCCTGCAGACAATACACTCTTCCAAACATCTTAAATGCATGTAAAATATTTTGACACCCATCCCTCTGTTCACTACCTGAAGGCAGGCAGTCTCCAGGAGATGCCAGGGTCACCACCACAGTGACTACTAACCTGTAACTTTCCCTGGCATCTTCTTGTTGTCAAAGTGTGTCATACAATATGGGCAGAGGGGAAATGTTTGAGAATCAGAAATCTTTTTCTCCTCCCCAGTGAAACTAGCCTGACATCCCTTGATAACAGTTACTGATTTTTAATAATGTTTGGTGTTTGAAGTCTCCCTCCCACAGACGTGATCCAGTTCAGACCCATAAACTAAGATATGGGACATCCTTTTTGCATCCCTCCATCCCGATGGAGCCAGCTCCCCAACACCTGCCTGCTGGCTGACACTCCCCTCCCTAAGGGTCCTTTTCCAGCAGCTGTGGTTTCATTTCTTCTTCACTCAGCTAATTTCTTTGCTGGAGCAATTTCAGAAACATAATTGTGCATAAGTGAAGATATTTGGACCACATTAAGGATGAGCTTTTAAATGCTAGCCAGTCAGGAAATTCAGAGTTTGGGTTTCCACAGCACCTGCAGCTTTACCCTCCTATGCAGTGAGGCCTCCTCTCCTGCATTACTGGCACCCCCAGATATGTCCAGTGAGCAACGCGACCTTACAGAGCAGCACAGCCCTGCCCAGGGAGGCAAAGGGGTGACCACACTCCACGTGGCATTGTGGCTTGGCGAGAGACACTGGAGCATCACCCCATAAACCAGGAATGCGAGAGCCAGGGGCACCCGTAAGGAGCGCAGCCATCAGCGGCCTCCAGCGAGAGGGTGTGCTGGAGGAGTTGTGGCACGGGAAAAGCCAGGCATCATGCCAAGCCTCTAGGAAAACAGATGTGGTGGTGCTGCCCAAGCCGAGCGTCCCGCTCCCCTCACCCCAGTGCTGGCCGAAGGGCAGCTCCCCGTGCCTGGTTTTAAACTCGAGCTGTACGGACTCGAGGTTGTTTACCCAGCCTGTGCTCTTGGGTGAGATACTGTAATAAATCCCCATAGCACCCTGCACATATATCAAATCACTTTTTTTTTTTTTTTTTTTAATAATCCCCTGTCCTTTGAGACCGATTATTGATCCCTATAACTGTTGAAGATTTATTGTGCAGTGGTGACCCAGCCTTGATAACCTGATAATCTCCTAAGGGTTCGGGCTGATAATTTTTTACCACGAGGAGTTCATGCAGATGAAGCAAAGCTTCATAGAGACATTTTTGCTTCTTTTCCAGAATGGACTGCAGCCAGTGATCAGGTGCAGACTACAAATAGCCTTCCATGTCATGTCATATATGCAGTGAACAATGCTATTGCAATGCGTATGCCCAAAGGGGCACAACGAAAACAACCAGCTAAGGATTATTTATTTTCAATC
Organism: Alectura lathami; assembly: GCA_013399715.1. Classification (NCBI taxonomy): domain Eukaryota; kingdom Metazoa; phylum Chordata; class Aves; order Galliformes; family Megapodiidae; genus Alectura; species Alectura lathami. Next base: position 587,199 of record VXAV01007495.1, read on the forward strand.
ATGTTTTTGCTTTTCTCTTTTCCCGCTATTTTCTAACTGTTTTGCTTTCTTGCACTATGTCATGCAAAAGTGAATGGATTGTTGCCTTGTTTTTAAAGTGTATCTTTTTCCTGTTTCTTTTTCTCTGCTCTATGGGTAATTATAGTCTGCTCCTCACCGTAGCATCTGAATGTCTTCCAGTGGTGCATTAAATAGTGTGACTAACATCTGTCACATGTGGCTCATTCGCTTTCTCTCTCTCTCTTCCCCTCTTTTCTCCCCAAGGGGAGACTAGTAGAGAAGGCAGAGTGCTTTGTTTCTCTTGTGGGGTTTTGTGTATGTTTTTGTGTGTGCCTACTGCCCTATTTTCCTGTGAGATGAGGCGGTCGGAGGGCACGGAGGGGAGGTGATGGAGGTCTGCTGGCGCCCAGGGGACTTCTCCCACAGCTCAGGCTGCGTGTCAGCTTGCTCGCAGATGACTTCATCCTTGCGACAGGGAGCTGTGCCGCGGGCCATTCTCCTATATCCTAATTGATTGCCAAGTAAATAAGTGAGGATTCTTTTAACTCTCAAAGCAAAATTTGCTGCCTTTCTCCGTCTCCTAACCCGTGGTGTCTTGGCTCTCCCAACAGCATCCTTTTGGAAGCTTACCACTAACAGGATAACCCAGGGCGCTGCCCATAAGACTTGTATTTTGGATATGAATAATAAAACCTTCTTTTGAGGCAGACAAAGAAGAAGGCTTACTTTCAACACACATACATATATCTGTAAATGTACATAAAAATACAATCAGCACAAACGCCATGTGGTTACCTCCCTCCCTCTTGCCTTCCTGGTCAGGAGCATGGTAAGGTAAGAGAGGTGCAGCCTCTGGGAAATATTGTCACTGTTCCTTCACGTTTGCTGATCCTCACTGTCCTGTAGGAGAACCCTTCCCTACTGCCATGCTGCCTCAATACCTCCTTGAAAGCACCCAACTATCCATCCATTCCCCACTTTGACATCTGCTTTCTCTCAGCTTGTCAGTGCTCAAGGGCAAAGAGGAGCGCAGGAAAAGAGGTAGCCTGGGATGCACATGTTCAACAGACTGGGAGAGTTTCCAGGAACTGAGAAGCAGAACAGATTGGGGCCGATTCCTGGCTGGAGACCTATTTCCAGGCGGCCAAAAAACATTCCTAACCCTTAGACTAGTACCCAGGGATAAGATCAAAATAGGAGGGGACGCGCCTCAATGCGGCTGTTGTTTCTCTGCTTGTGCATTGTGTGGAGTGACTCCTCTGCAATTTTCCAGTGAGCACAGAAGGGAAATAAATGAAGAACAACATAAGTAAATCCAAGCACCCAGGATGTAGGAGATCCAGGTTTGTATTTGGCTGTGGTGCTCATTTGCTGGAGAAAATCTCTTTGTTGGTCTTTGCCTCTGTTTCTCCTTCTGCCCTTTGTGAGACCTTTGCAGCAGTGCCTGTGATGTACACATAAGAGTACAGGATGCCATGACCTCTAGTCTCAGCCAGGAGGGGACATCACACTGCTTAAATACAACTAAGCCCAAATAAAACTCATGGGTTGCTCCTGACAAGGGTCTGAAATACCCAGAGCAATTGCTTGTGCTTTGAGAAAGTGAAGCTGTTCCGACATTGATCTCTTGCACGTTATTTATGGGTCTCCTGGTGGGGCTGTAGAGTGCTGGTGTCATGGTCTTTCTTCATCAGTCCCAGAAGAAACGGAAGGGAGCTAATGAGGAATGAATTTTCTCTCTGGAAGATGCGGATAAGTGACTTCTTACTGGATCTTATTTCTTCCATCATGTCTCAGGGCACTGGAGCCTCAGTGTGGAAGGCTGGGAGCCCTGGGCCTGGCACTACATTTTTCTTCCCTTCTGGAGGTGCCCAGTGTAGGACAGGAGCTGATCTGATGGCTCATCAGCCTCCAGCCTGATCTCCTTCCCAGATCTGCAGCTTCCATGCAGAAGGGGACTGGAGTTAGAAGGTCTTTATTTAGGAGCATGTGTGCAGGGCACTACAGTCGAAACCAATGAAGTTTCACTGAGGAAGTGCCATAATTAGGGTCACTTGCTGGATCCCAGCCTCCCAGAGCCCAGCGGACAGCGGTGCTCTCTGACTGGCTCACAACTCAATATTTCTCTTTGTCCTCATCACTCAGTGTCTGCCTTCGTGCATTATTTAGTGCACGCCATCCAGCCCCCAAACACAACGCAGAACCACACGCTTCTCCCTGGCCTTTCAGCAGGGCTTTGTCACAGGATGAATGGCCCCTGGTCTTCCTGTCACCACCTATGGAGGGGGAGCCAGGCCATTCCCACCCACTTGTAAGTAATTAAAAGCTAGGTGGCTGCTGAGCAGCCCACTAACACCTGGTCCTGATAAAAAGCTGCCAGAAGCTGAAGTGGGAGCTGTCTGCAGAGAGGGAGCTCTTGCAGGATGGTGAGTAATGCCTGGAGGAGCAGTCTGGGGAGTGAGCTTCCAGACAGGAGGCCTCCCTAGAAGCAGAGGAGCTCTGCTAGCAGAGAGCGTGCTGTCTGGCACAGGACCTGTGTGTAGGGCTCAGTGGCTCAACCAGTGCCTTTTCTGGGGGCAGATGGCAAGCCTCAGGGCTTGAGGTCCCTGTTGAGACTGAGTCCCTCAGCTGTTTGCCTGCTTTGTTCCATTCTTGGTTACCTCCAGGTGAGGTCTTTCCCTACACAGCCCTGTCTTCTGCTGGGAGCACGTCCAACCTGTGTGCTAAAGAAGAGTGGGGCAGGTCATGTAAAAACAAAAACTTAAACCACTGTTTCGGTGTTTCTGTGCAACAGACCAAAGTAGGGGTGCAACAGAAAACTTCAAAGTTGGTAGCCTCTAATTCTGATGTCCTTAACGCTTCAAGTTCTTGTAACGCTACTTGCTTGTTCTCTGTGCACAGCTTCAGATGTAATTCCCTGCTTCCAGAGCAGCAAGCAAATGGGGAAGCTGGACCAGAATAATCCTGTCAGCTGTGCAATGCTGCCATGAAGTACCAGCACCTCCTCCTTGCTCACCTGTTATCAAACTCGGTCACGTTGCTCAGCTGTTTTCGGTAAGTCTCTAGCAAAACCCACTGGGAGCACTGGGCTGGCACTGGGTGAGGAGGGTGAGGCTTGGAAAACCGAAACCGAACAGTGCCTGTGCGGGTGAAGCAGATGTAGCAGTCGGGGAGGTAGGTGGCATTGTACACCAGCCAGCCCACGCTCAGCATGGCATAGTCGTGCAGGTGTAGGACAGCACCTGGGGAGAGAAAAGCAAGCCTAATGAGACAAGGCACTTGGAGCAGAGGAAAGGAGGCTTAATGTCATGAGAGCTTGAGTTTGCCCATCTGGGGCCATCTGGAAATGGTTCCAGATGGCTGCGGCTGACCTCTCCCAGCAGAGACAGTGCTGCTTTGCCTTCCAGTGTCGGAGACATGGCCCCTCCCATGAGGCACAGGGCAGGCAGAGTGTGACAGCCTCCTGGCAGCGAAAGGCTGGGTGAGGAAATAGGGACCCCTGCTTTTCCACTGGAGTGGAAAATGCTCTTTCAGGCCGGCTTCTCTGAGGGCTGGCTCAGGCCCTACTGATGTAAAGAGGATCTCTCACAGTGGGCAGGAGTTCACAAGGCATGCTGGATTACAGGCAGGCCTGGGGCCTCTGTATCTTAGCCGTTTGACTCCCAGGCTCAACTCTTGCATCTAGTCTGTATCTCTTCCTTCATCTCTGGAACTCTGGTGTACGCCAAAATAACAGGCATGACACGGTGGGGAACTGCAGTCAGATGCAGAAGCAGCATCCACCTCTCATCAATGCATGCTCACATGCATTATGCATCTGCTGCTGGCCAGCATCATGGGCTTTTGGCATGCTCTGTTAGTGTGCAGCGTGTTGACAACTGTCAGCCTTCCTGGCACAGGAGGTTTCTGCATGCTCACCTCAGCCCATCTTTTCATTTTGGTGAGACTTTTTGCAGAGACTTCTTAACCTTAGTGCCTGAGCTCAACCTCCCCTTTGTAAAGGGAAGTTGAGAGCTGAGGTCTTACAGGTATGTGCTCTGTTACCCTAGAGGAAATGTCACAGTCCAAATAGCTTTGATGCCCTTAGGAGTAAAGGGAGAACGTGAGTAGCAGGAACAAAAGGCTGATATGCACATGACGTTGGACAAACTGAAATGTCAAGACTCTAAGCTATAGTAGACTGATATATACATAGCCTCTATAATCTCTCGCTATAGAGGGTCTGACAGCTAAGATGCTGAGCATCTGTGGTTACTGCTCTCGACACAGAGCAACAGAACGTGCGTGCCGCAGCTGTCTGGATCCTCCTGCCGCTTGCAATGCTGCCCTTTTTCCTATGTGAGGAGCAACAGAAATGGCAGTAGTGCTTGAAACAACAGTAGTTCATAGGGTCTCTGATCAAGGCCAAGGTCCTACTCAAGCAATTACAAAGATGTGACCTTGAGCCTAAAAGCCTACAGTTCTTACAAAAATTGAGAACCTGTTTTACTGTATTAGCTGTAGGTTGAAAGGTCTTACATTTTTATTTTGATTCTTCCTCGGTATCAAAGATACCCCATGTAAGGCAAAGAGAGGACTACTTTAAATTCCTTCCTACTCAGTTCTGCAATAAAGTGGTGCAGGCAACTCTGACATCCTTGTCACTTGTAGTAACTGCTCAGAATGTTGCAAATCAGGGAGCCACATCCCACACAGGAGACTGGGAGGGAGAAGCTCTGCACTAGTGTCACCACTTGGCAAATGAAAAACTGTTAGGTGGTGAAGCTGACTGCCAAATCACCAACCAGTTTCCAGACAGCCATGTGGGCAAAGCCATGGGACTCTACATCTAAAATGGGACTGTCTGGAAAGGTGGGCATATTGCTTGAAGTCCTAGAGGTATGGGCAGCTTTCACTGCAACTGTTTCGCCTTTAAAGAAGAAATGCTTCCTCACTGGATCAGAGATGTAGAGGGAGGAAGCAGACAGCTAGGAGCCAAGGCTTTTCTCCAGCAATCACCTCCTCGACCTCTCCACTGAACTGTCAGCAGCTCAGAGACATGGAGACACTGGGCTTGCTGCTAGCCAGCTTAGGAGGTCTGGATTGCCACTTGGCTAAAATATCCTCTCCTTCTCTACAGTGCAACTCAGAGAACTGAGCCTTCAAACGCTGCTGGGTCCCAGGCTGCTCGTCAGAGGATGCACAGGATGTGGTGAAGGTATTTGACAATCTCATGCTGTTATCTAAGTCAAGCTGTTCCAAAACGTCTTTAAAACAATGTGTGCGGCAAAGTACAAAGAGCCCCTCCTGGTATAAAGTGTGGCAGGCATTAGCACTTAGCACGTGAGCAATGAAGGAGGGAGAGGGTCTCGAAACTAAAGACAACGGGACAAATGCCTGCCTTTATAAGCAGAGATCTCCTCTAAGTGCACAGAACAGAGCCTGGTTAAGTAAGGCTAAGAATGCAGCAGACTTTATATTTTATCCTATGGATCACATAACACAGGTTTAGACTTGCATTCAACAAGTAAAAATTGTGTGGTGTTAGAAGTAGCGCCTTTTTCCTCTAGTGCTCTCAGGCCCTCCAGCAGATTTTCAGGTCAGTATGAACCAGCTGCAGAAAAACATGTTGGGCCTATATGGTACTTCTGGCTGAGAGGCAGAGTAAGGCAAGGTTGATAGCATGTCTGGTGTGTGTGGATAAAGGAAAGGCCCTGTCTGGGCCATGCTGAACATGGATGTCTGTGATGTCTTCGTCTTCACTTCCTCTGCCCTTTCCCTGCCTTTGAAAGGCTGAAAGATCCATATTGCAAGTTGCACTTACAGCTACAATTGCTGGAAACAAGCATTCATCCAGTCCAGCCCCCTCTTCCTCTCCACCCTCTGTCCCCAGCTGAGAGGCTGGGCTCTTCCCCTGACCCAGCCAGCACTATTCCCAGCTCTCGTAAGCCCATCTGCAGTCAAAGGTCTGCTGTATCCCATGCTCTGAACCAGCCCTGGAACAGGAAGCAAAAGGCAAGAGGAGGACGAGTAAGATGAGCGATCATTAAGTCCAAGCCTACCTTTTGGCATGCGCTTCAAGATGCTGAACACCGTGCTCTGGTCGATGAGGCTTTTTGCTCGAAAGAAGTGCATGCTTGGAGGGAACTGCCCCATGTTCATGGCTGCCGCAACCTCCTTCCTCTTGAGGCTGACGAGCTTTGTGCTGAGCTGCTGCTCCTGCCTGCTCAGCACCGAATTGCCACCTGTCTGCCTGGCTTTCTCCTCCTGCATTAGGGAGTCTCGGTCCTCCCAGAGTGGGGTGGGAAGGCAGAGAGAAGCCAAGCTCAGGAGAAGGTATGCCAGCCTTATGCCTTGCCCAGATGGAGGATTCATCTTGGAGCTGCACCTGGTGTGTGTGGGGGGAAATGAATGTGTTAGTGCAAGTCAGAGGCAACATCTTAGCAGCGACCCACTGGGACATAAAGCTGCTGGCTCGTCCTGCAGGAGCAGTGGGTTAATTGGATGCTCAGTGCTGGGGGAGCATCTGGTAGCGATGTCTCCTGTATGCAGGGGCTGCATTCACGTGTTCCTCTGTGATGCTGCTTACATGTAGCAAGATTGCAGGCAGGATGGAGAGGAGGGGCTGGTCCCTGGATCAGGCTAGCAGCACATCACATAGACCCTCAGTGTAGGACAGGTCCAGCCCTGTTGCTGGAGGGGTGTGAGGTCAGGATGCTGGCTTGTGAACTGGTGTGGAAACCCTCAGAACACGGGGTGCCAGCGGGACTGCCCATGCCCAGTGAGGGAAGGCAGAGGGCATGGTGCTCGAGGTGCTCCTGTGGTCACGTGGGTTGCACTGAAACGCAGAGCTCATGGGATGCTAACTCCCTGCAGCTGAGAGAAGACTTTGTTGCACCCTTATCATGCAGTGTGGGTGCTGGAGGGGTTAACTTACAGGCAGAAAGCCCTGCTGCAGCCACAGACACATGTCCTTTCTTTCTGATCCCAGAAGAAAGAGAATGGGAGGGAGAATATGGGAGCAGTAAGAGATCACAGGCAACAGGCGCATGTGAACTTGGGAGAACTCTGCCCTTCCCAAAAAAGCTCATCTGCAACATAATCCTTCAGCACCAGGCTTCAGTGACCCTCTGCACCCACCCCTTGAGACCAAAGCAGGCTGGAGGAAAACTGAATGTTTTGGAGCAGATCTGCATGCATCCAACGTCATCTCCCTGCGTGCATGTATGGCCCCTGCCTCTCTTCCAGCCCCGCTCCCACTGGGATGCCTCAGCCCTGTGGGAGCATTCCCACCTCAGGCCTGGCTCTGGAGCAGAGCAAGAGCCATCCCCAAAGGCACCGCCTTATCCCTGGGTGGGTTGACTCACGCAGGGCAGCTCTCCTGCTCCTCGCATCCAGCTGGGCAGGGTTATCGGCTCTCCGGCGAGCTGGCGGGGCCAGCAGCGGGCTGTGTCCCAGCAAGACAGCGCGCAGAAAGTTCCTCTTCCTGTGTGCAGTTTCAGCTTGCACAGCTTCTATTTATCGTCGCCCCACACGCCGTGTCCTCGCTGCTTCATGAATATATAAAGAGGAGGAGGCGGTGCCGGAGCTGGGGGGCTGTGCAGTGGGATTGCCACCAAACCCCTCCAAATCCTGCAGAGATGGACACGTTAACCCCTCACTGCCTTCCCGCAAAGCAATTGGTGCTGGGCAGCCCCCCTGCATGCCCTGAAACACCTCCGCAGCTTTTCAATATCCTCGAAGGAGCACTTGGACACCTGTTCTGAAACAGGGACATCCCTAAACCTGTCTTGGGCTGTCCTGGGAATATGCCTGAGCCTGGCTCATCCGATCTGATGCATAGCAGCATGCATTTAATGCCAACAGCACTGCACACTGTATTTAATTTTTTTTTTTTTTTAATCTGAAAAAAAAAAAAAGTAGTTATTTATGAAGATGGGTTTAAACAATTTTGCCAGCCCCAGCCCAGTTGGCCTCATCTGGGCTGCATTTGGCACAGGGCTGGGGATGACGCCCAGTGGAGGGTTGTGTGCTCTGGTGCTTCTGTAACATTGCAACAAATATTGGGATTTCATTTTATTTTGTTTTGGATGGACTGAGCTTTAAAGTGATTCAAAACAGATGTTACATAAACAGCTTCCAGCAGAGAACAAAGTCCATTGGTTTAATTTAATCCAAATTTTAACGATTTTAATTCTTTTTAATAATAATGGATCTCGTAAGTCAAGAGCTATTGAAAACAACCTGCAGCAATCACAGAGACTGCTTCCAAGACATAGAAAGTCGAATCTGGTCAATAATGTGTGCAATTTCATCTGCTAGCAGCACTGCAACAGATGGAGCTGTGGTACAGGCAGGCCCCCAAGCTCTGCCTGCCTCTTCTGATCCGCTCAACGTTTGCTGGCACCAACATCAGTCCCAGTGGTTAACAAGGTGTTGCCCACTTCCATCCACGCAGTCAGGGTTTCAGCGTGTCCAGAGGGTGGCTGTGGGGTACCCCTCTGGCAGGATGGGGTGTTTCTGGAGGTGTGCTCTCCAGGGGAGGTTGGAGGAGCTGCAGGACAGCACAGCCACAAGATTCTCTGCAGCCACCACTAGCAGGTTTAAGCAACCCAAGGTGGGAGGCATAGGGAATGGAAGGGGACAGTTCGGTGGGGACAAGCGTTCTGCCTATAAATACCTTAGGGGAGCAGCATAAAGGAAGGAAGAGAATTGCTTGAATTATCTCAGAGCAGTAAATCTTAGGACCATAAAACCAAATCTAGGCTAGACTGGGAAGCAGTCTCTGACTGGATACAGGCTGCAGTGGAAGCTGCAGTGGTGGAGCATGGAGGCAGCTGCTTTCAGACAGGGTGCAGTGGGCAGTGGGAGGGAGCACAGTGCCCCTCTGCAGGGCCAGTGCTCCACAAGCATGGTGGTGCGAGCTGCAGGCGTGTTCCCCTCAGTGCCCAGCTGCACAGCGGGTGTATGCGGGGCTTTAAATAGCCAGGGGCCATCGCACAGCGCTTGTGGCAAGTTCCCTGTGGTTCAGTTTCAGTTCCACACACCAACAATTTTATTTTCAACATTTTCAGTCTCTTTGAGGTGGCTGCTACCCTCTCCTTGAACGTGTCTTCCCACCGCTCCCCCCTGCACCTTCCCAGCTGTTCCACGCCTGGGTGCCTGCTCACCCCTTCAGACCCTCACACCAGCTGGGGCATGAAGAGCAGCATGGGCGCTGTGTCCAGCAGCAGGGTGCAGGCAGAGGGAAGGACCACAGTGTTGGCAGCAGCACCAAGCTCGTGAACTCGAGCTTCTCACTCTACCTTCCAGCTCAGCACATCACGCAGTGCTTTGTAGCACCCTGCAAAGTCCACCGTTCGGCTCACTACGTGCCACTGCAGGTACCAGCCCCAAAGTAAGGCCCTGCAGTGCATTTAGATGGTTGCAAAAGCTACAATAGAGACAAATCCCACCAAGGAGAGGACGAGGGGCAGTGCAGAGGCAGCTTTTTCGTCTGTGGGCCATGCATTTTGTGCAAGCCAGATCCAAACCAGGGAGCTGTTCCGAGAGCGCGGTGGGTCAGGGTGTCCTGCAGCTCCTTAGCTGTGTGGTGGGATGAGGAGGTGGCCAGATGGCCACATCTCAGCAGATGCAGTGCTAACCAGGGCAGCCTGTGGAGAGCTGCTGCTGGCACCCACCTCCCTGCAGGAGCTGAGAGGCCACGGGACAGCCCCTGCTACCCAGCACACCTTCTCCAGCCACACAGAGTGCTAAGTGCTATAAATTATTATTAAGAATAGACTGTCCCAGGATGTCTGGGATTATTAAAACCTCCCCACTGGCCTGCTAAGTAACCTCAGCTTTTGTCTGGCTGGGCACAGGTTGTTTGTTTGTTGGGGGTTGGGTTTTTTGTCTTTTTTTTTTTTTTTTTTTTTTTTCCCCTTTGTGCCCAGCCAGGCAAAAATATGGGCCATTTACCAGTCAAGGGAGGAGGTCGTTTGGAAACCTGCAGCAGAGGGAAGCCAGGCTGCCCTGGGTCCTGCTGGCAGCGTTGCTCCCTAGCCTACAGCCAGGCTTGGCTCACCCGCGAGGTGTCCCATCGACATTCAGACACTTGCCCTCCCCTTAGCTGCCCATCCTGCCTTTGTCCATCTGTCCTTCCTTCCTCCTCAGCTACATCTACAGCTCTCTGATGATTTAACATGAATAAGGTTCTCAAGACTGTCTGCCACCAGTCTCTGTTGCCTCCCATGGATCAGTTTGGTTTTGAGGAGGCTTGCCCTAGGTTAACATGCAAGGCAAAATTCCTCTTCCTAAAAGCCATAGTCCATCTAAGCATTTCCTCGCTCGGTGCCTCCTACTCCATCCACCTGACTTCCAAGCCATGGCCCATTCTCTTCTCTGCCTCCCCCTCTCATCAGCCACCTGAAGCAAACCACATCTCTGCTTAGACTCCTCCTCCCTCTCTGTGCCCCAGGCATCCTTCATGCCTTGGTACAGAGGAACTAAGTTTGTCCTTGGTCACTCTGCAGCTGTGAGTGTCCCCATCACCTCCACCAGGACACCCAGTGTCTCCGAGCCCCAAACACCTCCTTGTCTCAGCATTTCTCATCTGCATCCGTTTCTCATCTGCATCCACATCACTGGGCTGCTCCACAGGCATGTGGACTCCGAGCCCAACTAGTAAGAAGCACAAGGCCTTGCCATGACACAGCACTGTGCTTTATCACCTTCTCAGCCTTGGCTCTCATAGATGTCCCACCAAAAGACACATACCCTGGGCTGCATCCCAAAGCTATGGCCCTATCGCATGCTTCTAGGCCTCCAGAACGCTTTGGGAGAGAGGATAGCAAAGACTGGGGGGCACACCTGCACCCATCCTTCACCCTTTGGCTGTCACCCCTTTATGTTTGTTTTCTTTTCCTCCTGTGTGTGAGGCAAGAAAGACCAAATTTAAAGGAGATTTATGCTTCAAGGTTAACAGAGGTGAGTAGCACCTGAGTTAAAGCCTGACTGCTTTCCCCAAAGTGTCTGTCTTCTAGTCAAGCTTTATCCTGCCTAGGCAATCCTCCAAATGTTATTAAAGCCTCAAAATGTCAAAACAAGGCATCTGCCTCATTGCCTTTGGAGGTGCCTCCAAAGCTCAGAGCAAGGTGCTCACCCCAACAGCCATCGCCTGTGTATAGGGCACACACAGCCCAGCCCAGCCCAGCCTCTGGGGACCAGTACAGGAAAAACTCAGTGCAATACCCTCATGCCTAGACTTGTTCATCCCATTCTTCAGAAGTGTGGTGGCCCAGCTCGTAGCACTTTGCTTCTTATCTCCTCTCCTGTAGGTAGTGATAGGTGCAGCTGCACCTTCTCCTAAATCTCTGCATCACCCCGCGGTGCTCTCTTGCTGAAGCACCTCAGCACCGCCAGCATCGCCACAGCGAGCAGGGCAGGCCTCAACGCACCCGTCCTAACCCAGGCCCGGGCCTGTGCCACACGGACAAAGGCAGAGTGCCACAGCACCAGAGCAAGAAGAGCAGGGCAGCTCTGGTGACTGCAGCCAGCATCAGCCAAAAGTGCAGCTGTTGCCAGGTAAGTCCATGGTGAGGAGATGGAGCCGAGGTCAAGTCAGGGGCTCACGTCTGCAGGCCAGGCTCTGTGTAAGGAGGGCTCATGGTGCAGGCATGGCTGCGGCACAGCTGCAACATAGCCCAGGTGGGGCCCAAGCTAGGCTCCTCAGCTTCAGAGTAAGCAGCAGGACAGGCCCTCGGGGGGTTTTGAGCAGAGCTTTCTTGAGGAGCTTTTTTTTACCTTGTCTGTGGGCTTTTGGCAGCTTAGCTCCCTAGTTGTCCTGCCCTTTTCTGCAAGGCAAAGATTAAGGCTGGGTACGACTGATGCTGGGTACCACTTGTCCTGCTTCCCTGGCTTCTCCTGAGGGCAGAGGGCAGCGCAGGGAGGGATGGGTTGTAGCCTTGCAGCTAGCAGTGGCTCCTCACTTCTGTGCCTTCCTTCCACAGCAGTGAGGTTCTCTGCTGCTCTAAAGATCTTGCTAGAATAGAAAGTTGAGGTAGAAAGAGAGTGAGCAGAGAAGTTGCCAACAGTATAAGCATAACCATGTTTTAGCAAAGTTTTAACGAAAAGCTGGGGACAGAAAGCAGCACAGCGCACAGGAGGGAAGGGTGCTTTAACCCTGGCATACACATGCAGGCACCTTCCTGTGTTAAAACAGTGTTTCTGATTTCACTGTAATCCAAGCTGAACTTTTATCTGACTCCAGTGATTGTGACAGATTTTGTTTATTCTCCCTGTTGTGAGCAGCACCAGGACAAGATCCTATCTGCACATCTCTCAGGTGTTCAAAACACACCTCTGGAAGAAGGCAGGAAGGATTAAACAGCATTCAGCTCTTCCTTGGTCATTCCCCAAGCAGAAGAGGGGCAAGCAGCCTTTCTGGACTCTTCTCTAGGACCAAGACGAAGATATATAAAGACAGGGGCATAGGAGGGTCAGCAGTGTGAGAGGTTCAGAGATCTGAGCTCCGGTTGCCAGCATGGGAACGAGGAACAACGGGGATATGCTGGGGACAGTTGGGCTCTTTGGCTGCATGCTAGCCCGCAGGTCCCCAGTGGAAATTGCCCAGTGAAGCTCCAGGGGGCACACCTGAATCAGAAACCCCACTGCCACGCTGAGGAGGTGGGACAATCCAGGCTTTTGAAAAGATATAGCAAATAAAGCTTAATAAAAAGTGGCATTTATTGATGAGTTGTATTAACCTTGTCTAAAGCCATTTGGACAAATTAAAACTTCATGTGGTATTTGCCTGCCACATTAAAAGCAGGAAGGTATAAAGCAGATCGATACTGCAGGCCACGTCAGCTCTTCGTTAGCTCTGCAGGAACAGCAATGAGCGCAGCCGCGGGGTACCCCGACATGGGGCTTGGGGGGCAAGAGGGGAGGTGGGGAGCAGGAGGCAATGGTGTTGCATCACCCTGCACTGCAAAGGAGACTAGCTCAGGATTACAGTGAGCATACTCCATGCTTAGCGTTTCAAGTAGAAACTGAGGAACTGCTTTGGGCTGGATCACTCTGACTCGCTCACTCTTCCAGGGCTTTGTTTTTGCCAGAGGTCAGCATCACAGGCAGGGACAGAAAAACTTCCTGAAGGTAGGAGCAAGGAAACACGCCTGCTGAAGAAACACTGCCCAGAATCCACAGCTTTGATAAGCAGGGCTTGCATCACTCACAGCTTTACTTACTTTAATTATAGGCTTTATAATTGTCTGTAAAAATCTTTTCTGAATCCTGCTAAGACGCTCAGTCTCTATCACACACGGGGGAAACAAGTTCCATGTGCAAAATGGGAAGTGTGAAAGGATATTGCCTGTTATTGTTCTGGTGCTGCTTCTAACATAATTGAGCATCTCTGGATTTCACACAGCGGAAGACGGAGACGAGTTTTCAGTGACTCTCTTTGAGCTGCTCATTCTTTTTTCAAACTGCAGCCACAGAGGAGGGGGAAAAAAGGCTTTGATGCAGCTATGGCTGGGGAGGAAAATGCCTTTGTTTTTACTGCATGGTTCTGCTTCCTATTTGTATTCAAAATTAAAAGTACTCTGTCTAGTGACAAAAGTAAGCTCCTGATGCTTTTTCCTTTCCTGTATCTCAGTTTCTCCTGGTTTCCCTTGCAAAAGTAACATTAGTGTAAGAGATTAATATGAAGCATTGGCTAGCAAAATCTGCCACGTTGATAGAGGCATGTGAAGAGGAAAACCCCACTAGAGCCTCAGGTCTCTGATTCATTTTGCAGGGTTACAAAACATGAAAAATGAGGAAATGTGGTCCAGAGCAAATAAGAGACTGATGTGGAACCCCACAGTGCTACAGACTTGCTTTTCAGGCGAGAAAAATACTTTAAGATGAAAAATTCATTGCCCGGACCTGTGAAAAACAAATGAAGCTCAGCCTGTCTTAACCTTGACATTTTCCAGACTGCTGGCCAAACCCATGGGCAGGACGCAGGCCCCCCACCCCCATCCTTCAAAGGGAGAGCTGGTGACAGGGACGGCTCTCAGATGTGACTTATCCCCTCTGAATGAGCTGTGACACCGTGTGTCCCAGCGCAGGAAGCGCTATGCATCCACGCCTCTAATTGCCAAACCTGGCAGTACAGCTTTGCAGCTCTGAGCGTGTGCCGGGCTGGTGCGCTCTCTGAAGACAGAGCAGAAAAAGAGTGGCTGCAAGCAAAGGGCAGCCATCAGTGGGTTCATTCTGCAGAAGAATATTTGTATATTGCCAGTTGCCAGCCCAGATCTGTGTGCATCGTGACAGCTTTTGCCGAAGGACATCAGCGTGGGGGCTGCTTTTCTGTGCTCGCTTCCTCACCGGGTAAAGGCTCTGCAGAGGGTGAGGACAGAGGCTGCGAGCCTCTTGGCTCCGAAGAGCTCTTCCCACTCCGGTGAGCGTATTCCCCGAGCCCCGCTGATGAAAGGCACAGATGTGCCTGCAGAGGAGCGGCTCTCGGTGCACGCCATGGTCCCCAGAGCCCTCTTCAGCCGTTTTGATGTCTAAGTGGAAGGGAAGAAAACAAGCTGACAGTGGGGTTACCACCCGGGCGATTTGCTGAATTGATTAGCTGCTTCTTCCTAGGGCTCGCACCCAGACAAACAGCAGCCTGACTGTAATGACCTCGGCAAGGAGAGCACTGGAGAAAGACCGGCCATAATGATGTGCTGCTTCCCTGGGCAAGGAACAAAGGAGAAGGCCAGGGAAAACAACACAAGGGGAACTAAATACCAGCAAGAAGGAGGCAAGGGAAACACAGCTTGTGAGAGCAAGAAGCAAAAAAGCACTGCTCAGCACCAGCTGGTTTGGGCTCCAGTGTGTAAGGGGCAGGGGGGTGAAGCCTCTCCTGGGCTGCTTGTGCTTTGGGGTCCCTAAGGACCCCACGCAAAGCCTGTACTCAGGTGGCCAGCAGCCAGCAGAGGCGGCAGTGGGGTAGATCTGCTTGATGCTGCGGAGGTGATGGGTGGTGTGAAAGGGTGATTTTGGGGAGCAAGGGTCTTAGGCTAGGCTCTGAACTATTGTGCTCATTTGGATCAGATACTGAAAATCTGATGTTGAAGGGGAACAAATGGCTCAGCCTTCCTAATCTTTCACTCCTGCCTTCTCCCAGAAACCCCAGAACAATGTGGATTAGGAGAGGGAGGGAGAGAAGGGTGCTGTGGAGCCTCATCTCATTGCTCTTTCCCATCTGTGCTGTGCTACTCCTGCCAGAGGTTTTTATTCAACCAAAGAGGAGAAAGGAAAAAAAAAAAAAAAAAAAAAAAGCTGGAAATAAAACCCCCATGCTATATTCCCTCTGCAAGTGCCCCATGCCTAGAAGTGCAGTCTGCTGCTCTCAGTGCCTCTAATTAGCTAAGCAAGGCAAGCACTCATTAGCCCCACCTGGGTCACTCTGCAACTGGGAAAGCAGAACATTAACCCCCACATGGCTCCAGAATAAATAGGTGGGAGGCAGAGCCATGCTGAGGCTGCATGGACAGGCAGCCTGGTTGTGGAGCAGGGTGACTTGGTGGTGGCACCTCTGCTGGGGTGGGGGGGAGCTGTCAGCACTGTGAGTGCCATTTACTGACTGTGGGAGCTTTGGGAGGGGGAGAAGATGTGCTACAGTAGTACAAAACACAGTGCTGTGATTTCAGCATCCCAGAGCATTTCTGCACGGGAACAGAGGGTGGCTCTGGCATGATAGGGATAACCATGGTGGCAGACTTTGGCTTGGTGCTGATCGGGCATTTCCTAGCTGTAACTTCAGATAGCTAAGCAGAGTCAGCTTAATAAAAAATTACTAGGTATGTTTTTGTTAAAGTTAGGTTACAGAGGGTAACCAAAGCTACTCCAAAACCATTCCCTGTGCTGTTGCACAAGTGTTTCTCTCCCTCTGTCACAGCTTCTTCCAGATTAAGCTCTTCCAGCTGAGCCCAGGGTGTGGGTCCCACACATTACACACGAATAAATTGCTGCCTCTGACAGCCTGTAGCATTTAAGTAAAGGTATTTGTACTTGAGTGACCTGAAATGGGCAGGCAGGGTAAGCAGGAACAAGCATGTGGTTCCTCATCCAGTAAAGGTCATTATTGATTTTAGGAAACCGGTACTAAACCTTAGAAAGCACCTATCTGGGAAAGGATGGGAGCAACTGCTGTGGCCACAGACCTGGGGTGGTGAAGAGAACAAAATGGCAGTGAGGGCTGAGAACACTGTGGCTTGCCCTGTGCCTGCTCCCTGGTGCGGAAGCAGCGCAGGGCATGACAGCTGCGGTGGGGAAGGACAGAGAGGGCTTAAAACCCCTCCCGAGGCTGCCCAGTTCTTGGGGCTGCAGAGGGCCACCTCTCACCAGGTCACGGGCATGGAGGTATCAAGAACAGGTGTATGTAGCTATAGCTAACATTAGTATCTTCATTCCAAGGACAGCTGTCTTGGGACATGGAGATCACTTGCACAACAGTTTGGTCTACATAAACTGACTGCATTAAAAAAGCAGTTAGTACTTAGACTAGCTCTTTCCCTTTCGCATTTTTTCTCAGCTTGATCAAAGGAATTAATTTAGCTGGTTCAGTTTTACTTCAAGTCATCCTTGCTTTTCTTTCTGCTTGTTAGTCCTCCCTAGCATGGTCTTCCAGGTCTGGGTTGGGAAGGCCTGCGGGGCATTCTGACTGTCAGTTCGGTTTACATTTAGTATCACTGTTGTAATGGTATCTGAATATTTTGCTAAATGAATTTTTCTGCCTGTTTTTGCTTTTAACTTGACTCTTGTAACGCTGCTTCAGAGCAACAGAACCTGTATCTCCTGGAGAAAGGAAAACTAGTTGAGAAGTGCTGGCTCTGGAAAGGCGAGGGTAGGGTTGTGATGAGTACTTAGAACCTCTATTTGTATCAGAAAGAGAAGGGAGGGAAAGCAAAGCACAAGCAGCAAAGCCCTGCCTCGCTAACCAAAGAGGCTCCCCAGAAAATGGAGGCCTCCTGTTGGGCCCCTTTCTGAGGCCTTGGAAAGTGGAGCACGCAAGGCCAGAAGCCCTTTAGGCGGCCACATCATCCCACAGCGCTTCGGCACCCTGCTGCAGGGCTGAGAGCGGAGCACAGGATGGCTGCGTGGCACCTACCAGGTGGAGCAGTACCTTCACTGCTCTCCCTGTGCTGGCTCTGTCTCGCTTCACCAGCAGGGCTGCAGGTGCTGGGTGGCACACAGGGTAGCATGCCTCCTGTCACCCAGGGGACAGCCCTACTTTGGCACTGGGGTGGCTGCTGGCACAACTCCAATTCAAGCTCCTTGACCCCCTTGGTCTCCCTGTGACTCGCTACAGGCACTCATACCTCTGGAGCAGAATTAATTATGCTTTATTTCTTGTTCATGCAGTGGACCAGCATCATCTTCAAAGGCTCGTCGTTTGGAGGAGGGAGACATGCCCCATGGTTCAGCCACTGTTGCTTCTAAATTAGAAGGTTAATAGTTTGACTTTTTCATATTTTAGCCCCTAAGCCTTTTCCCCTCTCTAACAGCAGTGCATAACATTTCTCATTTGTTGGGGAAGAGGTGGGGAATGGAAACCAGCTGGAACCGCCAGTTGTGTCCAGGATGCAATCCTTTGGCAGCTTCAGAACATGGGTTTTTTGTGGCTATTGGAGCCAAAGCCTTGCACCATCATGGATGTTGGTACTGTTCAGTGCAACCCAACCACTGCAGCACGCGTAAGGGAAGCAGTCATGCTGCGGGGCACATTCAGGCACCCCCAGTCCTCACGAGGCACAGGTGCTATAGTTTGAGCTGTGTTTGTGCTGGGTGAGTTTAACTGCATGTGCTGAACTGAGCAGACAACTAAAAGTGTAGCTTAAACTGGTTCAAGAGCATCTACGTTAGGGAGCTGGAAATTTTTGTTATATGCCAGGGAAACTTTCCTCCAAGTGGGACAGACTTCATAGTGATGCTGTTACTGGGAGTGTCAGCTCGCTGCCTTTGGTGCTTACAGAGAAATGGGATCAAGTCTTTCCGTCTTACCTAGAATAATAGTGCTTAGCATATAAGTAGCATTTTATAATTTCAAAGCAATAAACACTGAGATACCACGGTAATGAGAGCTGACAAGGCACTAGCATTAACTAATCAAGGCTTGCATCTTCCCTTGGGTATCTAAATACAACAATTCCTATTTTATAGATGGGGAAAATCTATCTGAATTGATTTACTCCAAAGCACAGAGCAATTCAATAAAAGAGCTGGAAGCACAGCTCGGCACTGATGATGGCTGCTTGGTCCTCCACGAGGCTCTGCCTTATTTCTAAACAGGGCAACGTCATATCCCATTCTTGGTAGGATTTGAAAATAAATTCCTTTTAATTTCTGTTGACTGCTGTGGAAGGAGTGGGACTTAACTATCTCCAAATTCATCATCAGCAAGAAGAACTACAGTGAGGCTAGAGGTGGATGCTGGTGAAGTTGCAGCAACTTGGCCATCAGGAGCTGTGCTCCCTGTAGAAGCAGAGAAACAGGAAAATTGTCCAGCGGGTGGGTGCCAAGTGCAGTATTGGAGAGGGCTTCCACCACCCCAGGCCCTGTCTTTCCAGCCCCTATAGAGGTTTCAGCAATTGCTTTGCAGGTGCCCATCCTCCTTTTTAATTTGCAAGGACTTAGCAGTTTATGTCAACAGCTGGACACCGGCTCACCCCTGTGCCAGATGTGCATGGGGTCCCTGTAGCAGCTGCACACCCACAAATGGATGGGCCCCCAGTGCTGCTCTTTGGGGAAGGTCCGGAAGGATCCGTCTTCCCCAGCTTTAAATCCATTGCCACAGATTATGGTGTGCCTGTCGATTGCTCTCTGGGGGACAAAACATCAAGTTGCAACCTGTGGTTTTCAGACCCAATGGATTAAGAGCAGAAAATCTGTTGAGACCTAAGGCTCAGATCTCTGGGTTTGATATGCAGCTCGCAAAGCATGTAGGAGAGGAGTCTGGATAGAGGACAACTTGCCACGTCAGTGCAGGCCAAATCCCCAGCAGGCAGATGCTTTTCAACTACCTAAGAGAGGCAACGCAAGCTAAAAGTGGCACCATGCTGCTAATTCTCTGCCTAAGCCTGCGGCGATGCGTGTGACTGCTGTAGAGCTCTGAGTGCCTTCCTCCTCCAGCTGCCTCGTGGCCCTAGCCCCACTGCTGCCCAGGAACACCTGTGCCCTTGTTTTCAGTGTGCACACTTCAGTCTCCCTGACCTGCTGCGTGGGTTAACACCAGGCCCCTGGTGCCCTGCACCCTACTCAGCAGCAGCGGAGGGCTTTGCAAGTACGCTGCATAAGTACCGAGGCCCCTTAGCTCAGGAGAGGCCTGAAAGAGGGCATGAGGAATGTGAAGATGGATCATGATGGGGAGAATCCTACAAAGGAGGAGCTTAAGGTGACGTTTTCTTCATAACTCAGCAAGAAGCAGCCAAGGAGCTAGCGTACTGAGCGAGGTCAGTGTAAGCAAGGCAGCAGTGCAGTTCTGAGGTGCTAGAGAAGGGTGCTGAAGCAATTTGTGCGTGGAATTGCAAGGGTCCTGTTTGAAGGGATGTTGTGTGTAATCTGTCCTGCAGTCACTTCCCCTGAATTATGAATGCCTGTGTTGCTGAAGCTTCTGGGAATGTGCTCCAGGTGAGAACAGGGTCTGAGGTCTGCGAGTGCTTCTGGACCGTTATGGGGGAAGGCTGCGGGTCTTCCCGTACCTGGTCTCCCGTAGAGACCTGGTCAGTGGGCCTTTAGCTTAAAGCCATGATGTGCAGATGCCAGGAAGATGCATTTGTGAAAAGAGATCCTTCTTAACGCTAAGGTGACATTTTACCAAGAGCCTGGAGATGTAATGATCGAAAGGGAGAGCACAGCACGCTAGGGGAGGGTGGTGTTCAGGGCAGGCCGTTCTGCTAGGTCATGAACAGGGAACTCAACCAGAAGTGGCACAGAAGGGGGAAGGCACGTGGAGCTGTGAATGGAGGTATTTGCTACAGCAGGAGAAGCTGCACGGTGCTCACAGGTCTTGGCCTTCTGCTGAACAGCAGTGGGGGAGCAGGGAGCTGTGCTCGGGTCGTGAGTCCAGGGAGGTGCTTTAGGAACAGGGCAGGGGTCTGGCAATGGGAAGCTGCCTTTAGTGATCGTGGGCAGCTCCCAGCTTTCTTGCATGAAAAGAACAAGGTCAGGGAAAACAGCAGTAGCAGGGACGATAGAGGGAGCCAAATTAATTAAAAAAAAATCAGGGAAAGTAAGTACTGGAGTGCTTTAGACAAAACGAGGAGTTAGGAGACTTCACTGAGGTTCACAGCATTGTCAATGGGACGGAGAGCGGGGGTCCTACAAAGCGGTTTGACCCAGTGTCAAGAGCAGCAGAGATGCAGCAGCCAGATAAGCGCGGCCGGGCGCTGCAGGAATTCGGGGAGGAATGCCGGCGGGAGCGCAACTGCGGCGTGAGCTCCCCTTACACGGCAGCGGGACGGAACGCCCCGCCCCGGGGGGTGTGGGGTGGGGGGCAGTCGGGCGTTTACCGACACAGCGGGCGGCCCCGCGCCCGGTCCCGCAGCCTGCGGGGCGCCGGCGGAACC
>VXAV01007495.1:609059-649688 GCA_013399715.1 Alectura lathami
GCTGGGCCCTTTGTTGGGGCGCGGGGGGGTCCCCACCTGGCCGGGGCCCCGCCTGCGGCACATCCCAGCATTGTGCCCCCGGCACCTCCGCTGCCCTCGCGCTGGGAGCCCGGCGCCTTTTGGCACGTTTTCCTCCGCAACTTTCTTGTGTCTTTTTCTCTTTTTCAAAGTGTTATCGTAATTCTTAATTTTGCGCGTGTGGGTAGTGCTCCGGTGCGCTGTAAATATTTTCTGCTCCGGCTGCGAATGTTGCAAACAAAGTGCGTGCTGGTAGGAAATCTTTTGTGCCGCCCGTGAAAAGCTATTCTTGCCGGCACATCGGCAATAAAGCGGGTGAATAACGCGGTGGCGTGTGTTTTTTAAGGCAGTAATTGCCCCCTGAATGCGAATTCCAAAGATGCTTAAAAGTTCAATAGGATACGTGAAGC
Organism: Alectura lathami; assembly: GCA_013399715.1. Lineage (NCBI taxonomy): Eukaryota > Metazoa > Chordata > Aves > Galliformes > Megapodiidae > Alectura > Alectura lathami. The sequence continues at coordinate 609,488 of VXAV01007495.1, forward strand.
CCTAAAGAGCAAAACTCCTCGAGCAGGATGCGAATTTCTGAAGAGGGGGAATCCCTTATGCGGTGCGAAATCTTGAAAGGGGAGAAGGTCTCTCAATGATGCAACTTCTTGCGAAAGGGAACTCCCCTCCCCCTCCTATTGATGCAGAACCATTAAAGGGGGAGGCTCGGGCCGGCAGTGCGGGGGCTTGGAGGAACCTGAATTTACAATGATAAAAGGGCCGAGGCGCTCGCCTTTCACCTTTGGAGGCGATTAGCATCTGGTTTCTTCACCGGCGGAGTCAATGCTGGCTCCCCTTCGGTTCCTGGAGCATGCTTTAGGGTTGGAGGGGGTTCCCACCGCTCGAGTTCCCATCGCTGGGAACAAATTGTCCGGGTTTGGGGTTGCCCGGGACGAGTAGTGCATGTAGGTGTGTGCTGGGTGTTGCTGGCCCACCGAAAGCGTCACCAGAAACGTGTGTGTGTGGGGGGTGGCCTGCTGTGGTCTGCAGAGACTGACCTTAAAGGATGGGGATGGTGGGGATCACAGTTAGGAGTGGGTTGTGTGTGAGGGCAGAGGTACAGCTGTCAGAAGCTGGCGTCTGCAGGCACACGGAGCAGATCTTCCTTGTCCCTTCACGACGCATTCGGCGTTAAGCTTGTTCTCCTTGCAGCTCCTCATCTTGTACCCCCCCCTTCAGCCCCGTCCGTGGCACTGGGGATGTTAGGAGCAGCACGCTGAGCGTACGCACGCAGTTTGTGGTGTGAAACCAATGCAAAGGGGCTTCTAATATAGTTGTGTCGGTGTTTGCCCTTTCTAAGAGCGCTGCTGCGCGTGACTTTGGGTTTGCACTTTCTGCATCTGTGTCGAGGGGGCTTCACCCTTGGCTTTGGACCTGCAAATGCTCTTGCCCCTTCTGGTGTGTGAGAAGATGGGCTTTGCGATCTGGGGGTGTCTGAATGAAGCAGAGGTGGCTGTTGTTCTAGGCATTGAGGCAATGCTGGGAAACAAAACAGCCAGCCAGCAGGCGCGGAGCTGTGCATGTGCACCAATGAAGTTTGCTTGGCTTAGCTTTGGTGGGCTTGTGGCTGGATGGCTTGCTGGGTTCCTGCCCCTTCCCCCAAAGGCACTGTTCCCCTGGGCAGCTGAGGGGTGCGAGCCCTGCTTTGGTGCCATGTCACGCAGGTGGCTGGAGCAAGCAGAGATGGAGAGCTCTCACAGCTGGCTCTGGAGGACTTTGGCTGCAGGGTGGTAGCACCTGAACTGCTGGAGGTTCGTGGCAAGTGCTTGTCCGACTGTGTCCCGCACCTCTAGCATCCCTCAGATGGATGCCATCAGCTGCTCTTGACTGGTTTCTCGTTTTTCTGGGAGGGCTGAGCTCTCCCCTTACCTTAAACCTGGCTGGTGGCTTTATCTTCGTTGATACTACTGTATCTCAAGTGGCGGTTTGGTGCTTAGCTCTTACAACATTATTGCAAAGGCAGATCTCTAAAAGGGACCTTGATTTCTTTGTAACAAGTATCCCCTGCCCTGCCAGTTGCCCAGGTTTTAGCTTAGAGTTTCACTGCCACAATCACTGCAGTCCCCAAAGCAGGCAAAACCTGGTCTTCCAAAATGTTTCAATAAATAAAAAGAAGCTGTAGTTATCTTTTCTTCTGTGTTTTCCTGTGCCTCACTGATGGCTCTTCTGGTCTGTCTGCCTGTATTTCATTGCAAGGCTCTGCAGGGAGAGGCCATCTGGACCCATCCCTCCTGTACCATGCAGATTTGCCAATGGCATTTGAGAAGTTCGGGGACTTCAGTACAGCAAGGCAGCAGGGAGCTCTTTCATTTTTTAAATCTTTCTAAGCACAACCCTTTTGCCCTTTGCTTATTGCCCAAAAGAAAGCGAAGCCTCCAGATGTGGGCTGCCCTCCACAGCTGTACGCAACAGAAACCTGGGTGGCAGATGTTTCGCCGCCTTTTTCCCCCGGACCGCGACACCCCATAAAGGAGCATCCATCAGGCCGGGCGCCGGGCATTGTTCGGGGAGGGGGCTGCCGCGGCGGCCCCCATGCTGGCTCTGGCAGATGCAGGCGCCTGGCGAGCCCGCGGCTCCAGCGCTTTTCAAACCCGGCCGTGGGCTGGGGAGGGGGCAGCCGGCACCGGGTCAAAAGTTCAGTGGGGCAGCCGCGGGTGCGCCGGGACGGGGCCAGGTCCACGCGTGGGTCTGCCCCCACGGCCGGGAGTGCGGTTGTCACCGGATTTTGTTTTTAAATTGTTTTTTGCCCCCCTTAAACGGCTGCCTTGTCGGCCATCTGCCGTACAAAACTTCCACGCTGCTTCAAAAGTGGGCTTTTAGCGATGCTGCCGTGGTTGTGGCTTTCTTCTTGGTGGCTTTAAAATCTGCGTGGGTTGGGTTTGTCCTTGCCTACTGCAGCAGTGCTCCAGTGGAAAGAGGTCTGCTCATACAGGGCACTTTTAAATTTTTTTATGTGTGTATATATGTTTATGTTATGCCTTGCCCTCGTGGACAGAAAGGATGCTTCCACAGTCAGCTCAGTGCATGTGATGATAGGAAGTGATTTGTTTTCCTCTTCAGGACCGGACTGTAACGTGGGACACCTCTCATGACAAAGTGTCTCCTGGCCACGTGCCCTCCCTGCTGTGACAGAAACATCCTCCTGGCAGCTGTGGGGTTGGTGGTGTAGAAAAATATTAGGAGAATATTGAACTTTTTCACCCATGTTCCAGCGCGACTTAAAGAAAAGCTGGAGAGGAGCCAGCGTGGCGCGGCCACCCAGCGCTTTGGCATGTGCTCCCGGGAGCTGCGGGCTTGAACATTTGGGAACTTCTGCCTGGGTAGGTCGAGGGGAGGTGACTTTTGAGAACATGCTTGAAAATAGTCAAAACACTGTTGTTAACTTAGTTTATTTGGAAAAGGGGAGAAGCCACATTACATAGGGAAAACATAAATCTTTTCCTGTGGTTTTTAAAAGCGCCTTTGGGCAAATTGCCTCTGCTGCTGACTTTGCTATGGCTCTGAGATGCTTTTCCTCTCCCTTCTCCCTTCCTCACACTGCAGGCTTCAGCTCTGCCTCTAGGTACACTCCTCCTGACCAAAGGCAGGGCACTGCTCCCGGTACCTGCCATGCCAGGCCTGGACAGGCTCTTTCCGTCAGGAATTTGATGAGGCTGCCGCACACCAGTGGCAGCTGCTGCTCGCGTGGGTCCCCAAGGGGAGGAGGAAGAGTGTGGAGAGAGGGGATCTGTGCTGCTGGCTGTGGAGGGGAGTGCGCAGAACAGGTGTTTGTTCTGCCTCCACAAACCAGGTAGAGCTTGAAAAGCCGATTGTTTAACCTGTTAAACCTTAAGTCTGTTAGGATTTTAGTGCTTTGGAAAATGTTTTCGCTAGTGAGGACAGAATGGCCAAATACGCTTTGACCTCTGCTGTCCCCTTGTGTGCCTGAAACTTTTCACTGGAGCCTCTTGCCCTCTACCTTGTGATCCATGGCAGCAAATTTCACAACCTTCCCGAAGGTGTATGGGGTTAACCTTGCGTGCACAGCAACCAAAAGTGCGTGCTAAGCCTCCACCCCCCATCACTGTCCTGGTCCAGAACTGCATTGTTCTTGGTATTGCAGTAGCGTCTACAACGCCTCCAGCTGCCTCGTGTCCTACTGTAGCTGAGGTAGCCAGGTAATTTCTGCCTGGGAGATGTAGTTAAGGTAAATACAACAAGGAGTTGTAACAACCTGACTGAAATGTATGTGAATTTGTGTGGTCAGCTGTGCAAGGTAAGTCTGAGCTGGTTTCAATGCCTTTTCAGTAGAGTAGTGCCTCTTGCCATCTGCCCGTTGGTGGTAGGCTTCTTAGAAATTTGAATATCAAGTGAAAAAATGAATGAAATGCAGGGTAAGCACTGCTTTTGTTCTTCCTACCTGTCCCATTGGTGTTGGGTTTTGTTGATTCTGCAGTGTCTCATCCCTCTCATCAGTCTCTTCCAGCAGCAGCCCTACTTTGCCAGTCTTGGCTTTTGCTGCCTGACTTACTCTGTTAATAATAGAATCATTAGCACTCTGAATGTCAGTATTGGGCTCTAGAGTTCATTGAGATTAATGGATGGGGAGGTAGAGAGATACTTCTCAGAGCTGTTGTTTCAAGTGGTCTGCAAATTGTAAAGCATTATATCAGTTTACGTTTCAAATGCAACCCACATTTTTCACAACTGCAGATCCTGAACTTTTTAACAAGTGTTTACATTTTCTATGATGAGACTCTATTATACAAAAAAAAAAAAAATGGAATAGGTAGTTTAGGGGGCTGATATGTGAGTTAAAACATTATCTTAAGCCCCTGAAAAGAAATGAGAAGTGACTGCACGCAGAAAAAAGGCTGACTGAACAATGGGAGAGGAAGGTTATTTTGACAGCAACATTTTGAATGGGTCTGACTTAGGTGACAGGGAAGTCAGAATGACTGCAGCAGTTGAAGGCAGAAAAGAAAGAGGAAGCAAATAAAAACTTCAGAGATTTGGATACCGTACATGGGGTGTGGTATGGCAGATTTTCTGTGGTAGTTGGAGGCAACTAGCTCTTCCAGCAGCATAGCTGACTGGAAATCCTGTCTGTTAGCTGCAATGTTTGTGTGCCCACAAGTTAAATGCTTTAAGCTGAATTTGTTTAAAAACCAATTTAAGCTAATCTGGTGTAAATCTTTCCCTGCTAGGAAAAGAAAAATATGTTCTGTATAGCAGCTTAAATATGACTTAGTGGTTTGCTTTGTTTACAGAGCCTTGACTACCACAAACCTGTACCAATTTAATGAAACTGATGTAAACTCCGGCATCTAAATTAGGCATCGAGTTTGTTCTTTTCAGAATTTGCTCCAACTAAACCAGCTAAAAGTAACACCTTAAAAGTGTTGCAGCTTTATGTGTAGACCTGCTTAACTGTGGTCTTTCTCTCCCTGCAAATAATACCGGGGAGCTGTGCCATTCTGCCCCTGGCATCTGTTAAGTGCCTGCATGAAGGCTGAAGAATTAACTTTTGTAATGGCAATGGATGCTTTCATAGACTTCTTTCAGGCAAAATGTCCCCAAGAAAAGGGCTGAGGAGAAACGGCAACAGCCAGGGAGTTACAAGTTCCTGAATTAAAAGTTTAAATCTTATTGTACGTATTTATGAAAATTATTTTTCCTCCTCGTTACCAGCAGAAACAGCATCTGCTGTGATGGCGAGAACAATGCAGCCCAGTGATTCCTCCTTCCTTACAGTAGAGAATCCTGTTAAACACACAACACTGTGCCTTAGAGTGTATCCTTTCAGCAGGCTTGTTCCTTTTAATGGGTGCCCATTCCTGGGGTCTCCATTGTTTCACCAACAATGGCACTGGGGGCAGCTGATTTGGTTGACAGAAAATGTGTTAATTTAACAGATCTATTCCCTTTAGCAAGTCTCCTTCCTATTGTGTCCCAGTTCTCCCAGTTCCTTGGAAGGAGGGCCAGGGAGCAGGCTCTGTGAGGTGGAGTGCTCCTGCAATTAGGGGGGTTTGTGGCCTTTTGTGTAAGGAACAGAAAACAGCTGATGGGGAAAAGTGATTTTAGTGCATTTTGCTCGTTTCCAGAAGACACCTTTTTTTTTTTCTGTATTCTCCTGCTTTTTGTGTGTGCGCTTTTAAGTTGGCTTTTCCTGGGGACAGGGGAACAGCTTGACGCTGTGGGTCTATCACGGTCCAGGCCTATCGTGGTCCAGGCCTCTGCTTTGCGAACGCTGCTCAGAGGTGGCCTAGCAGCCTCACGCGGCAGTGCCTTTATGAACTCTTTATGTTTTATGAATGCCTAGCTGAAATACCAGCTTCCCACTGGAAAAACAGCCCGGTACCAAAAGATGTGAAATACAAGGGGAGTGTTTCTTAGACCACCTCTGTTCTGGGACCAGCCACTGGCTTGACGCCACTTTAAGGGCAATTTGACCACCACAAGCTCTTAAAGCTAGGTGTGCTTAAACTGCTCCAGCTCTTAATGATGCTAACATCGCTGAGTGACTTACTGACAGGGCAGGACCACATGGGCACAGCTAAGGCAGCAGTGAGGCCTGAAGCCTGGGTGCTGTAGGTCCTGCCGCCAGGAGGGAGATCCCGATGTCCTTCAAGCTTTTGCCCTGGGCCTAGCATTGCATCTGGTGCCCTGGGACAATTCTGGGATGTGGAGAACAGGACCTCGTGGTTTTGGTGGCCACGAGCTGCCAAGTGGCTCTACTGCTGCTCTTCAAGCTGCAGCTTTGGTTTAGTTGGGGCGGTGGGGTGTTGTAGGTCTGTCTTCTCTTTGGAGAAGCCCTGAGTTCTCTGTCTCTTTCCGGTTAGGTCTGCTGTAATGGAGATGAAGCTTTGCATGGCCAAAGGATTGCAAGGCAGAGCTGTATTTTTCATTTGTGGTAAGCCTTGTATACAGGGAGTTGCAGCAGCAAAAAATGTTTTTATATCCATAACAAATAGCAAAGAGAAGGTTGGTTTTTTTTTTATTTTCCCCCACCCTTCCTTGGGTTTTTTGTTCCTTTGAGGAGGCAAAGGGTGAGGGTTCAATTTAAGAGTTTGACTCTTAATAGAGCTTGTCATTGTTGCTAATATAAAACAAATGATGGGAATGGGAAAGGAGTGCGAGGCTCCCTCTTCTGGTGTGCTCTGAAGGTTCAAACACAAAAACAAAGTTGAGAAGAAGAGCCCAGCAAGCAAAGACCCCTTCCATGTCTTCATGTGGTGTTTTAGGACCTCACTTAGGCCTAACCCTTGCTGAACATAGGTTGCTTCATGACACCTGAATAACATTAAGGACGCTCTGTAAAAGTTAAATACATTTTCCAATGCAAACTACATTGCATTTACAAGTAAATATATAAATGTAACATTTACAAGTAAAATGTGTCCTGGTTTTGTACAGTTTCCAGTCTGAACATGGAAGGTGACAGTCTTGCATGTCCCTGCAGCTGGCCTTTCCCAGTGCTTCTCTTCACTGTTCCTGTCTTCCATATCCTCCTGCCAAGCTCATATCTCACCCCAGGCAGCTCACCTACTAGCCAAGCCCCGCACAGCCCTGTGAGCATGGAAACGTGTTTGGGGTGATTGGAGCTGCTTGCGATGGCGAACGCCCTGTATGGAAACTGTTTGTCCAAGACTTCTGCAGTCCCATTACTTTGGGGTTGGGTCAGCCAAGAATGAAAGAGTTATCAAGGGGTGATGGATGGAGAAATGTGCACGAGGAGTGATACTCTGGGATTTTTAGACAAGCTATCTAAAAATCTTTATAAAGCATAGTATTGGATACCTTTGAAATTAGAAGGATTTCAGGGGATTGGGTAAGTGACTTTGTATTGTTTACCTATTTTTGTGTTCTTTGGTTGATGGCCATTTCCGCTTTTTTGTTAGTGTGGGCTCAGGTGTGGTGTCTGCTGGAACCTGAGGGCATGAATTCTGAAGCATTCCTCCCCTACTCTTCACTAATAGTAGTAAAATGACTCACCTGGCTTAGGAAAAATAAAGCAGCAGTTTTTCTTGGGAGTTATGTTGAACTGGCACCAGTTCCCCAAGGTGGTTTGGTGCATAGCCCCACAAAGGGCTGCACCAGCAGGGCTGAGGCAGTGGCACAGGAATGGAAACAGGCAGCAGGGAGGAGAAAGGCTTTTTATAGCTGACCCTTCTGCTGAAAGCAATGCTTATCGTCCTGCACTCAGGGGCAGCAGGTGGAGCGAACTGCACAGGTAGCAAGAGGTCATGCAGCAAGGGGAGTAGCCCTGGCAGGCAGGCCTCTGTGTGAGGTTCTGGGGTTGATTTTTGGTACTAAACCAAAGCTTGACGTGTTTTCTGTATTTTCTTTTTTCTTTTCCTCTTTTTTTTTTTTTTTTTTTTTATNTTTTGTTAACATTCTGGTTAGAAAAAGTTTAAAGTTGATGGTGATCCCTTAAGTTGCTCCTTACAAAGTCAGACCTGACCATGCAGTTGAAAGCTGAAATCAGTTGATTTAATCTCTCTGTAGCTGACCATCCTGCACAAAATGTTGAAAAGTTTGTCTGACAGCCTTCCTTAGAAACTCATTGTTTCCTTTAAACAAAACCAAACCCCAAATCTTTGGGTATTTTCCCCCCTGAAGTTTCTCCTGAGCATTGGTCACACAGTGCTTGCAGACATCTATCCATTGGGGTTTGCTTGCCCGTGCTGAAGAAGCCCAGTTGTAGGACAGGCAGCCGTGTAGAATAAACATGGAACAGCAGTCTTGATTTCTTTTCTTTCAGCCCAATACAAGGTGCTGAGGCACAGAAGACTATTCTGCCCTTAAGATAATTGTGTGTTGGAGAGGATCAAAGGGGCTTGAGGGTTTTTTGGTTGAAAGGGGATTTTCTCCATGGACAGCTGCAGTAGTGCATTAGTACTGCAATGGATTATCTTTCCATGATCTGTAGGATCTAGACCAGCTATCGGGGGGCCCCACTGAAGGCTGTTGCTTGGGGGGAGGCAGAGTGAAAGTCTCCTGTAACAGGGAGCCCCGCAGTGCCGGGGAGCTCGGGCTGCTCAGCTCCCCCTGCCCTGGCAGGCTGGTGCTGGATATTCTTAGCCTGCAGATAGTGTCTGGAGCATGGAGAAAGGGAGCGAGGGCTCAGTTATGATTAACTGCAGCTGATGCCCTACATCCACCCTGCTCTGCGATGGAAGTGCTTATTAAGGAATGTGAGAAGGGAGCCGATTCCAGCTGCTGCGGTGTGCTGTAAAGGGCAATGTGTAATTTGGGAGGGTGTTACGAGTCCCTCAGCGGAACACGCTACTCTCTGTAGTAAGTGTCTGACCTGCCAAACCCCCGGACTTTCTCATCTGGGGAAGTTTTGGATGGTGGCTGCTCCGCAAATAGCCGTGGAGTTGCGAGGGAGTCCCTCCATGCGCGCGGGCGGGTATCTGCATCCCATTCCTTGCGACACGCGGTCTGGCTGGGACGCAGCTTGGTGCTATCAGAGGTGGGGATCAGGTCACGCTGCGCCTGCCCGGCCTCCTTTCAGTGCCGGGGGAGCAGGGCTGGAATGTGCCCCGGCGCGGGCTGCCAGCGAGCGCTGGTCCCCAGGTGGCTGCTTCAGTTGCTTGTGCTGAAGCCGGGCTTGAATCGCATCTGCGCGCTGGTTAATGAGTGGTGGAGCGGGACCGCCTCGCAGGTCCTGTTGTGTGCGTTGCCCGAGGTTGCAGGATGCAGGAATACAGGCTAACAATGGTGTCTTCCTCCACAACAAACACTGCCTCGGCATCTTTAGAATTTTCAGCTGACTTTAATGACACACATTTTGTAACTTCTCTTTTGTTTTTATTTCTTGCAGCTAGCAAAGCACAAGCTGGAAGGAACTCAGCTTTGGATTTCAGGGCTGAGATTTTTTTTCAGGATGCATATTTAGGAAAACTTGTCTTTTGGTAATTGCAAGCAGGACTGGGTTCAGAATTAAAGGATAAGCATGGACTGCCATATGATGTTGTGTTGTTTTTCCTTGGAGGAGTAACTACAATTTATAATCGCTGCCTAGTCTGTAGCCAGTTGGCAGGAAGGCTGTTGTGAAGGGATTGATTATTAGTGGATTGTGCTGTCCAAGCCTGAATTTCTTGATCTAACCAGTTTCCTTCACTTGGAATGGCTGCAGTCAGCAGAGAGGAGAAAGAGAGAGATGCATCTTCCCATTTGGCAGTCCTATTTCTTGTTCATGGGATATGCTCAGGGAAAAAAAGGGTCAACAAAAAGTGTCAACACTTCAGCGTTCTCATAGAAAGCCAGCTGTCTAGCTGGCTGTCTGGAGACTGCCTGCAATTTTTCTGCTGCCTCTTGGGATTCTCTCTGTAAGTGCATTCATTTTCAGTGCGGTGGCTTAACAAAACTATTGCTGTTTGGTGTAAGCATCCTGGAGGCTGTCTTTCTGTTCCTGGGTAATGTGCAGGGAGAGGGGAAGTGTCACCGGGAAGGTGATCTCACTCTCAGAAATGTGCGCCTGCCCTGCAAAGCAAAGGCGTGCTGGCAGCTGCAGCATTAGGAGCTGAGTTAGCATTTAGACTGGCAGCAGAGGACAAGCAGAAGTACAGTCACAGCAGTGTGAGCTGGAGCTCAGGCAGCATCGTCTGCTGGGCTCCTTAAGAATGTACTTTGGGGGGGGGCTCAGTTGCACAGAGCCACATCCTGCTGCAGCTAGTGATAAACCTGGGCTGTGTGGTCACAGCTGTGCAAAAAGCAGTGGTGCTGCTGTGGTAAAGTAGGGTAGCAGGGGTCCGAGCAGGAGCGGCAGCACAAGGACTGTTCCAGAACGATGCAGTGGGCTTGGGCTGCTCCCCAGGGCTCGCTGTGGTAGCTGGGCTTCTGGCCTGCGGGAGAGGCTGAGCTGTGGCGGTTGGGAGAGGACAGCTGAGCTAGTGCTTAAAGAGCAGGGACTCCATGCCAGGGCTTGGAAGTATGATCCCAACCCTCTGCTTCTCCTCCTGTCCTCCCCCACCGCCAAACCCCCTCTTGGGCTGTGTGGAAGTGTCCCAGTTCTTGCAGCTGTGTTAATTGTAATGGGTCATTTAGTCCTGAAATCCCTGTTTAAAAGGGGCAAGTCCTTGCCTCGTGTGACAGCTGCCGCCTTGCACTTTTCCCCAGGCTGGAAATAACTGCATATGACACAGGAGCAGAGAGCGGCGTGGGGGAGGGAGGAGGCTTTCTGGCTTCCTCTTAGTGCTATAATGGCTTTGCTGTACGACTCTTTTCCCATGTGGACCATAGCAGAGTCATGCCCCACATATTTAGCAGCTCTCTCAGTTGGCAGTGCCTAGGTGATAGGCGAAGGGCCTCGCGCGCTCTGGGCTCCTGACCGAGCAGGGTATTCTTGGCCATCTGGGAACACGAGGAAGGGGTGTGTGGTGGTGACGCTGAATGCTTGCCTGGAGCATCGGGGAGCCTCTCCGGAGCCAACGCGCTCGCCCGTCTGGAAGTGAGAGCCGTGCTGTGTTCTGTGCAAGGGCAGAGATGGTGAGAGAGGGGGCAGGAGGGTTTTCCACTCCTTGCTGCCACCCCCTCCCCAAAATCCAAAAGCCTGGAGCCCATGGAAATGTGGCCAGCTTTTCCTTCTAGCTGAAGGGCTGTCTCCTGATTGGAATGACAGCTTTGAACTGGAAGACATTATTTCATTAGCGTGCTAATCAGATACAGAGATTACCTGATTGGCTACTTAATAATTAAATGAAGTTGCCTGTAATTCTTTGAGCACACACAGAACTAATTAAATTAACCCTTTACTGCCCTGCGTGCCTGGGGTGCACTTGTGTGAAATGGAGAAGGTGGCTTCTCCAACATGGGGGCTGAGTTGGAGGGGGCGATGGTTGTGGTGCAGCCGGGGCTGGACTGCCCAGGTGGCCCTTTCTGGTCAGGAGCCTGGCAAGGGGGAGGTGATGGGCAGTTTCACCCTCCATTTCGTTTGGGGCTTGGTCTACTTGATATGTGATCAGTGTGTGTATGGCAGTGCCCTACCAAAAAATCTTAACTCCATAGAGCCTGGAGAATGCACTGGGCTCATGGAAGTCAGTGCCCAGGTGTGCACTGTAAGCCAGCCATGGCTTTGTCTCGCACAATGAAGGGCAAAGGTATTAGAGAAGAACTGTGAGCTGCACAGTTCTTTAGGAGAAAAAGTTAAGTGGAGATCAGATGTTCTCATGCACCTCCAGCGTGGTCTTCCCTCTCCCCACTGGCACACAGCCCCAAGCAAGCCAGGTCATCTCCCTGCATTTGACAGGATTCCACTGATTAAACTCACTGGCCACCTATTTCTCTCTGCCTCTTCAATGGCTGCTTGAGGAACTGCATTTTGTACATGCTTATAGGAATACAAGTGCATCTTCTATAGTTTGAGGAGGGCACAGTCGTGTTAATGCCACAGTTTTGTTAAAGATTAAAAAATGAATGTGAAAAGAGTAGTGAGGAGAAAATTTCCCTGTATTTTCCAGGCCCAGTGCTGTGCCTGAGCTTTCAGCTTCTGTAATGCCAGAGGTATGGCATAGTTTGAAATTTGTAGTGAAAGGCTAGTTTTAGTAATTCTTGTCTACACTTATGAGAATATTGTTATACCATTGAATGAAGCTGTGTTTGACTGTCTCATTGCTAGGGTGAAAGGTGAGCATCTATGGCTTTTATTTCATTTTTTAGCCTGGAGTGCTAGGTTGATGCAGCAGGAAAGCCACCTTATAGTAATGCAACGCTGCTCCCTTGCTGCTGTCGCCTTCTAGACTTTGCCCATACATGTTAAAATGAAACTGTCAAATTAAGCACATTTCACTGTCAACCAAGACTAAACTTGGCAGAAAAAAGCCCTTGGACCTTCTGGCCCAAGTTAACCACGGCTGGCTTCAGCTACCCCAGTAACAAATTGCTGCTCTTCCATTTGGGGTGTGTAGGATGGCTTTTCCTCTACCTGTGGCCTGCATTGCTGGATCTGTCCTCTTCCTCTCCCCTGAGGGGAGTGGTGGTAGCAGTGGTGCCCTCAGAGTCCTTGGTAGAGGGATAAATGTCTGAGCCACTGCTTTGTCCTTAAAATCTGGCTTCCACATGACAGACAGCCTCAGATGCCTGTGAAAAAGGGTCGGGAGACAGCAAAACAGGGATGACGTGAAACAAAAGGGGAGCTCTCAGGGTACTTCTATGGTTGTGATGCCCTGTCCTATAGTGAACATTCGCGTGTGAGAACTGATCCCCATGTTGGCCAGGTTTGGGTACACTGCAGGGTCTGGAAGATCAGAGTGAGCACAGAGAAGGGCCAGTGAGCCTGGAGATATCTTGTCCCTATTACCAGATCCCTGATGCTCCCCTTTTGAGGGAAGCCATCAGACCTGCCTGCCCCTCTGGCTGGCCCCTCCTGTCCTTTGTGCACTGCACAGCAGCCGGTGGGCTGTGGTGCCCACCTCTGGGGAGTGTGGGCAGGGAAGGCGGGGGTCTGGGGGAGGTGGAGAAAGTGTGTTCAGCACGTGCGGGGTCAAATTTGGGCCCAGCTGCAGAAACTGTTAGGTTTTAGTGTTATTAATATTTGATGTCGTCCTGTTGTAAAAGAGCAGTAAGTAAGGTTAGGCTGGTCTGTTGTGGCAATAAAAACTATTTCTGAGGAGATTCCTGAAACAAAGAAGATCCTGGCCTGTGGTGGAAGTGGCCATTTAAATGCATCTAGCCATAATGATGTTGCCTGCCAGCAATTTTGATACCAGGGCTTCAGACACTCCTGTGGGTAAAATCCTGCTCTATAGGGCAGAGTCTGAATGCCAGAGATTCAGTCTGGGGATGGAGCTCAGGGAGGCTTTTTACCTCTTCTGTTCTCCTCTTTGCTTTTGTTTATGGGTTTACAAAGTCAGATTAGCATTTCAATGTCCTATCTCCGAGGCATGGGCCCTTGGGGTGCGGTGGAAGGCTGTGGAGCCGAGCTGCTTTGGGATTACTGGCCTGTCCTAGCTGAGGTGCTTCCCTGGGTCTGGTGAGGAGCAAAGCCCGAGGCCTTGTCTGTGCTGGGAATGTGCCCAAATTGCAGCCATCCATCCGGCTGCTCTGATGTGAAGTCTTAAGGTGAGCGGGCAATGTCACCCTGAGCTGCAATTGGCCTTATTTTCAGGCAGGGATAGCTGCTGATTTTATAGAAAATATTACCTCTCCACAGACTTGCTTTTGCTTTAATCCTTGGAATTTCCCTTCCACAGTCCTATTACTTTAACAAAACAAGGTACTGAATGAAACAGAAGTGTTTGCCCCTCTTGGCTCTTTGCATATTGCTGCACTCATTCAGAGCGGTGTAAATGTGGAGCAAGTCTGGTGGTTTCAAGCTGATGTACTCCAGATTCGTGCTGTAACTGCAGAAAGCAGTGTCTCATCCGAAGCTGAGTTTTATCTTTGGGATATCCCATTTGTTAACTAGAGATGACTTCTGCTTGGTGTGGTACCCAAGCTGTATGGAGTGCTGTGGGAACAGTTCTGTGGGGCCCTGTAATGTAAGGCAGTTGTATGTGACTGAGCTTGCATATATGAGTTTACACAAGAAGCGTAAAGAGGTAACTTAAAGGCAAGTAAGTTCTTATGCTTATTGCTTCTTTATTCTGAAGGGAAAACAAAAACAAAAAAACTAAAACCCCCCTCTTGTTTGATTAAATTGGTCATGTGGCTTTTTTTTTTCCCCCCCGTTTGAAGGGGACACTATTCTTTGGTGAAAAGTGCATCTCAAAAATCTTCTCAGCTTGTAGCTAATAGCAAAAAGTATTTCAAGTCTGAGTAAAAAGTATTTCTCCAAACTACATTCACTTTTTTGGTTGTCTGAGGTCAACTCTCAAATTTCTATTCTGATATAAGATTTTAATAACTTAATACTATGTGTTGCCTGTCTGCTCATGCTCTGGCACTGTGTGCACCTTCATCCCTGCTTCCCTCCGTGTTACTGTTTGTCTGCTGTCTGGGAGAGAAGTCATCCGGGCTGCCAATACGTTAAGCTGCTGAGAGAATGGGGAGAGATGAGCTGGAGGTATTGTTCTGCTGGAAGGTGTTAATTGGTGCTATCAACCACTTGTTTGATTTCTAGACAATCGCAGCAGTGCCTGAAGTTGTGCCTGAGCCAAACAAATGGCAGAGGCTCTGCAAGTTCCCCTTCTTTTTTGAGTGATTATCTCCCCACTACCTCCCCGAAAAATTAGCGCTGTATGCAGCTGAGCTGGGAGGATGAACCATGAACCTAAACGTGCAGGTGCACGCGCACCCTGGCCCAGCCTGGTGGCTTGCAGGGATGGGCTGAGGAGCACAGGGTGTGCAGGGCATGCTGAACTATGTGGGGATGCTTCTGGCTTCCTTAGAAGCAGAGGAGCAAACATACTAGGGTGATGTTTTCTTCTGTGACGTTTCCTGGCTATTGGACAGATGCTTGACATTATGTAGGGCAGAGCCCTCCGGTAGGAGAAATGCCCAGCTGCCAAATAAAATCTCTTATCTGTTCTCTGGGACTCTCGCCCAGAGGGAGGGCAAGCCAGAGTCTCCCTTCAGCCTGCAGGAAGGGGGTACAGGTCTGACCTGTGTTTCCAGAAAAGCAGCTTGCTCTTCTGCCACAGAAGAGGAGGAAGCCTGTCCCCTGCTGGCCTTTCTACCAGAAATAGCTGGGACCGCTCTGATTTTTCCTTTTTTTTTTTTTTTTTTTTTCCCACTTTCTGGATGCAAGAACAATCAGGAGGGGGAGTGCCATATGCTGCAGCTTGGGTCCGTTTTAGCCTGGGTACACTCATGCCTCTCTCCTCCATCAAAAGGTCCAAGGTGTGTTGGACATTACTGAGCCATACCTTTGCTTGGACCTCCTAGCATTCATATAGACACATGCATCTAGCCCCAACTGCGTGCTCATTGTGCTCCTTTGGACATGATGGAGTGGAATATGGCCACACTGGTATCCTACTCTGGGCGTAACAGCTTTTTGCTTTTTGCTCGACCTTGACCCTTCATGGAGTGCAGCTGGTTTTGTGCTATGTCATGCTTGGAGCATGGAGAACAGAGTGAAAGAAGGCAGCTGAATAAAGAGAGGTGATGCTAAATGGAGACTGAGATCCTGAAGATATAAATGATCTGTGGAGAGCAGTATGGCTGGAAAGCCAGACAAGGCTTGACCTCAGGAAAGACTGATAAGGAAACCCCAGTGTAGAATCAGAAAAATGCACAGTCGGAAGGGATCTCTGGAAGTCTCTAGTCCAGCCTCCTGCTTGGATCAAGACTATTGCAAGCAGTAGATCAGGTTAACTGTGGTCTCGAGAATGCATAATGCTTTCCTCTGTTCTTTTCCCTTCTCCCATTTCCCCAGAAAGAGAGCAGGATTGACACAAGAATTGTTTTGAAGGAATGTTTAGCAATGCGTAGTCTAGAACTAGCAAAACAATGCTAAAGTTCAGGTTGGGATGGGGGGAGCTGGGAAACTGGAGGGTGTTTGGTTCTGAGGTGCTGATATACGTTTGGCTGGTGTCTCTTGAAACTCCTCTCAGACTGGGACTGGTGATAAGAAGGGACATTTGGGAACTGCCAGTTCTTTTTCTCATTCCGTAGGGAATAGCTTGTCTTTGAGGGATGGTTGTTGCCTGTGCACTGATACTTCAGGAGCTGTAATGCAAGCACTCGAAACAGGACCTGTGGGTAAGGAGCACGTGAGGTAGCAGCTGTTGCCGTGCTAGAAACATCTTAGACCAGGCAGGAAGATTTTATTTATTTATTTTTTGAGAACGGGTAGCCCAAGAATTCTGGCAGTTGGTTTTAGTCCTTGCATCCCTATTGACACTTCCCAGGTGTGCACAAATGTTATTGGGGCAGCACTCGGCTAGTCAGTGAGCTGATCTGGCTGGTGGGTTAAAATGATATATCCACTCAACTCCCCATCCCTCCAGTTATTTTTCAGATAGATTAGTTTTATGAGCTGGCTTATAGATTGGTCCAGCAAACAGTTGTGCCAGCCATAGCATGCTGTAGGATTTGGAATAAGTGGTGAGGATGAGAAAAGGGGCAAGAATAACTTAGTGTTGAAAGTGGGCTGTCATGTCAGACTGATCGTGCAGGGTTTTGTCACTGCCAGTGGAAAGAAATTGATCTTTGGGAGATGAGAGGAGTCTATTTTAGATGGGAATGAATCACTCTGAAGATGTTTCTCTCTTTCTGTGTGGATGATGGAGAGGAATGGAGTGCACAAGCTTAGACAAGACACCAAACTTAAGCCTTGTTTTTTGACTGTCTCAAAAATGAAAATACCAGCAAGCCTAATGTTCATAATGCTTCTCCTTCACTGCTGTTATAAGTATAGGAAATGTAACAAGCTCGAAACAGAATCCCAAACTCCTAACAAGGCAGGTGCAAGCAATAATGAAACCATGAAAATCCAACTGCTAAATATAATGTAACTAAGTGTTCGCTCTAGGGAGAAAAAAAATCTCTTAACTACTTGCCTTTGGGTAGGCTGCCCATAAAATGGGGCTGTTCCTGCATGCTTTTCAGTGTTTGTGTCCTGCAGTGAGTGCTTCAAAGAGCAATATTCTCTGCTTGCCTGCTAATGTAATTTGTACTTGAGCTCAAGTGGTAGCAGCGGTAGAGGTGTCTGTTTCAAAATGCTGCTGTGACATGATAGCGAGGGGTTTATTGTGCATTATTGTTTTCTGTGTTGAAACTGATGCTAAATGATTACAAATTCAATTACTTGACAGGAAACTATGGATTTACAGTTGTCGGTGCAACCTTTAATCCATCGCCTTGTACCTGCAGATGATGATCGTTTTTAATTACAGGGTCACATGCTTTTTCCATGGGAGAATGGCAGCGCTCACTTTGTAGGACAGATGGTGCTGAGAGCATAAATCAAGGCTGAGCACTGAATGAAGCTGTTAGCTGTATGGTTCTCACCTCATTTACTGAAGAAGTTTGAAGGTGGGCAGGAAATGAGAAGCTGGGGCTGCTACAGGAGAAGAAAAGGCAGTCTTTTGGTTAAGTGCATGCCTAGTGCCATGGTTGTCTTCAGCGGCAGAGTGGCCTTGAGGTCCTCTCCCCTCTTACTCTTGCTTCTCACCTATGAGGTTACAACCTCTTTTCATCCACCGGTGCTTATATAGGGAGGAAAAAAAGGGAGATGATCCAGGTTTCAGAAGCAAAATTCCTATTTTCTTTAACTGGAATGTCTTTGGCGGTCAGTCTTGCAATGCAGGCTTCAAAGGGATTGGAGAGGCATAAAGGAGTGAAAGGGAGGGATTTGCTAACAGAAGCATACTGATGTTCAGTTTCAGCACTCATCTCTGTTGTGGGGACCTGGACTTCTGACTCTGGGTGAGCCTCTTTGTGCCCAGTTTCTCACAGTAAACCTTCATTTACCCTACTTCATGCTCTTGAGGGTGCATGTAGTTGGCAGCAGTGCTCCCCTCTGAAGGAGCTCTGGAGGTGTGCATCCACTCCAGCTGTGGTAACCCAGCTGTTCAAGAGCTATTGTGAGAGCTGGGAAGAGAATAGGGGATGCCCAAGGAGGCTGGCATGGATCCCAGATGGCATAACGGTTGTGCCCTACAAGTTACTGCATCAGCTGAAGAACTGAGGGCAAAGATGCTTTCACCCTATTTGTGCTGCAGAAGCCTGGGGCTGTGGTTCCCTCTACACAGGGAACAGCTGAACAGCAGTGGGTACCTGTCAGCGCAAAGCTGAACTGGTGGGACCTGTTAATGTAAAATGGCAGAGCGAGTTTGTGCTAGGTAGTGCTCGGTGGCATTTCTGGTTCAGTACCAAACCCTCTGAAACATCTTAACTGTGTTGTCAAATCATAGAAAGCATCGAGAGCTTGCCATTGAAGTTGGTAACAATAGACAGAGCCTGCCTGTGGCACGAGTTTTTGTGGCTTTGTGGCTTTGTCTCCCTTGCTGTCCCTGTCGCTAAGGTGTCTTGCTACCTACTCCCACTCTCATAGTCCCGGGAAACCTAACTGTTAAGTCTGTTCTAAATGCTGCCATAAAACTGCCAAGCAGGCATCTGTGGGTCTCTCTTTGGGGTTGAAGGAGTGGGGATCAATCTCACATTGAGGTGCAGTGGCTGGATGCTTAAATAGAGTGGTGTATTTTGCAAGCATTGGTTGTGTGTATATATATATTTTTTGATTTCTCACCTGTCAGATCAGATTAAAAATCATTAACTTGTAAATAGGTTGAGAAAAATGTTCATGCTCATTTGATTGAGGTACTATGCGGACGACCACCACAGGAAAAGGTCTATGAAGCGATTAATAGCTTATTTGGTGGCAGGGCTTGGAAGCTATGTAGCAAACCAGACATGGGGATACATAAAGAATGAGAAGGATAAAAATCAATATTGAGCAGCTGTCTCTTCTTCCTAGTCACACTCTCCTGTGTACTGAATGAAGTGTAATGGAGAAGTATGTGATTACTCATTTAATAGCTATTATAAAGGGTATGAATAGTGGGATAGACCTCAGGTTGTTTTTACAGTCCTAGATGTAGCTTTTGGTTCACATGCTGTCACCTGAACTGCTACGGAGGGTCAACAGTCTGCATAGATTATGTGGAGGAAGTAGTAGTAAGTGAGGCCGTATGGCAGTGTAAAAAACAAAAATACTGTAGTTAACAATTAGTTAATATTGAAATGCAGCTGTGGGGGTGCTTATTTACTTGAGGAGAAGGGGAAATGTAAAAAATAATCCTTAAGGCTACTGGAATTTGTGGAGAATGAGAACAGAGGGAATTATCCCAATATGCAGAATATTGTACTGGTTATTGATTTGAACTGTCCTGCTTTCTGACCATGTGATAATCAAAACAAAACATTATAGAACATGCAGCTCCGATGCAGAGAACAGATGGTTTTTCTGATAGATGCACCTCAGACCTAACTTTTTATTTGCAATAACCATTGTAGTCTCAACAGGTCTGTGGTTTGGAAAAGGGCAGGCTTCTGTATGTCTGATGGGGTAGGCTGTGTGACATGGATGAGCTTGCTGGTGCTGGAGCTGCTTGGAATAATAGAATCTGGGAACAATTAAGAGGCAGCGTAATCAGTTCCTGGGGGCAGGAGCGTACCCTCTTGCTTTTCAGCATTCCCTCAGCTGACTCATGAACTCTGTTGATTGACTTGGGAAGCAAATGAATCCGGCTCTCCTTCACAAGAAAGAGTTATGGAGGCAAGGTGGTGAGAGGAATACATCAGATCTTGGGCAGCTCCTGCCCTCCCTTCTGTGAAATGTGTGGAATTTACAATGGCTACTTAGCTGCTAAAGAAGTAAGATTTCTTTTTTTTTTTCTTCTAGCCTTGAAGTTTTGTACAGCCTTTAAATTAAGGGCTATAGCAAGTTATAGCTGGGAAATAATCATGCTAGAGCACAGAGGAAAATCTTGGCAGTTTGCTAGAAAATGAACTGTAACTAACAACTGCAGTTGTCCAAAAATAAATGCAGGAATAATGTTTGCAAGTACTTCATATGCGTTTTGGTATAAGGATGGAAATAGTTTGTTTGGATTCACAGCTTCTTGGGAAACCCTCTCCTTATTCAGCCGTCCCCAGGCAGGTAATGAGGAGTTCTGTCTCGGGGTACAGGTAGATGTCCCTGTTTTGGCACATCTTTGTATGTTTCCTTCCCTTAGGAATGCTGCAGGTGCTGGTGGCCGGTCGATGAGTGCAGGTGGGGCCTGGAGCAGGCAGGGCTCTGGGCAGGTGAAGTGCAGTGCCGAGAGTTACGTGACCTGTTGCAGGCTTCCTGTGTGACCATGGGCATCTCTCAATGTGAGCCAGATCATCTGCCTTCCAGTCCTACATGTGTAAAACACAAGGGCCTTTATAGCACGAGAACGCTCAAAGCATCGTGTTTTTCCTTTAGCAGCGTTACTTAGTTCTTTTGCCAAAAGTCTCTTAGTCTCTTTTTTCCTTTTTTTTTTTTTTAAGTACTGCATTTTGATGATGATACACGCTAGAAAGTTGCTCATCTCTCAAGCACACAGAGAGAGGAGGGATACAAGCATGCAATAGACCAAAGCACGCACAAGGAAGAGATGTACTGCACAAGCAGGACTTGCATTTAACCAAATTTGGCTTATGATGTCTTATGTTTGAGGATGAGAAAAGGGCTGGTGTTAAATCAAACTCCCAGAGCCTGAGCTAGCTGGTGACAGGAGAGGCAAGTGCCCGGAAAATAAACTCCTGCTCCCTGGAAAACATGCATGCAGAATGCTAGCAGGGCGGGCGTGGGGGCGTGCAAGCAAGTAACATCCCTGAAGCTGGAAGAATAAAATGAAAAGGCAGCAGGATCAGCACGCAGATGAAAGGCAGCCCCTTTAACATTTGCTCCTGGACTCCGGCAACTCTCAGCAGTTGGCTGGAGACTAAGCTGGACGGTCCTGTGGAGCTTCAACAAAGGGACGAAACAAACCCCCATCCCCCAGGGCCCCCCTCCCCGACAACGCGTGAAACAACTTGATAAATGATTGCTCTGTCAAGGGACGCGGGGATGGAGACGTCTGGGAGCGCAGGGGGAATGCGTCCAATTCAGGCGCGCAGGGAGCTGGGGCTGCGAGAGGCGAGAAGAAAGAGGGGCGGTGGGACTGGGGGACAGTGTGCTGCATCTCATGGGCAGTGAGCGCGATAAGTATGCAGGGGCAGACGGCCCTTGCAGGGCTCTGGTCCCCAGCAGGGCTCAGGGGTTCAGCAGGACCCCAGGCCCCACCGCCTCTGTAACGGAGGTGGCAGGAAACGCAGCCCCCCCGCCCCAGGCCTGGCTGATAGCATTGAAAGCTAGAGAGAAATGGGAGCCCAGGGCCTGGCGCTATTCAAGGGAACATTAATTACCCTAAAACAAAACCAAGAGGAGTTTGCAGCTGGGGCCCAACATTTTCCTCCCGCCCCGGCTGCTCCTCCAGGGTACGTGTGTGCCAGCCCTCTACGCGGCCTCCTTGCTTGCACCACAGAGGCTGGGCCTGTGGCACCCTCGGCACCCGGCCTATGGGCCTTTCGGAGGCGTGGATGCCATCAGGGAAAGAAGCCAAGTGCCACCACCACACAAAAGAGATGTCAGCCCGCCGAGGGCTTGGTTTTCTCTCGTAATTTTGTGGCAAAACAGAGACCGTGGCAGCTGGAGCCAAGCATGGTCTTGTGTGATCTAAGGGCTGCCACAGGAAAGCCGGCCTTGGGCAGCTTGTCCTGCCAGGGGTCAGGCAGTGGGGCTGTGTCGCTGAGTCCTGCTGGATGCCAGGAGGCGTATGGCAGCAGAGGCCTGGTGTTTTCTCTCCCCCCCCTGAGGGACTGGAGCAGAAGACTTGATTTAGAGCGGTCCTGAGCTGCTGGTTAACAAGCACTTGATCTGGGAGGCAGCTGCTGCTACCACTTGCAAGGTGACCCGGAGCACTGCTCCAGCCTGTCCCAGGCCACCGGTCGTGAGCACCTGTTGCTAGGAATAGGGAACCCAGCAACACTTAAAAATAAAATGGGTTTCGAGCAAACTTCTGCTCCCAGCTGATGGAGGGGAAGGACCTGGGTTCCAGAGAACTGAAGGCTGGGTTTTGTTCTTGTTCTGGGTATTGGGTTACTGTCACCCACCCAAGCAGAAGCTGGCCCCAGGTCTCGCTCTTGCAGCACGTTGGCGACACACGTTAACAAAAGTAACTAAAATGGGGAGGCTGCTTGTGAGGGGGTTGTTCAGGAAAAGGCTCTCCTAGGGTGAAAGCATCGCATTCGTTTAGGCAGCTAACCTGATTTGGCAGTGAAGGTTGGAGTGCTCCAACTAAAGTGTTGGAGTGCTTGAAGCCCTCTAGCGACTCCCAGATTCATCTTGTATCTACAGAAAATGGTGAAATTTGCCATAGTTTATAGGGAAGTGATTTTGGAACAGCTCCACATATGGCACAAAAGCTGTGCCCCTGCAGGAGTTCAGCAGTTCGTGTGTAACCTTGCAGGATAGCAACTTGTACTCATTTTGGGTTAAGTGAAATGATGTTCAGCTGAGTTAAGTAAGGACCTATTTATAGCATAGAGGGACTGGTTCCTGGTGCAAGCACTGCTGCAGATTAGGGGGATAGGTGACAGGGAATTAGTCATCCTTTTTAATGCTTTACCTAGCAGAGAGGAGGAACTCCTGACGACCATGTCCTGCAACGGTCATCATCACTTTGGTTTGTTATAGAGATGATTCTTAGCCCTGACAACTTCCTTGGACTTCACTTTTGGAAAGAAGGTACGGTTTGCCCCATTTGCCTTGTACTAGAAAAACTCTATGTAAAATGTATGGAGAGACTGTGCTGTTTGGGTTATTGGGAAAGGAGAGGAAATCAGGAAGAGGTTTTGTACAATGTCTCTATGTTCTTTCTCCATACTTCATTTCCTTTCTTGTGGGCCTGGAACAGCGGTAATGAATAGTGGGGGAACGCAACAACAAATAATTGTTCTTTACCTTGCTTGGACTATTTTCTTTGTGATCATTTGCGCTGAGTTGCGGTACCTAACACCATGAACTTTTTAGAACATAGACCTTTCCTTGCTGTCTAGCAGGAAACAAATCTTGTCTTTTAACCTTGGATTTTTACAAGTGCATAGATCAGTCAGGAATGTAGGCAACCCATTTGTTTTTCATTTTCATTACTGCAAGTTCCCAGATCATATAGGACTCCACCACCGTCATGTAGCATTTCACCTTTTTCACCAGCTGCCTTGTCCAGTGCTCAGGCAGTAACCTTCTACACAGGGACAGAGAGGGTAACTGAATGCAGAGATCTCTTTTCAAGCTTCTGCAATGTTTTGCCAGAAGTTGGAAGTTGTAGTGTTACTTAGTGGTAGGGTTGTTTTTTTTTTTTTTTTAAGGAAGTAATTTCCTACACAAAAGGGAAGTATTTTTTCATGCAAGACATAATTAAACTGGAATTCATTGCCACAGGATGTTGTGGATGCCAGAAGTCTAGATAGGTTCAAAAAGCAATTAAACAAATTCATGGAAGAGAAGTTCATCAAGGGCAATTAAACACAGAGATACAATCTCTGGTGCAGGAAGTCTTAAGCCACAGCTTGCTGGAAGCTGGTAGGGGGAAAGCCTTATGATATGCTTGCACCATTCTTACGCACCCTCCAAGTATTTGCTGCTGGTCACTGTCTAAGGCAGGATATTGCGTGACAGGGACCTTTGGTCTGACCCAGTGTGGTGGTTACATTCACACATTATGCTTTAGAAGAATCATAAAGCACCACATTTTAACTAAAGGAATGGTAACAGCTTATGTCCCTCTGAAGTCTCTCAATAAGCAAAGTGCAGAAGGAAGACAAGGTCGTCTGGTGGCAGGGGACAGAGCTGCCCTTGGGAGGGAGGAAGGCATCGAGCAAACATGGCAGTGGGGGAGGAAGGAGAAGCATACTGCAGAACCATTGTCCTGCTGCCACACTGTGTGCTCTGCGAAGTTCATGATGTGGTGTTTGGGGACAGGCTGCAGACAAAATGCATGTCTGTAAGAGTGCCACCTTCCAGTTACCTGCCCTCATGTGGCAGCTGCTTTCTCTGGGATGTTCAAACCACAAGCAGTGTGTTTTGTAACGGACTTAAAATGAGACCTGATGCTGATTAGTAGTATGTAGATGCATAAAGTAATTATACAGATGGAAAATAACTTCTAGCCTTTCCTTTAGTTTTATGCTTCCTGTAGCTTCCTTTTGTTCAGAAATGTAAGTGAAATTATATTAATATGACATTGTATTTTGTGCTGTCATTTGAGATACATGTATAGTAACATAGTGGCATGAGTTAACATTTGATTTGTCTCAATGGTGTTGCCTAATTTTAATTGAAAACTGGAAAAGCAATAACTAAAAAACCTCAGGTCCTCCCTTCCTAACCTGAGCAAACTTGTAATTGTAAACCAAGCTGCACTGTGAGAGGATATACCTCAGGGTGCCACAGTAATGAGAACTAGTTTGTCTTAATTTCAGTAATGATTCAGAGAAGGAAACATTAAATTCATGGATGTTTCAAATGTCGGAGTAATACTCAAAAGTGCCAGAGTTCAGAGATATTGGAAGTTGGATGAAGAGAGTCAGGTTGGAATGTCTGTGCTGTTGTGTTTGGATATAAATAATCTAAGCTAAAGCTAGTTGTTGGGACATTCAAGATGTGAGAACATGTGTGCCGTGTCTTGTGACTTTTGGCCAAAATCTCTCTGCTCTTAATATTTTACGTGAAGTTTCAGTTCCTGAAGATGCTTTGAAAACATGATGTAAATCTATCACTGGTTTTGAGAACCAAAATGAACCCGGTGCTTATTATCATATATATATATAAAAAAAAAAATCGTGTGAATAGGTCATGTTTGTTATAGGCCTGATGCTTTATTTTGAATGTTTAGAGCGGTGAAGCAGACCAGTAGTTCTAGAGAGGCTGTAACAGCGTGATGTTTCTTGATGTTTTCTTAAATGTGTGTTAATACAAAGGAAAGCTACTGGCTGTGTGTAAAGGAATGTTATACCCTAAAATTTATTAATACTAGCAGTAACCCCTGCCCTTTTCTGGGACCACATCTGTGACGTGCCTGTTTCTGAATACCTTAATACCAAAAAGATTTAAAAGCTCAGTGGAAGTCATAGAGTATTAACAGTAGTAACAATGGAAGAATGATTGTTTTGCAGAGAAAGATTGAAAGAGCTTGATATATTCAATGCTTACCTGTATCTAAAGGACACGCCAAGGGAGCCAAGGAAATTCGGTGATAGGAATAATAGGCCGACCTGAAGGAGGAGAAAATTCTGAACATGAGGAAGTGCTCCAAAGTAGGTACAGGAAGCTCTTAAGACATTGATATTAGACAAATACATTAGGGCAGAGAGGTGACAGAGAATATCCCCCAAACAGTCCAGGGTCTCGTATGCCTCCTGTCTCTGAATTTTATGGTTAATACAGTGGGTTGGAAAGCAGGGGATGGTTAATATTATGAATCAGTAGCGGGTTCATCTCAGCAGCTATCAGAATTATTTGACAAAGTAGAAGAGTGGGCACACTTCAGACGTGCATTCTTCTGGCAGAATTGGAATAAGTATTAAACAAGTGATTCTGGATTTACTGGAAGATGTGAGAAGGAAGTGGACAGCAAATACACAGTGACCTGGCTGTGTGAGTCAGTGCTCCAGGGTTTGTCGTGAAGGAGGCAGGCTAGCTGACTGTGCTCAGTGGTCAGTTTTTGATGGAGAAGTTTTCGCTCGCTACTAAAGGAAAAAGATCAGCATCTCCTCATATACTGGTGTGCCTTCCAGATGTGGATGGCCTTCAGGGTGACAATCTCACACCCATCTTTCTCTTTGCCTACACTGGCATGACGTGGAACACATCTGTGACCTGCAGTTCAGGTGTGCAGCCCTCTGTCCTGACCTCGCGGCCTTTCACCCCTTTAGTATTGTGACCATGTCCACTCCAAATTTTGTCTATGCATGATATAGTTCAACAACTGCTCCTCTGTGTTTATGTCCTCACTGCGATTTGAATGAATGTGTAGGTGTAGGCAAGACCTAGGCAAAAGATCCCTCCTGTTTGGTTTGTATGGAAGCATCAGTGACAGCAACGTAGAGTTGATGTTGCCTCCTGCCACTTTAAACTGAAGGCTGAAGGTTTGAGACATGAAATGTTCTGTTTCTCAGCATTTTTTCAGCTATTCTTGCTGATGACTTAAACCATCTTTTCCTTGAATGCAACTCACAATGAAGTTAAAATCATGTCTTCTCCGTTTCCTTCCTCTTTCAGTTTGAGGTACTTTCATGTCCAGGGTCTGTCCGTCTCCTCACATTGAACCTTCCAAGCAGGTTCTGGATGAGGCCTCTGGCCCAGCTTGTTCTCGTTTCCTGTCCTGAGTAATGCCTAATATTAGATATCTTGGAAGGAAGATAAAGTCCTGCAAAGACAAAAGTCCTGGGAAAACTGCAGAATTCTCTTTACTCTGATTGCTGACATTGTTGATGTTTTGTGGTTTTTAATCTTACTGAGATTATTGCTTCAATAAATACCTTGCAGAGAAGAGTTCTGAGGGTTAGTTCGGACTATATGGCTGCAGCAAGGTTTTCTTTCATCACATTTAAATCTATTGTCTTTTATTTAGTTGGACAACTGCTTGCTCCTGTCTT
The DNA here is from genome assembly GCA_013399715.1 of Alectura lathami. Classification (NCBI taxonomy): domain Eukaryota; kingdom Metazoa; phylum Chordata; class Aves; order Galliformes; family Megapodiidae; genus Alectura; species Alectura lathami. Next base: position 636,087 of record VXAV01007495.1, read on the forward strand.
ATTGGGCGAAAAAGAGAGTGGGAATGGAGAATAAGTGCATCCAGATGGCTTTCTTTTCCTGCTTTATGTATCATATGCTTGGATCATTTCACCTCTTACTTATCACCCTTGAACATAGCCCAGAAATTTGAAAATCATTAAAATTCTTATTCAACAAACTTTTTTCTTTATGGATTGTAGGCCATTCAAACTCACACCGACTAGAGTTCAGCAAGCCTGTTTCATGATGTGTGTATTTTGTAAATAATTCTAAGTCAAGCTTCTTTCTGGAGCTCTAATTTTTGTCAATTCCTTCTGGAATTCTGATATTTCATTTCCTTACAAAGACAGATGGGCTGAATGTAATGTTTGAGACTGAAATCGTGTTTTCCATATTATTCTTTATTTCTCACTAATGCAGAGCTACACATCTGGTTTGTGGTTTTAACAACGGCTGGACACTAAGCAGATGTTTTCGCTGTGCTGTCCACGAGGGCACTTAGATCTTTGTCTGAATGGTTGCAATTAGAGTAGAACCCATCCACGTCTACAATTAGCTCAAACTCTTCTTGCCAATTTGCATAACCTTGCACTTGGATATACTAAAATTCATTTGTTCTAACTTGGGTAGATCCTACAGATTTTTTTTTTTTTTTAAATGATCTCTGTTTTAACTAACATAGAGCAGTATTGTCAACATTTTTTTTCCCCTATTTCACATTGTGTGTGCCGCTTTCCAGATCATTTAATATATTAAATGTTGATCATAGTATCCACCCCTGGGACTTCCCCCATTAACCCTCTTGAAAACTGGCCATTTATTCATGCTGTTCGTTTTTCCTAAATTAGCTTTAATCTATTGACAGATGTTTACCTCTCACCCCATGACTAGTTTCCTTAATAGGCTGTGGTGATTAATATTACCAAAGGCTTTTTGAAAATTCAAATTAATTATATCTACCAGTCTTGATTCTCCTTATAGAAAATATGGAGGTGCCCATTTTTCTCATGTAAATACCATGCTAATCTGTGCCTCCTGTATTGCATTAATATAACTGTCATAACTGCCCAATTGAGCCATTTTACCAGGCACTAAAGCAGGGTTTATAAGTGTCCATAATTCCCAGGCTCACCGTTGCTTTTCACTCATGAATGTATAGCATTGCCTGCCCTGCAGCTTTGCCACCTCCTATTTAATTTTAACGATCGAGCTGCCAGCAAAATATGTAATGTGCGGCTTCACTCTTACATTGTTTGAAAGTCAGGCAAGTGCTACCTGGGCCAGTTTGTTTCTAATTTAAATTAATTTTATGTGACTCCAGGCAGCAGAGGCAGGCTGCCCTGTGCTTTTACAGCTCCAGCTCCGGAGCTGCTGGCTGCACGCAGCTCTCGGCAGTGCACTACCCTCGTGCTGACCTGTTGGGCCGAGCGAGTGCCGTCTCTCTCCAAAAGTTCTCACTCTGGATATGCTTCAAAAAGTACTCTGAACAACGCGGTAGATTTTTGGTTTATAAGTTAAACAAGCATTAAATCTTCATTTAAATATTATTTTAATGTTTTTAAGCAATTTATGGCTTTAATGTGTGTTATAAATTATAAACAGTTCTTCCTGTTTTCAGAATAAGTTGTTTTGTGATCTGTATGAAAATGCTGCTGGGGAAAAAACTGAATGCCAAATGCACTAAAACTTTAAAAATCTGTTTGATGGAGTGGTTTAGTATTCATAGAATCCCACAATGGCTTGGGTTGGAAGTGACCTTAAAGCCCACCCAGCTCCAACCCCCTGCCGTGGGCTGGCTGCCACCCACTGGGTCAGGCTACCCAGGACCCATCCAGCCTGGCCTTGAGCACCTCCAGGGATGGGGCACCCACAGCTGCTCTGGGCAGCCCCTGCCAGGGCCTCACCGCCCTCTGAGTAAAGAGTTTCCTCCTGATATCTAACCTAAATCTACTCTTTAAATTTAAAACCATTCCCCCTTGTCCCATCACTACTACTCCCTGATAAAGAGCCTCTCTCTATCTTTCCAGTAGGCCCCTTTGGGTACAGGAAGGCTGCTACAGGGTCTCCCTGGAGCTGGGCCTCTTCTCCAGGCCCAGCATGGTGCCCAGGTTGGAGTTTGGTGCCCGTGCCAGCAGCCATCTCCTCCGTGTGCAGTGCTACACCAGTGACTGAGAGCTGGATAGAGAAAGGCTGATCCAGCTTTAAAGGAGCACAGCAGAGAAACCACAGCCAGCCAATCAGTTATAGGAGTGCAAAACTGGCTGACCGATTGTGTCGGTGGCACCAAGTCGTGGGGTGAACCCTCTGCAGAGCTGCCAGTGGGCAGAAAGGGGACACAGGCACAGGAGGTGGCACTGGCCTGACAGTGCTGCCATCAGGTTCTGTGTGAAACTTCATCCACAGTGAGGGGAATCATCAGAAACGACGAGTGTGCTCTGTGCTGCTCGCAGATGGGAGCCACGCGGGTCAAGACTCAGTTGATCCTAAAGGGAAGTGAAAACTCAGTTGATCCTAAAGGGAAGGTTTCTTCTGGGCTCTGCTCCTGTGTTTTTTGCCAGTTCAATCTGTGAGTCTTTTTATGCCTTGGCAAATATTTGTTTCGGGAGTTTTTAAACATAATCGAAGTAGTTGGTAAAAGTCAGGGAAACCTTTGTTTCTAATTGGTTATAGCCATTTCAAATTTAGCTTGTGGTAAGTAGAGTTTTGAAGATATTTAAAGATATTACTGTATCTCCAGTATTTGAGTGTAGTGCTTCAGCAGGTCAAAGCAGCCTCTATTGCTGGTTATGTAGCTTTTCCACTGGCGCTGGTATCCCAAGTCAGTCGGTTTGTATCTCATTCAGTGATAAGGTTAATACACAAATTATTTATATTCTAGGTTGCAGGAGGAAAATCAGTAGAAAGCCTTCAAAATGTTAAGGCAAAGCATTGTTTTATTGCTAAGAACTCAAGTGCATCTTGAGCATTGACTCAGATATTACAGTACTCATCACATTGTCATCCTATTCATCTCCCTCCCTTATGGTGTCACACTGACTCCTTCCTATAGTTGCCATGTCTTATATGTTGACTGGCTTCAATACCTCTTCCTCTCGCACCTTATCAGGTTTAATTTCCCTGGGCTGACATCCTGAGATGGTATTATTTCCCCTGTTCCTCCACTGCATGCTGTGGTTGTAGTCCTGTGCTGTTTGTGCTCCCAGTAGCTGGTGAGATGTGGTCCTGGGAACGCAAGTGCTCGGCATTTGCTATCCCAGCTATGCTCCTTCAGGACTTACAGTGCATCTCAGATGTTTAAAGAACTCAGCCTCACAGTTTTGCTGTATATTAAGAAAATATTTTCTTAGTTTTACGGAACAAAAAGTGAAATGTCCAGCATCATGAAAGAAGTCTGTGGCACAGCAGGGAAATTATCTCTGATCTCCCTGTGCCTGTCCAGCACCTTAATAACGTGATCAGCTCCACTGCTTCATCTGAAATTCATCTCTTGAAGTTGAACAAGCGTGTCAAACTGCATTTTTCATCTTCCTCTCGGCTCTACTTATAGCTTGAGGCATTGGAGAAGAGTGGAGTTTTTACATGCTGGAAGTCTCCTTTGCTATCATTCTTTTATCTCCTTTTTGTCCCCTCTCCCTTCTCACATACCAAGTCACATGAAGTCAAATATCTATTCCCTCCTACATCTAAAATGAAGGCCTCTGTGTTCATACATATACTTGCTGTGAAAAATTTCATCCCTATCCTCAGTTTTAAAGCTGTAAGAAGAGTTTTTAGGACCTTCATATTTTTCCTCCTCTGTGACATTCAATCCTAGGCAACCAGTGTTTTCTGCATTTGCCATTTAATTCGCATTTCTTCTTGTTTGAACTTTGCTATCCCCAGCCTGATTCTGCATGGAATACAAACCTTTCTCTGCCTTGTACACAAGAATGGATGTGCAGGGTTAAATCAAAGGTCTGTCTAGCCCAGCATCCTGTCTGCTATTGTGCAGCGGATACCCAGGGAAGAGTGTCAGAACAGGGCAATCGAGCAATGATGCTTCCCTAGACTGTGCTCCCAGCCTCTGGCTCATATTTGCAGCTCAGTAACTGCCTTTTGTATTTAACAGTTCATGATAGATTTTTTTTTTTTTTCCTTCTGATAATTTTCCTGTGTCTTCTGTGAAGATGTGTACAATATTAGCATCCATAATTTTCCATGACAAAGAAATGGATAGGTGATTTAATGGTTATGCAAAGAAGTGTTTATCTTTTTTTTTCATCTTATAATTTTGTCTGATGTCTGTCCATTCCTTTTTCAGAAAGGACTACAAGCATTCATTCTCCATGCACTTTCTAGGTTTCCAGTCTTTCATTGTTATACATAATTGTTTTTCCAGCAGAAGCTTTCATGCCTTTTGTCATTGTTGTTGCCCTGCTCTAGATTTTCCATTTTTTTTTTTTTTTCCAAATGTGGGTACAAGAAATGCCTGTGGTGTTCAAGGTGCAGGATACGCTGTGGTAATACAGAGCTATAATGATGTTTTATCTTTCCTAGGCATGCCTACTATTACAAATTCATTTTTGACAACTTCTACTATATTACCTCTTCTTTCAGAGTTGTGCACACTGTTGCCCAAGCTGCATCTCCACTGAGCATTTCCCATGCACTTTTGCATATGATCTGAACTCTTGAGTTACTCTTGCTTCACCAGAATTTCCTTTTTCCTCTGGCTTCTCTCTTCTTATGCTTCCACTATATCTGAAAGAACTTCCTTCCTCCAGTGCTCCTACCCACCTTGATCTCTAAGTTCCTGCCAAAGATTCATACTACAAAGCCCTTCAAAAGCATCTGTTCTTTCTTCCTCTTATCTAGTGTACCAGCACTGTCAGGCAACTTCTATTATGCTGGAAATAAAAAATGCCTCTTAAGATTTGTGCCAAGCTCACAGAATGAAAATCCAAATATGTATATCCAATCCACTGTTCTTTTTTCTCCCTTCCTCTTCACCATCTGCCTTCTAATCTGGTTTCTGTGTGCATTAAGGTATAATTTTACACCAATGCAGATGATTTCATGTTTAGCTCCAGTTTGCACCGTTCAAGTATTGTACGTTAATAGGGCTTAATCTGATCGCACTGTGGGTAGCATCCCAAGGAAAGCAATTTTTAAGCAGTAGTCCAGGGAAGTCTGGGGCCTCCTGTGTTCCTGTCTGGGAGTTTTTGGAGGTAAATAATTTGGATGATCTGTGTAGCTTATGCATAATAAGCCTGATGCTTCTTGTCCGTATTGGAGCTGTGGCACCACTGACGTGCAGATGTACAGTGTGTTTGCCTTCCAGACACATCTGACTGCATGTAGACTCTGCGAGTTGTGAACGCACGCAGGGCTGGCGACACAGCAAGTGCATTGTGCTCACTCTGTGCGTTGTACATTTGTCAGCATGGAAGCGTTTGTCCAGGGTTGTCCCGGGGGAGTGGCACTGACTGGGCCCGTAATAAAGGAATCTGCCATCGGATGCCTTCCTGCACAAGTCCTGTGATGCCGTGTGCTTTGAACACAACCAAAGAAATGCAGGGGCTCTGCTCACAGCAGTATGACCGGCAGTTGCCATATCTCCGTTACAGATGATGGAATTACCCTCTGTCCCCTAAAAGCGTAGCATCTCTTGCTGCTTCAACAAAAGGGGCTTGCCGTGGGCTCTGAGTGTTTGGAAAAAATGTGCTTAGGTGCTCCTGTGTGGACTTCGGAGCTTGGTCCGAGTTGGGAGCATGCGCTGTGCGTTCTGCAGGCACAGTGAGGCAGGATCAGTGCTCTCCTTCCCCTGTCCCCAGCCAGCGAGTTCCCCTGCTGCATAGTTCTGCACTCAGCAGGATTTCAGGCACCCTGCTTGTGGAGGTGCTGCTGATGGCTCTGCCTGCCGGGTTGCGCTGTTACGTTTACATTGGAGATGAGAATCACACCAAAGCCCAAACTGAATGTCTTCCTCTAACGTGTAGCTTCATACCACGTCATAGTCCATTGGAGTAAATGTTGGCTGAGCATGATGCCGAGTGAAACTGAGTTAGGGGATTCATGCTGCAGCAGTCAGAAGCCCAGTCTGGGAGCTGTTAGATGCAGTTTTACTGCTCTGCATTTGGCTTCCTGTGTGATCCTGGGCAAGCCACTTAGCTTGGCTGTGACAAGCCCGCATGATTGCTGTGAGCTTAAATACCGTAAAGATGCATGAAGTCCTCGTGTGTATCTGTTACTGGGCCTCTTCGGAGGTTGAAGATAAAGTTAACAAAACCGGCCCTTCTTTGTCAGCGTTCCTGGAAACACACTTTAACAATTCTCATTTAATCACATCTAACAAAAATACTATCACAGGCTGTACCTGGGCAAGTGGTGTTGCACTTATGTTATTCGCTGTTGAATCTGATTTTTACAATGATGCTGGCAGTGATCTGCTTCTGTAGTAAATGTGGCGCTGAGCATTCTGATGTTAAAAAAGAAACAATTGCTAACCCCTGCTGCCAGGCAAAGGAGGTATGAGCAGGGTGGGGGTGGACAGAAGCTTAATCTTTCTCTCTCTGTTTTTCTAAGAGTTTGTGCTAATCAATGTTGACTAACACCTAAACATCGAAATCATAAATCTATTCAGCTACTACATGATTCCCAGCACACAGGCTGCAGACTGTGCCTTAGCTGTTCTCTTTCAGGCTGCGCCATGCCTAGCATTTATTGCACATTTATTTCACCCTTTGGTGCTCTTTGCAGGTTTAACAAAATTCCTCTAGCACTCTTACATTTGAGTCATTGGGGCACACTTTCTTTGGTTATCTTCCTTTTAAGCTACCTTTACACGGAATATGAAATCGTGGCAAGGAGTCCAAAGACTGGTGATACAGTAAACGTGCTCATCTTTCTCCCCCCAGCCACCCCTCCCTGGGAGCAGGGACTCCTGCTTTCTGCTATTGTGAGAATTAATCCTTCAGTGTTCCTCACTGCTTTACCTTCTGTGTAGCCAATAAGCATACAGGGGCTGGAAGGTTGGGTGTGTGTTGTGAAGAATGAATAACAATGGATCAAAATGCTCTAGCTCTTCTGTAAGTGCTGTTAGGGGGAAAAAAAAAAAAAAGAAAAAAAAAAAAAGAAATTGATTGCTTTTTATTTGAAGAGATGCTTCAGTTTACACCAAAGCTAGCTTTTTTGGGATTTCAATTCCTTACATCAGTGAGGAGAGGGGGGAAGGAAGCAAATTCCTAACTTTGCACCCCAGCTAGAAATCAGTATGGAAATAATTGAATGCTGTTCCTTCACTGCCAGCGGTGGATATGGTCCTGTGTTGTTGCCCACTGTAAATGCACAGGGGGAATTTTTATTTCTAAAACTTATTTCAGAGGAAAAGAAAGTGATGTTACGTTGCTGTGGTTTGATAGCTTTCTTCTGAGTAACTCTGTAATGTGCAAATTTTGTAGTCTGCGGAGTAGGATGTAATTTATTTGTTGGTGGTGGTGTTTGCTTTTTCTTCTCTTTGGACTGGGTGGTTGGAAGCAGCAGGAGGTTTTTGAATTCATTTTGTTGTCTTCCTTTTTTAAAGTTGTGTTTAACAGGCTCACAGTGAAATCGGGTCCTGTAGAGGAATGCTGTTTGAGAGTTGCCTAGCTAGCACAGATTTCTCTATACTAGAATTCCTTATTTCCTCAGTTTTGCTCCTTTGAACACCTCCTTTGGGTGGCAACTCTGTACAGGATGAGACATTTCCTTCACTGATGAAGAAAAATTAATTTTCAATGTTGCAGTTTGGGATTCTTGAATGCACGAGCTGCCCGGTGCAGCACTCCTTACTGTTATTTTGTGGGGCTGTTTGGAGAGTTTGGAGCACGCCTGCATAGGAAAGAGCCTGCCATCCTCTCCTGCTTTGAGATGTCTGTGAATAGCGAAGCTGGTTCTCGTTGTCTTACAAATATTAAGCCTCATGGGAGACTTAGGTATTTGTCTCTATTTTGTGTGTATTGAAAAACAGCGGAGAGTAGTCGAGTGGTTTGCCTGAAGTCACCCAGCCTAACAAAGCTGGGAATAGGTTTCCTGGCTCCCAGCACTGTACTTTAAACCACAAGATTTAGTTTTTTTTGAAAAGGATAATCTGTATGTTCAAAGAAGGCTTTATAAAGCTCCCATTAACCCCGGTGCCGTACCTAGTGAAGAATCTAATTTATGTTCTGGCAAATGAAAGCAGTTTCGAAGACCTTAGTGCTGCAGGTCACTGTCAGACCTTCAAGGTCTGTTGCCACCAGTTTAATTTTTCTCCTGCTTGGATTGGCCTGTCTGTTGTTTCTGGGAAAGGAGGAAAAACTATACTCCTGATGAAAGGTTTCCAGAGACATCCAGTTGCAGATAACCAAGAACAATGCCCACGTGTATTTTTTTGCCATGCTTAGTTAATATACGGAATGGCTGATGTTTCCATTCCTTCCTCAAAAGGAAGAGAGAATGAGAGACCTTCTGGCAAAGCTCTTCTTATTGCATTTTATCACTTAGTTGAGATCTGAAGATCTGAATTCCAGTGGCCAATGACTGCAAGTGTCCTTTCAAACTAAAATGTTGAACTTTAGAGTTTACCCCTGAGTCCTGGAGCTACCTTATCTGAACACGCTGCAGAGAGGAAAAATTTTCCAGTTTTATTCTGTTATCTCCATCAAACACAGCGTCTGAGTATTAGAGAAATAGCAGTACATTAATCTCAGCATTGCTTTACTCAAAACATTGCAAGTGCTTTACACTTGCTGGGTAAAGATTATCTAACTTTTTGGCTGGGGGGAGGAGAGAGAGACAGACAGACAAGTTAGCTCTCATCACTGAATGCATGAAGTGAGAATAAAAGCCAGGGCTTTCCTGATCCCATGCTTCACTAATAACACTTTTACAAGCTGGTTATATAATTATCTGTTACCGTTGTTTTTCCCCGCTGTTTTCCCCGCTTCAGGCAGATCAGCTATTTCATCCAACTGAAGCATTTGGTGCACATCCTTGGATAATCCAGTGTTATCACTTGTCTGCTGAATTTCAGAAACAAAGCTGGCGATTAGCGTTTATGAGATGTAACAGATCGTTGGTTCGTTTTTTGAAATAGAACAAAACAAGTCTGTGTTTTTTATTTTCTTTTTTCTTGCTCTGGATGGGAGGAAAGTATTTAGGAGAAAAAAAGCTACTCTGAAATAAAGCCTGTAGAGTAAGTGTTGCACAAGAAACTTAGGTCTAATACTGTATCTGGGCAATAGTTTACTGGCCTTCTCTCCAATTTTGACATTGTTTATAATATCTGTTTAAGAGTGTAGTTAGCATTAACATTTATAAACATAATTACTACTAACATGAGCAATAATTTGGCATTTCTGGCTAATAACTATTACTGTGTAAATAGCCAGCTGTTTGTAACAATCTGTGAGTTTATTGGCTGTAAAGCCAGCATCAAGTTAAGTTAGAGAAGAATTCCTGTAAGGCGTATATGTTGAAGACGATATTCATCGTGCGTGCTGGAAGGGCAGAGAGCTACAAACACTCCATCACCTCTTTTATAGAGCACTGGTGCCAGATGTGGAGTAAAACACAGAGCGTCCGTCTCCTGAAGGCATGAAGGGCTCTTGTTCAGTTTCCCCTAGTGAACAGAAACATGAGCTGGGCTGCTTCCAGACCTGGTAGCTCATTGCCACGTCTGGTGAAGGGGTGTTGCTCCCAGCTGTATTAGTGTCAAGTTATTTGGAGTATGTCTCAAGAAGCAGCTTTCGAGGCTTTCCACTTTGCCCAACCACCTAAAAACCCTGTGGCTCCCAGCTTTTTGCTTTGTTTTTCCAAGCAGACCTTCTGCCGTTCCCCCGGCTGCGGTGAGTGGGATGTGAATTCCTGTGGGTCCCTGGCTCTTGTCTCAGCTGCTTCCAGCAGCTGCCCCAGTCACTAGGCAACGCTGCTGGGTCCCCTTTGGGTTTTTCTCCAGCATGCTCTGGAAGACGAGGGCTCAGTGAAGCAGGGCAGGTCTGTGTGCTGAGCAGGAACTCTCAGGGAGTGTGGGATTCCTGATGGAGCTGGGCAGGCGGCTGGGAGTGTGTGCTGGATGTGGTCTGGGAAGTGGTTGCTGGGGAGGGGATCCTTGGAGCTCAGTCCAGGCTCTGAAAGCTCTCGGGTGCTTGTCTACATATCTGATGGAACACAGATGTTGGTCAGGGCCGAGGCAGGGTTTGAGGGCTGAAAGAGGGAACTCCTTGTATATGTGCCTGTGTACTGGATTCTGCAGTGATGTGTTACAAAGATGGCAAAGGCAGAGCAGGGTAAGGAGCTGTTACTCACACTGCAGTATTTGACAGACCTGGGATGCTACTTCTGGTGGCAAGGCCTGAGGTATATAGCTGTCATTCAGACAGTAGCGTCTGTTTCTTACAGTAATAGAAAACTTGTGTAAGGCCGTTAATTTGTGTATTGAAGCTTGTCTGGATTGTGCAAGCCTGGAACAAACTGGCAGATTCCCCCAGACAAGAAAGGGGGATGCTTTTGGCTGTCCAGAGTACTGATAAACCATTATCTAACAGTACACAAGCAGACTACTAGTTACATTTCCACAAGCTGGTGAGCAGTGGAATAGATGTGTATTTTTAAAACTTAGGCTTGCATCTGGGTTGCTGACTTACTGCATCATCAGGATGGATATCAGTAGGCAAATTGCGTATTTTTACATATTTTTCTTTGCTAAATGAGCAGCAAAATGCTGAAACCTAGATTTCAACATACCACAACTGCAAAATTCATCTCTCAGTCATGTGCCGTGGTAGAAATCCACAAAGTACCTATGTGTAGCTCTCTCCAGCTGTACTTATGTTTGACCTAGAGTGAGGAGGAAGAATTTTTCTTGCCGATAGCACTTTAAGGCCAATCTCCCTGCTGAGCCACAAGTCAGGGTATGTTTGCTATGGGTACTCTGTGGACTGCACTCAGCTCAGCAGCTGAAGGGGAGTCAGAAGAATGGCTGGCTGGGGAGATCAGATTAAAGAGAAAAGCAAGGCTTTGCAGCCTTTCTTATCTTAATGCATTTTACTGTTTCATCCCCGTTTTTCAGGCAAGGGTGAGCAGGAACCTTTTCCCCATTCAAAAGCCAGGCTGTCGTTTTCATTAGGGAGGCAAAAGGGATGTCAGGGAATCACCTGAATTCTTAAAGGGCGATCTGTGCTTTTTGTTTGTTTCGGCACAGGAAAAGAGAGCTTTTTTGTGATGTGCTTATCTAGTGGCAGCTAATAGCACCCTGGCGGGCGGGGGGGAGCCATGTGAGTGCTGGAGCGCTGCTCTTCTCGCAGTACAGGAAAGCTTTGATGGTGTGAGTGCGGAACAGCTGCATAGCTCGGATGCCATGCTGCATCAGCAGCGAGTGGTGGCAGAGAGCAAACTCTTCAGGAGCTGTGGGTGGTGTGGGCTAGAAAAGTGCAGGCTGGCCTTTGATGTGTTGGTCTGGAGGTATCAAGAGTTGTGAAAATTCCCTTTAAAAAAAGTTATTTTCGCAGTAAGTCTTTGAGATCGTTGCAGAAACTTTCACCAAGCAATCCATTCCAGATTTTGGCGTTCATCCTTTCTCTTCCCTGTGCTCATGCTGAGCAGATGAGCGCAATGGCCGGACCTAAAATGAAGAGCATCTACAGTCTGATCTCATCCTCCCTTGCTGCCTTTGGCTGGAGAGGAGGAGGAGCTTTGAAATCGGATTATTACTCCGAGCCTCTTGGCTTTGGAGCCACAGACTGTTCACCACATTGCCAATGGGCTTAAGAGCTTAGCAGAACTCCCACTAGGTGCCCAGGAAGCCTCTTACCCTAGGAGACAGTGACATCGCAGGATCAGCTGTTCCTTATTTATCGTGTGGCAGAATCGTCCGGGGAGGTGCCCTAGTGAGCCCAGCGACGTTGTTTCCAGAAACAACATCAAGAGCAGGTAGCTGTGCTGGTGCCGTTCCTGCCTACGTGAGTGCTCTCAGCCGAGGTGCGATGTCAAACAGTTGCTAGAATTGTTAGTCTTCAGCCTCTGGTAGTACCTCGTACATGAGAGCACCAAATCCCGCACTTGTGGAGAGAGAAGGGTCAGAGGTGTGTAAAACACTGTTTGGGGGAATTCTAAGCCCAGAATGGTGAAGTCTACTAGGAGGTTAGCAAACTGAATCATACCTGTGCAGCTACCAGGAGAGATTCTTCCTAGGCAGTAGCAAATGATGTCTTCCTTACTGAGAGACAAACAGGATGCAATTTGAGTGGACTTTGTTTCCTCTCATACTGTTGTGTTTGGAGTTTATTTTCAGCTAGAGGAGTTGAACTTGTGGCTTTGGCAATAACGGCAGCTGCTCTGTGGGAGTGTTTTGGTGTCATTTTTTTTTTGTGTGTGTGTGTGTTTTTTTTTTTTTGAGGGCATGACCCCAGTACTGTTCCCGTAAAGGCATGGACCCCTGATTAGAAATTTAAGCACACTGGTGTTGAGCTTGCTTTCCTTCATGAGCCTCTTGGAAGTCTTCAGTGGGGTCTGCAAGAGGTCTGCAAACCACAGGCTGGCAACCATTGGTTCAACCGAGGCTGAAATTTCTGTCTCTGGCATGTAAAGCCAGCTCAGTGCCCAGTGTGATGCTTGCCCCTCAGCCAACATAACTGGCTTATGGTAAATGGTGTAGATTATCTGCTCTGAAGGAAAAGGGGATTATTTTGAAAGGGAGAAATGATCCTTTGGAGGGAAATAGCACAATCTCCAAATGCTTTAGCTGCTAATAAAACTGCTCAGAAAGAAAGATGATGGTGGTGGCATCAAGTGTCAAGCCTTACGGGTCTCTCTTAGCCTCGCCACTGAGTGAAGTGTGCCCTTGGTAAGGATGTTGCGCTTTGCGATAGCTTCTCCGTCTGTAAAATTGCTCTGTATGTGGGTGTGTGCCTTCCCTTCCTTCACAGGTGCTGTAAAGCTTTATCAAATGTTTCAAAAATGCTTTGATGCTCTAGCATGAAAGCTGCTCTAGAGGCATATAATACTAATGTCTAACTATTAAGCAGAAACTAATTGCTTGTTACTTCAGAGCTTCAGATGTACCCTGTCCATCTGAAAAGGTACTTTGTAAGGTGGGAGAAACTGAACAAGCAGCAATTGTACATCTTTGAAGCGCTGACAATGCATAAAATTCGTAACAAATGTAGTTCTTGTCCCAAATTGGTTACCCTGCAGGCAAGATGAGCTAGGAGGAGAGGAAAGTGTTATTATCACCAGTAGGCTGCTATGGGGCATGAGGGAGAGGGACCGATCATTCTGAAATCTCTTTTCAATGCAGTTTAGCCACCCAGTGTGAGCTGTTCGTATTTGTTTGTATTGCACAGCAGTGAAAAATCTCAGTTGCAGAGCAAGCTGCAGCGTGCTGTGCAAGCAGGGGAGGGTCCCTGTCCCAAGGGCAGAGGCAGCAGGTTAACATGGACAGAATACAAGAAGACACCACTGTTCTGACTGTGGGGTAGATGGTAGCACAGTGGTCTTGGGTCACCAGCACACTGGTGTTTGTCCCAGATTTTAAGCATTCTGACAGAAAGGCTAAAGAAGGACAAAACCAAGGTATGTCTATAAAGCAAGCCTAGGAAGTTGTAGCCTGATTTAAAAAAAAAAAA
>VXAV01007495.1:657722-679410 GCA_013399715.1 Alectura lathami
ACACAATTTAACATACTCTAATTTGATTTGCTTATTATTTGGGGAAAAAGAAACCAGGATTAATAATTCTGTAGGATTCTGTGATTCTTGGTTTTGAAGTAGAGCAGTGTGGTTTACAGCTTTGCTTTGGTGTTGATATTCTTTATGACATTTTGTTTTTTTTTAAAGGAATTAGGTACGAGAGAGACTGTCTTTCACCCTGCTTGATGGTTAAAGAGTCCTGACTCTGGTAACTTAGAACTGCCTTTGAGTTATGGATATCTGTATTTAACTACCGACGTTACTTAATGGGATGCCATGTTAGTCTCCAAATTGTCATTTATTGTAACCATAGCAGTTAGGAGCACCCTTCATTGACCTGATTCTTGCTGTGTTAAGCATTGTAGAAGTACAGAGCTAAAAAGATGGTAGCCTGCATTTCTGATTTCCAGTGTGTTTAGCGGTGACCCAGTAACTGTTCTTGTCTGGCAGCGGGCAGTCAGAGCACTTGCCCGGAACAGTTTTGCTGTTGCTCTCCTCTCTTTTTTCTGATCCAAAGTATTTTTGTGCCGTGGCCTGCAGCACTTGTTGTTTTATGAACACCCTTCATAGTATTTATATACCATCCATACCATCTAACTACTAACTGTAATAACTAACTTGAAACGTAGTTTTCTATGTTCTTTCTGCTCAGTTTTATGCTATAGGCACAATTTGGTCTGATGTCGGTGAATTTACCCATACATTTTTCCAGCTTCTAGCTTTTGTGCACAGACCTTGAAGTGTCTGTATTTTCGTTTAATTGTTTCAAAGTGCAGCTGCCTGGTAAGTGAGGAGAGACAAGGGAGCAAACTCTTCACAAAATTTGGGGTTTGTACGACGAATATTTAAAGCAGTTTGAAAAAACACTTGTACTTGCTTCAGAATCTCTCTGATACAAATTGGGCAGCTGCATAGTCCCTAGGGGCTGCCACTTTAATTCCAGCAGGAAATGCGACTTGTTGACTTGTATCAAGACAGGAAGATCAGAGCTTCAGCTAAAGGCAAAGGCCGCAGCAGGAGCCTTCTGCAGCTGTTTTTAAGTAAGAAGTGATGGTGTGACATGGATGTGTACACTCCACTAAAATAATCCAGAAAAGCTCCTGCTGTTCAGCATTTCTTTGGGTGAAACTAATTCACTCCTGTTATTGAATTTTTGCTACTTTTTAATGTGATGGCACAGAAAGTTTCAATGTCTATCGTGCTTCTCATTGGGGAATGTTTTGTATGCAGTCATTGTCTCTTGAAAAAACATTTTTATTACTTTTTCTTTTAACACATGTCACTTTTTATTTTTTCAATATGGACAAAGGTGCCAGAAAGTGAGGAGAGGAACAAAACAATCTCTCTGCTTTTGCCTGTGCCCTGTGAGACTTTGCTTCTTTAATCCCGGAAGACTGGTCCATCACTGTAGCTGAAAACTATATAATAGACTTATGACCACAGAAGGCCTTTGCTTGCTTAGGAACCCCAATTACTTTTTTTCTTGTTATTTATTCCCCTAATGCACTGGAATTTTTTCCTCCCAAGTGGATAATCTTTTTTGTGCCCACCTTCAGCTCTTTCTGGGTCTGTAAACTAACCTTGGAGTCTTTGGCCTGTAGTTTGTGCTTGTTTTGTTCTAATGAGGACATTCTTTAACTCCTTACCCGCCCCCATTTGTCTTAATTATTTCTCTCCTCTCCTTATTTCTGGCATTGACAAATATTCCCAGGGTGGCTTCTGAAGAGCTATATTCCCTATCTGTTGAATTGACAATCCAGAATGTTGCCTCTACTCTGCTTATTTTCTAGTGCTTGTTCTGTAGTCACTTATTTGAGCGATGATCAGAAAGAGATAAGGGATGATCTGAAATCTTCTAACCCATCTGGGCAGAATGCCTGCTTCTGAGGACTGTGTTTAATATATGTGTTTCACTTCTTGTTTCTGCCTTGTCATTTTTGTCCATCCTTGTTCTTTATTCTACGGGGACTTGGTCTTTAAAGGGTACTTTGGGGACTGCCCCAGGTCTTGTGCTACCAAAGTGTCCTCGATAAAATTGCTTTACATCTTGAAATTGCTCTTCTGCACGTGATTCTGTGAACTGCATTCTTTCAAATCCTTGCAAAACCTGCTGTAAGTTGGTCTGCTGTAGGGAATAAAGTTGCATGTTGACAGGGATAGCTGGCAAACCAGTGCCAGTCTTCAGTCTCTGTACTGTGGTGAACCAGGCTGCAGAAATAGCTAAGCTGAGGTACCATGATGATCTGACTGGATCCAACACCTTAGTCAGTGCCATAACATCTGGGGCAGTCTCAGCTCCATCACTGCAGACCTGGGAAACAATACCTTTTGGAAAGAGTTTAGCAGCCAACACTGGCACTTGTGCCAGTGACCTTGATTATAACAACTGTTTCAGTGGCCCAGTCACAAACTACCTCACAAACTCAGAATCATATTCATGAATGCCAAGGGAATATCAACAAGATCAGCATTATTTACAGTCTGACTTTTAACAAGTGCTGCGTTGCATACATCATGGAGATTGGTGGATGGCCTCTCGAGTCGACCCAGTATCATCAGTGCAGGAGATATCTTGAGGGGGCAAGGGAAATAAAGTGGCTGCATTGCTCATCTTGAATCTAATATTAATATTTATTATAATAATAGCCGAGCCATGCAAGGTGAGCCTTTTAAAGGGTAAAAAGTGAAAATGAGGCAGCTGGCAGGTGTTGGGAAAGGAAGGATGAGATTACAGCAGTAAAATAACACGGTCATTCAGAGATTAATGAGTAGCACAGTGGAATAAAATTATAGAGTTCAAGTATAAATAAAGCTAAGTAAATGTCTTTGATTCTCAAATGGATAAAATGAATCTTTAAAGAAGAGTTTGAAGAGAAGTTGGTGGCACGTTCTGGAAGTGCTATTCCATAGGTGTGGTGGAGAATGAAGAATGAAATGGAAGAAGAGACAGCATGTGTGAAAACTCTGTTATTGTCAGGGCAGATGGATGAGAGACAAATAGATTGGATGGATGGGGAAAGGGAGTTATGCAAAATATTGATGGGAAGGAATAGGAGGCTAAACTTAAAAGAATGAATAAAGAACTGTCAGTGAAGAGCCTTGGAGACTGCAGTGATGCTGTGATGCTGCCGTTTGAAATACGGAATGGACAGAAGTATGTTTAAGTTCTTGATGTTGAAAACCAAGTACTTCTGAGAAGAGGAAGAAAGCAATGATGAGGAAGTAAATTGAGATGAAAACACCTGCTCCTTAGGCAGAAGGGAAAGGACAAAGAAAGAATGATGGAGAAAGAGAGGTGGGATGTGGAAGTCCTCTCCATTTAAACCTTTGTCCTCATTTTTTGAGACTTGGCGTTTCAAGATAGGGATGTTCCAACCTACTGCTGCAGGATTTTTGCTGCAGCGCAGATGTTCTTGCAGGCCTCCTCCCAGCACATCAGCCAGATTCTGAAACCAATCTTTAGCCTCAGGATGAATATTGGAGAAGTTCTAAGATTATCTTATTGGAGCCTTTTAACCCCAGATAGCTGGATGAGTAGCTGGGGTAGGTGCTGGCCAGCTGTGAAGCTACTACAATAATTAGATGTGTCACTCTGCACTCTGTCACACTCTGCACGAAGTCATCTACGCTTTTAGCTTTACCTCACTTGATCTTCCATCCTTACTCAGTTCCCTTTTGGCTCAACCAGTGCTAGTTGAAACTTCAGAGAAAAGAGGAAAAACCTGTTTTGAAACAAATCCTGGAAGAATCTTCTTGAGGACCCACTTATCTACTTATTCTTATTCTTTGTTCCCCAAAATACTGAATCTCTGGGGCTGGTTCTGGGTAAAGAATTTGCTGAGCCTGTTTGCTTCTAGAAACCCCCATGCTAGGTATTTTTTGCCTCAGAAGAGTATCTCCTCTCCCACACTAAACATATTTTTCTGTGAACAGCAAGGCAATTAAGGATTTGTTTCAAATGGATTTGTGCCATAATACATGCATGTGTCCTATTTCCCCATCATCATCAACACAATAACTCTAGCTTCTTCCCCGCAGTGCTCATCATCACTGGAATACCCTAAGGTCCTCTCTACAACCCCTGAACAATCAGAAGAGCTTACAGTGCAGCAGCACTGTTGTGTTTCCTTATGGCTATGAATTGGGAGCATGGTTTCTGTTGATGGGCACTAAGAGTAAACAATGCAGCATTAAGTTGGCTTCACTTGTTCTTTAAGGATCCAGGAATGAATAGTAAGTAATGATCCTCTTCCAGTCTGAATGTAGAGCACAGGGAGTGTCATTCTTATTTGCCCTTTCAGAATATAGGAGATGTATTTGGGTCTTTCCTAAGTCTCAGCTCTCAGGAGCTGATCTGCATCTCTTTGGAAAGAGTGTCACCTTCAAATAGCAGTAGTAGAAAGAAAGAAACATAGAGATGAAAATCAGTAAGCACAGGCTGAAGCCTGGTTAGATGCATTTAGGGTAATTGGTGGGAGGAATGAAATGCCATCACAAATGGACCAAAGCCTTTGCTGTTATATCAGGTCAGCAGGTGAAAGTACATTCCTTTATCCTGGACCATCCATAAGGCTCTGTTCATCCCTCCGGAGACAGAAGCAGCTATGGCTTAATCTTCATTCATCACCTCTGGAGCACCTTGTTGTTGGGCATACGCAGAGCCTGCTTAGCTGTCAAGGTCGTGCAGAGTGAAACACAAAAAGGGGGAAAACAACTCGATGTCTTGAGAGTCAAAGTATGCACTTGGAGGCAGTGTGGTAAGAGCAGACCGCACCACAGCGATTCTCGCACGCAATTGTGTCTGTGTGGCAGCAGGTCCCTCCCTGAAGGACTGCACGTCTCCTCCAGGTCAGATCAGTAAGCACTGGCTATGCACCCAGACAAAGCCTCCCTTAGCAGAGCCCTTCAAAGCAGTAGCTGGCAGGCCTCCTACTCCCCCCAGCATCATGCCTGACGCTGATAGGCAGAGCTAGCTTTCCCAAAGATACTTGTTTCCCTCTTGAGCACCCAGATCCTTCTCTCTCCCTTTTTTATTGTAGCTAATAACCTGTGAATAGTTCTTGGGTTAGTTAATAAATAGTTCTAACACTGGTTCTTTTTTTTCTTTTTGGTCCCTCAGGGGACAGCCTTTTGTTATTCAAAGCCCAAGGTACTTGACAAAGATGCAATGCAGAAGCCCCCAGGCTTCAAACACTGGCCAGGCTGTGGCATCACTTCTGTCTATTCCCATCCTCAGCCTCTGATAAGCCTTGGGGAAGAGATCCGCAAAGAATGCAGCCCTCTGACTTGCTGAGGGATGCTGGGAGGCATCCATCCGAGCTGAGACCGTGGAGTTTCTCTCTCACCTGCTGATCAGGGCCTTTCAGGATCAGCACTTCACTCTGCTTAGGGACCCTTCTGCCTTTGTGTGGCTCCCTGGAGAAAATCTGTCCTCCCATCTGTGAAAGGAAGGCACCTCCCTTTGTTAAGTTGTGCTCAGAAATGTCCAGGTCAGACAGTTTTGTTTCAAGGCCTAGGAATTGCTCCTTAAGCTCTAAAACTGACCCTGGGAATTGCTGCCTCTCAGATTTATTGCCTTGTGAGCGTGTGCTCCGAGGAGAACCTAGGTTCTTTGCTTTTCAGTTGCATCCAAAAAGTGACATAATTTACTGATACCATTAAGTCTGTCAGTGTCATCCAGCCTGCTGCCTGCTGATGTGCCTGTAAAGTCTCCAATTTGGCATCAGTAGTGCTTAATCTTCTCTTGGTGATCTAATGTTTCACCAGGACACCAGCTGTGCCCTGCGGATTAGTGTGTTCTCTCTTCAGCTGGCTCTCCCACTCTGAAACTGCCTTGTGCACCAGTACCACTATTAGCAGCACTGGTCATCACGGCTTCCCATCAGTTACCTTCCTGTCCTTTGGTACCACCATGTGCAGCAGTGCATTCAGTGCTGATGCTGAGGCTCTGGACATCTCTTCTTCCTACTGACATTCTCTTACATGTTTTCTGATTTTGAGCCTGGCAGAAAACTGCACTTCAGAGTCTCAGGAGATTCTTACCACTTAATTTTTCCTTGACAGTACGGTAAGACTAATGTTTTCAGCCCAGCTGCAGTGATGTATTGGGTGGGTGACCAATGCAGGGAAGCATTGAGTTCTGACTCTCCGTATCTCTTCAGCCCTATTTGCTGGCATACCAGGGAATTCAGTGCTTAATGAAAGCCATTTTCCCTGGCCCTTCCCCAGTCAAGATCAACCTCATTATGTGATAAGAGGTGGCGCATATACTTAGACTTTTCCCTTGAGATATCCCTCAGGGTTATTTGCCACCTGGACAGCAAACTTCCTTCAGGCATGATATAGAGAAATTTTCAGTTCTACGATTAACTTAACACAGGGGCTTGGGCTGAGATGACATCCTTCCCTGGTACTTTTCCACCTTGAACATAGTGCGGGATGGCACCACTCTGTTCTAGTGCCAACTCTGCCTCCCTTTTCTGGGTGAAACTGCTGGAACTGACACTGCTTCTTCTTCTTTCTTGGGCTCCTTGGCTAAACAGATTGATTCCTCAAGGACAGTAGAGAGCATCTGACACTGCTGGGGATGTGTGTCTTTCTTCCTCTGTGACTGTTCATCGAAGTGAGCATCCCATGTTTTTCAATGCCTAGTATTCTGCCTCTGTCAATTACTAGACCTTTTTGGAAACTGTTGTTTTATAATATCCATTTCCAGGATGCTCATTTCCAGGAATGATCTTTGCTCTTAGTACAATCCCTGATAAAGAAACAGAAGCCATTCATTGCTTGGCAGATGCTCAAGTCGTCTTCCCACTCAGACCGGCAGGATATCTGACAGACCATCCTGCTGGGAGTTTTCTGAAGGTTCCGAGATCTTTCCAGATGCACGGTATTTTAGAATTTCAGCCGTATCTCAAGGAAGTGAGATTTGTATATTTAGGCAAGAAGAAAATTAGCTGCAATACTATCTGCTTTCCTCCATGCTGGAGCTGT
This sequence comes from Alectura lathami, assembly GCA_013399715.1. Classification (NCBI taxonomy): domain Eukaryota; kingdom Metazoa; phylum Chordata; class Aves; order Galliformes; family Megapodiidae; genus Alectura; species Alectura lathami. The sequence goes on from VXAV01007495.1 coordinate 664,737, forward strand.
GGTGTATGTTTCTGTGTGGTGGTAGGAAAATTCGTAGTAGTGGCTGGTTAGAGCTGATTTCCTCTTGTAGTTTGAACATCTCCTTGCTCCTCTTCTGGCTTGTATGTCACACATGAAGGCAATTGATTTGTTATTGCAACTTTTGACTAATGATTTCAGGCTTGTATCTTAAAGGTAAACTTGAATAAACTGTGAAGTACAGAATATCTGTGGGGTTAGTGTGCTGGAAAAGCTGGGCAGGTGTGCTAACCACACCTTTAGGCTGAACATGGTCATCCTGAACCAAACCCAGCAATATTTGTGGAAAATAACGTAATCAAGACGAATCATATTTATGCAGTGTTACAATTAAGGGGAAAAAAGGAGCATAAATTTTCCCTTCATGGAGACTGTGCAGAGACTCGGTCTGAGTGAGGGGTCGAACTGGCAGTGAAAAACAGAAAGTTATCTTAGAAGTTTTATCTCATTAATATTTTCTTACTCTTTCTGGGTGGTGTACACATCATTCTGCTCATCCCTTTTGCCCCTAGGACTTTCTCTTCCTTTGCCACTGCATGCTTTCAGCTCTTGTTTGGGTTGTTCCTGGCTGCTCTGTTTTTGTTGGTGTTCAAATTCTTACTTCCCCCCTTCCCTAACCAAACAATAAAAACATGCAAGCAACCCTTGCTCCTACTTAAAGCTCAAATGCAGCCTGTGTGCATCTAGTTAGCCATACACATCTTCTTTATCCTCTTAGTCCTGTGTTATCCACTGGACATGGCAAACCCAATGCCTCTGTCCTTCAGTGCTTCACATCTTCAGACCAATTGCTTTCTTTCTCTAGGTTACTTGACCAAATAGGCTGCTGCCCTATTGAGGCAGGGAAAGGGATGCTGGGCATCTCCTGATTTTCTTCCTGGTGTTTTGGAGTGGACAGGGGGAGCAACAAGGAGGCAGATAAGGATAGTGAGGAGCAGCTTGGAAGAAGGGCCGTCATACCTTTGGATTTCATTTCCTTCACCAGAAATCACTTTTGTCTTCTCACATGGAGGGAGCCAGGGTGGAGATGCAGCATTCCTCTTTGTTGCCTCCCTGTACCTTGAGGTGTTAGAGATGGGACAGCTACATGCAACACTTGTGGCCTCTCCTGCTGCTTCTGGGCCTGGCGACAAAAATAGAGCAGCCCTTGCTCACAGAAGGGTTCTTGGAGCTGCTGCAAGCAGGGAGATGGAAAATGGCAGGACAGTTCAAAGTAACAGGTAGGTGTGATTTCTCCTGCCGGTGCTGCCTTTCTCTCTCACAGCCCAATTAACAGGGGTCACAGAGCACTGATTAGCTGCCTTGGCGGTTTGTGAACATAAAACAGTGAGAAATCCAGGGTGAGTGGGGGAGAGAAGATCAAATAGACACTTATCTCAGCACTCCTGGCTGTCCCCAGCATTTGCCAGCCGAAGGGAAGAGCCTTTTCAGAGACAGCTGATATGGGACAGTGCTATATCAGCTCCTGTATCTCTGCTGCTTTTCTGTCTTCTCTGAGCAAAATAACAAACAAGTCACTCCTAGCTGTTGTGTTCTGCATAGGATGATTGCTAGATAGAAACAGAATCACAGGAAAAGCATGGACTGTAGGCAGCTGAGGAAAGCTAGGGTACTCGCTATTGCCATATTGGCTCGTGAGATGAGTTCAGTTCTTACATCTGGCTTTTCTTTTCTGGGGGCGGACCTGCTGCCTGCTGGTTCTCACATGAGGTAAAATGGGTTTATATATGGCAGAAGGCATCACATGTTGGCTCGCAGCAGGTAAAAGGCCATCTCCATCTAATCCATACATTGGTAAGTGTAGTGCCAAAGAGCCCGAGCTGGAAACTTCCCTGGTTGCTCATTTTTTTTCTGTCATGGCTGTGGGGAGAAGTCTGCACATGCAGACCTGGAACCTCCCTGAAGGGCGAGCAGCTGTAAGTGACCTTGTGGCTTCTACTTCTTCCTTTGTGCTCCCCTGTTTTGTGGGTAGCAAAGCAATGCTCCCACTTCTGCTGTCATATCCAGGTTAAGTGACTGCACTTGCTTCTGTCAAGCCAGCACATGCTCCTGTGGTGTGATCCCTTATTAGACTAGACAGCCCACATCAGCTCTCCATTCTCTTGGCCTCCCTGGAGGCACTGCCTCGCTCCATAGCTGTTCCTATTCTGCTTCTCTGTGGGATACAGCATGTCCACCAGCTCCCCTTCCTACCTCCCCAGTGTTTATTCTGTGGAAGATTGGTCGAGGTAAGATGGAGGGAAATGAGGAGCAGGACTGGAATACTCTTAGCTACTGACAACCTGGGGTTTTCTGAGCTAATTCTGTCTTCTCCTGAATATGAACAGTTTAGGAGTTCAGCTGGGAGGATGGTAGATTCTGTGGCACCCAACAATATTCATTAGATTTCCTTAGTAAGATCAAGCAGCCCTTCTGCTGGAGAACCTCTTGTCCTAGCTTTGGGTTGTCATGTTGGAGGAAAGGTCCTAAGTTACACCAGAACCCTGATGTCTCCTCTAAGCATTTCTTCAGTCTGTTCATTGTGGTGGCCTCAGTGCCAGGTTTGACCTCTGGACACGGCTTGTGGGATGGACAAGTGAGGGGCGGGGAACAGGAATTGCTGGGGTGCTGAGTTTACTCTGCTGTCCTCAACTTTTGTGGAAGTTTTAGCTGCATCTTGCAGGGATGTGGGAACCGCCAGCGATTCATATTTCAGAGTGCCCAGTTCAGGAGTTTGACCAGACAACCTTTTTTTTTTTTAACTGGCTATTTTTTGTTACGATTTGAAACAAAACCACAGTTGTAATGTAGAAAGAATGTCTTCCCATGTTCAGCAAAGGTGAAGACAGAGACCAGTGTATGTAGAGTTCAGTGTAATCTGCACTCTGATTCTTCAGTCTTCTTTCTCTCCTTCCCTGCCAGCACTCCTGAATGGCCACACCAAATTGCTTGGGGTTTGGGCAGTGTCTGCATTCAGAAAACTTGTTCTAGCTGAAAGTGAAGGCAAGCAGGCACGCCTATACATGCCTTGTGACAGCCCAGTAGTCCAGCAACCTCTGCTCTCTGGCTGTGGGAGGAGAAACTTCGCTCTGTGGAGGTTTGATTGGCACAGTTTGGTTTATTTGATTTTGATTTTTCCTATTTTGTGGTCTAATTTAGAGCCCATTAATGTAAACTGTCTTCCTTTTGTTCACAGCCCCTTGTAGGTCAGCTGCTTTTCTCAAGGCAGGCTCATGAAGTCTGTCCCCACCAGCAGTGCAGGAAGCTGCTGGTTGGATTGGAAACAAAATGTGGGTGTTAAAGCTTGAGATCATGATTCCAGCTGCTCGATCATTTTGCTCTGCTGCAGTGAAGTGTTTTGAGGGGAGGCCTTTCAAGGTGCTTGTTGCCTTTGAGCCTATGTCGGGCTGATTGCCATGATGACATGTTGGCCCATGGTATCAGGAGTGCGTTCTTCATGTTGGCTTGCATACCTTTGGAGTGAGCTACACACAGAGGGCTTGGGAGGACATAGGGAATGTACGAATCCAACTCTTTTTTTAATCCCAGAAGGATGGGATAGTATCTTTTTTCCCTTGCACCATGCCTGACTTACTTTCTGAGTAAGGTAGATGGTTTGAAGGTAACGTACAAGCTGGTCCATAAGCCTTCCTCCCCCACCTCAGATAAGAAAGCTCATTAATACCGTAAAAAAAAAAAAAGTTTCCATTGTTACGTGAGAGCTCAAGGTCAGGCTGGTAGTAGTAACTCATATTCCTTCTGAGGTCAGCCTAAGCTTTCTCTTTCTGACAAGCCAGGATAGATTGATCATGAGGGCCCTTACATTATTTTTTTCTTCTGAAATAGGCTTTGCTTCTCCTGACCCTGTTAATGATGTTTGACTGAGGTCATCCCAGCAAACCCTGAACCTTCTAGTGGGCTTGCCTTTGTGCCGAAGCATTGCATGCTTGTTAAGAATTAAGCTTTCCTGATTTCTGCTGTGGCAAAGAAGCTGTCTTCGTTGGAGGGGGGGAAATATCTTGAATGCCATCTGTCAGTTAATGCTCTCATTAACACCTGGGTGACTCAACACCAAGCTGGTGCCTTCTTGCCAATTCAGAACTTAAAAGGTGCCAGCCTATAAGGTGAAATATCTTCAGTCCATAAAATTAATTCTGTGATAAAGCGTCTGTTCTGATGAGACCTTGATTATTTTTGTTGTTGTTTCTTTTAACTAGAGAGATCACAGAGGCGAAAAAGGTTCTCTTCTGCACTTCGAGTTAGGTGCCCAAGAAGCCTTTCTACACTTATTACTGAGAACCTTGTAAAAGCAGTGGTTATGCTGGGTGGCTGAGTGAATCCAAGTCTTTTTCAGCTTTTACAGCTTTTACCGGATAGAGGTATCACTTCTGTTGTTTTTCTCACTGACTAGCCCTGTAAAAGGAGCTACAGGAGTAACTCTATTCCTGTCTAAATAGCCCTTGAGGGAAAGGTTGAGCTCTCCCAGTCTTGTCTTCTATTTTCCTCTCACATGCTACTTTGAAAATGTCTTAGGTAGAAGGTGGAGGAGGTCTATTATTACCTGCTCTGTTGTTCTCTAGTTTGGTCAGGGTTCTTGGTTTTAATCTCAAGTGCAGAACAATACACTGTCTGGGATAAGGCATAAGTCAGGCTTGCCATTTTTCCAGCAGTTTTAGCTCAGGAGTGTTCCAGTATTTACTCTTCCATTGCATTTTGTAAATTAAATGAAATGAGACTTAAAACACTGTCAACATGATAGATATTCTAGCTAGTGGGTCCTGGCAATTATTCAGCATCTGAACTTTCAGAAGGCTTATCTATGTGTGCCAGCAGTATCTGAGCATCAGCGAGAGATTTTTATCTCCAGCATTTCCAACTCCTTATCCTAATGTTTCTTTTAATCCAATATTTGCTCTCACAGGGTTGAGGGTTTTGTGTGTGCTTTTTTTAAAAGGTTTTTTGTTGTGGTTGTTGTTTTTAATTGGAGCGGTGTGGGGGAGCTCGTAACAAAATTGGCAGCAGTGAACCACATAGGGAAGTACACTGTGACAGTAATTCCATACTTGGGGCATGGCACCCTGCCTGCGGGAACTACGGATTGACACAGGGACTCTCTTACTGAATCAGTGTTTGTTTTTGCTTTTTTTTTTTTTTTTGGCTTGATCTTGTTTACAGTTTTCCAGCCAAGATTTGATGTACTTCGGAGACTTTAAAAATAAAGCACAAGTGGCTCTGCTTCCTTTCGGCATGAGGATTACAAAAGAAAAAAACAAACAAACAAACACACAAATAAGTGTGTGCATATGTGTTTTCAGCCCTGACTGTACTGAGTTCCCTCAGAAGGAATTTCACATTGAGTTTTCCCTACAGAGGGTGCCTGTGGGGCTGGTGTCCACTGGAGCAGCTGTCTCCTCCCAGGCTGAGCTCACCAGGAGCTCCAAACAAACTTTTCTCTGCATCCCGTCAGCCCTGTGAAATGTTCACTCTGTCTGTCAGCAGTCTCCAAAGGCAGCTCTGTGGTAAGCATGTGAGCACCAGGAAGGGGACTTGCTCTGCGCGCGGGCCACGCTGTCTTTTTCTGACAGCAGAGCGTGGCCCAGCGTGGCAAAACCCTGAGAGATGGGAAGGGTGCCCTGGAGAGCAGGGCAAGCCCCAGCGAAGGCAGGCAGCTGGGTTGGGATGGCTGGACAGGGGGTGGAGTGCTCAGCTCCACTTTCCTGGAGAAACCTTCCTCTTCTGGGAGGCAGCCGGTCGGCAGATGGCTGAGCTGCGGCACTGGGCTCTCGGGAGGTGTATAATTTCTCCAACTGTTCTGGACGCTGATACCCATGTTGGGGTGGAGCCTCTCCTTAGTCTTGCTCCTGCCGTCTTTATGCCCTGATTTTTTTGCAGCTGCTACTAAAGATCAGAGGCAACTTGAGCCTCAGCCTTGTACTCTTGTGGATTGTCTGCAGTTATTTCTCCCCTTTGACACTGATGTGCTAGGTCGTGTCCTTCCCTGTGCCCCAGATTTCCTTTTATGTGCATAGAGGTCCACAATGTATGATTAAAATTTTCAACCACAGGTACAATTCAGCTTGACCTCCTTGCTAATCATTGCAAAAAAGGCAGAGACCTCTGACAACAGCCGAGTGGGTTCAGAGCACAGTCAGGGATGAAAAATTACGTTGGGCTCATGAGAGAAATCAGCTGCATCCACTCGGGACATGTCGCATAGATACGCATGTATTATTCCCCCACTTTCCCACTACAGCTATCCAAATTGCTTTGCATGTTGGGTGGCAGCTGCAGAGTGGGGGATATTATGACAAGTGAGGGAAACTGCCGTGGTTTTCTGAAATATTAAAGGTGCAGAGGCTAGTGAGGTTGGGGTGGGCAGGAAAGACTCGCTGTAGGAAGGAAAAAGTTTTTACAGTCACGGAATGCTCCGAAGTAACTCTTCTAACCTCTTACAGGTGATTTCTCTAACAGTTTTCCTTCACTAATGAGCTGTATGGAAGATGCTATTGCTGCCATGGCAGGGGGAGGGAGAACAGTGAGAAATGGTGACAATCGCTGTGGGCCATGGTCTCTGAAATGGATTCTAAGGAGCTCCAAGTTACTTTCGGAGAAGAGTTGATTTTCTTTTGGATATGTGTCCTGAGACGGAATGTGTCCATGTACTGATCCATTCCCCCATGCGATTTGTAGAGAAAGAAGGAACATCGCTCACTTAACATTGCTTCTGATGGCTGGGTGTTGTTGCAAGTCTCAGGGATGCTGAGAACCTTGGGAGAAGAGGTGCCTCTGTCTCATCTCAATGATCTTCCTGCCTTCCTCTCACCTACAAAAAGGGTTTTGGAGGTTCTCAACTGCAGCAGTGACGCTCTAGGACTTGTCAAATGTGCAGGTGTGTCAGTGTCCTATTTGGGAGCTTGAAAAAAGGGTATTTGACAGACTGCACCCAGGTCATTCCACTCCAGGATCCTGTCTGTCTGACTCTTGGGTTTTGATTTTATGGCTAATGCTAAATGATTACTCCCAAGCAGTTCTGCTTTGTATGGAGAAGAACTCCAAGGGCTGAGTTCTTATCCTGTAGATTTTCTCCTCCAAACCAGGGGGCCTTTTGAATAGGGAAATTTAACGGAGACCAGCCAAATGAGACTAACCATAGGTGTGGCAGAGAGATTGAAGACAAGCACCCCACGTTTGCTGGAGAAAAGAAGCCAGCCCTCATGAAGAGGGAAAATATAAATTGGTTAAGATTGAGAGTGATTGGGAATGCCCTGAGACATCTGGTTCTCATCTCTGGTTCTCATTTCTATCCTTATTCAAAGCGACAAATGCACAGTAGCCGTCTTTGAAAATTGATGGGGGTAGGAACTCAAAGTACTCTTGAGAACAGAGCTTGTAATGTATCGGACACTGGATGGATGGCGGAAATTTCTAGTGTTAGCCACTTATGTGAAAGTCAAACTCAAACCAAATTGGTTAAGTCAACAGAGGCAGTCCCCAGGGGAAATGAGAGTTACATAGGCAAAGATTTCAGATGATCTTCTGGATCTGAGGGGCTTCCTGAGTCAGTTTTCTTTGAGAGCAGCTAAAATGGTAGAGCAAGATCAGTGAACTCATGCGAGTGGTAAGAGTATCTGTCTGATGCATGCCTTTCTCTTCTTTTTGGTGGGGGGGGAAAAAAAAAATCAGCCAGAAGGCTAACAGGTCAAAGCTCTGTTCCCTTTGTTACTTCTTCCTGGCATCCCATGTCACTGCTAGTTTTTCAGGATCCCAGGGAAAAAAAAAAATCAGTCAGTTTTACTGGAAATACAGAGATCCTCAGTATCAGATCTGATGAAATAATCTTCTGCTGTGAGCTCAGGGAGTTGGAGCTGAGGTGCCTTTGGAGAGCTTATATTCCCCTTCCACAACAGACTACGCATCTGAATATAGGTGTTGGTCTGCTTTCAGGAGAGGATAATTCTGGTCACTCTTTCTGTTCTGAAAGCTTGAGTCAAATCTGCCTTTTTTTTCTTATATATACATACGTATATGTGATGGTTTCAGTATATACGTCATATTTAAACTTTGTGTGATCAAGTAGCACTCTCAAAGACAAGAAGCATAAAGAGAATCTGGTATCACACTTCTTACCAAGTGGAAGTCATTGCTGAAAGTTGGATTGTGTTCTCAGGTATAATGAGGAAGGCATCGTGGTAATGCAGAGCTGCTTAATGTAGATGTATTGTGCATTGAATATTTCAGGAAAAAAAAAAAAGGCTTGTTTTTTTTTTAATCCTGTAATTACTTGGGACAGCACAGAAATCATTTCATAGAGCAGTCCTTCTTCATTGTGTTGACTGAACATCGTGCATGATGGGGACTGTTTCAAGTTGCATTTGTTTGATTGCTGATACTAGTGGGGCAAAACAATGACACTGGGAAATACCAAAGATCTGCTTGTGTCATGCAGAGAACAACCCCCTCCAGGTTGCAGAAGGCGCTAGATCTGGATACATTCAAGCATCTGTTGTTAAATACAACCAGGGGGCTGGTAGAACTCATCCGGTGAGAGGGGTTGGCTCTGGGAGGTCAGCTCCCTTTTGACGTCAAAAAGAAGCAGGCTGGTGGGGAGCAATCTGCAGGATGGTAACATCAACTTCTCTCCATCTGAGGAGGAAGGGAAATGCTGCCAGGTGGACGTGGCTTGAGGAATCATGTGGCATCTGTTCCCTCTTTCTTGCAGTCGCTGTCCGGTCGTGGTCCTTGTAAAGAAGTCCAGTCTTTACCAAACACGTGAAGTCACCTTGTCTAATAGCTAACTTCTTATTGACTTTTCACAATCTTGTTACAGTTGGATCCTGCTCCTCTATCTCTTTGTTGAAAAATAATAGCTTTTGTAGTAGTTAGCAATTTCTCAGGCAAATGCAATTCTGTAGTGCTGGCACAGTTCCATTAATCATATAGAGTAATGACTTTGTGCCAAAAACCTATCAAGTTGAGCTGCCTTTTTGAGAGCTGGTGGGAATGTGTACCCAGTGGTGTTCTTGCCGGCATATGGACTTCCCGTGTGTGCAGGAATGGCTGGGGTACGGGGGGGTCCTCTTCTCTGTTCTGAGGGCACAGTGATGGCAGACTGAGAGAGACCGGAAAGTCTTCTGTGGCAAAGTGATATGGACAGCTCTTGAGAAAACCCTGTATTTAGGGACCCATGGCCTCACCAGCCCTTTTTCATGCCCTTCCCTGGAATTTTCAGCAGTCAGAATAAGCTGTCCTTAAAATATAGGCAGGAGCTCTTCCAGCTTTATTTGACTGGGACCTGCGGGTGTCCTGCCAGAGCCACTGTGGGGGGGATTGGCAGGAAGGGGCAACACCCTGGGGACCGAAGGAGAGGAGGAGAAGAGGGACCACAACAGGAGTACAGAAGGCATACGGAGTGGGGAGCAAATGTGGTGGCATCGATGATCAGCCACAAAAAGGTTCAAGCCACTGAACTAGCACAGGAAACTATTGAAAGGTCAGAGGGAGGAGCAGGACTTAGCGGTGGCAGGTGTGAGGACTGAATGGAAAGGTGAAGAGTTGCACCTGTTCAAGTTGCTCGGTTGTGCCAGGTGTTTCTGGCACGGCAAACTAAAGTGAGTGCGTACGGGCATTTGTTTCCTTGGTTAGGTCCCAGACATTTCACAGCTACCTGGAGGACATCATCAACTACCGCTGGGAGCTGGAGGAAGGGAAGCCCAACCCCCTGCGGGAGTCCACCTTCCAGGAGCTGCCGCTGCGCACCCGGGTTGAGATCCTGCACCGCCTCTGCGACTACCGGCTTGATGCAGACGACGTCTTCGACCTCCTCAAGGTGCGCTGGGCAGCAGGAGCGGGAATGGAGGAAATGGAGTGGCTGCAGGAGCTGGGTTGGGTTAGGGAATCTTAGGAAGAGAGAGTTGGCTACTGATAAGTGTGTTTTAAGGCCAGTGGTGGCAGTGCTGTGAGTTGGTGCTTCCCTATCTTGCTCCCCAGCTGTCACCTTTCAAAGGAACCAAGGCAAATGCATAGGAGTGCTCTGGGGACTCTTACTTTGTGGGGGTGTGCATGTAACACGAAAGTCACCAATTGGCTTCCTTGGCTTCTTTTTCTGAGAAGACTGAATTTGGAGATGCTCCAACTGCAATGGCAGGGCTGGGCAAGCTGGGGCTGTGTTGCTGAGGGATGGTGTGAGATGAAAGGATGGGGCTGGAGTGCACTCTGGGGGCTGGGGGAAGGGTGGTGGGGAGGGGGAGGGAGCTTCTCAGGGCTGTGCGTGACTGTCGCCAGCACTAATTAGACCTTCGCTGTCAGGAGCACCAGAGATGAAATGTTAAAACGAGAGAGGCCATTCAAATTAGAGATGCCAATCTCAATCCCTCCCTGGATGGAGAGTGAATGTCGCCTTCCCCCTGGAGTAACATTTTCCCAGATCGGCTCGGAGGAGCAGCTGTGCTGCTGTTGTGGCATGGTGGGAGGGAGGGAGGTGTTTGCGGAGGGGTGTCATCATGTTTTCTGTGACAATGCGGCCGCTTTTCAACTTGTCACCGTCTGGCGGGGGCTCCCCGTGGGCGCAGGGCTTGGACGCCGACAGCCTCCGCGTGGAGCCACTGGGGGAGGACAGCAGCGGGGCCCTGTACTGGTACTTCTACGGCACACGGATGTACAAAGAGGACCCCGTGCAGGGGAAAACCAATGGAGAGCTGGCTCCAGACAGGTAACAGCCCCTCAAATGCCTGCGAGCCCAGGGGGCACGGTGGGAGGGAACAGCGCAGCCAGCCCAGCCGGAGGGGATTCTGCCTGACTGCTGTTGTCCCGGGGCGGGCGGCTGGGAACAAGGGGCCGCAGTGGTGCAGGGCAAGAGCAAAGTTGCCAAGCAGACTGTGAGCTGCCCCGCGTGGCGCATTGTGCCGGAGCCAGCCTGCAGCCTTTGTGGCACCAGGAGAGCCTGCTGCCGAGCGATGCCTCCTGCCCCACCGCATTCCTCGCTGGCTGCCCCGCACCGTGCTGGCGGCTCCCAGAGCAGGCTCCCAGCAAGAGAGCAGGCTCCCAGCAAGGGGGAAGCCCTTGTCTGCTCCCCTCCCTCTCCCCATCCTGTGGCTGCTCTGATTTAATCCCTCCTTCGGTTTGGTTCCTCGCAGCTGTTCCAATTTCCCTGCCCTTCTCTCTCCCTGCCAGCCGCGGTTCCCGTGCTCAGCAGATATTTCATGGTGGTTTTGCCATTCCGCAGGGGATGTGGGGGACAGGCAAACGCCCCAAATGTTCCTGGGAAAACAGGCAAGAGACGAGGGCGACCCCCAAAGCGGAAAAAACTATTGGAGGAAAATTTGCAGAGGTATGGAAAGGTTCTTCCTGCAAGAGAGATAGGATGCATGTGTTCCCAGAGGGAAGTCTCTCTGATATTTCTTGCAATTAATAGTATAATGTGCTTCTGGGGTTCCCCCAATAAGTATGTATATATCACACAACCATAATTTCAATGCATCTCTGAAGTGAAGCAAGCTCAGGCTTGGTGGGTGCTTTGATCATTCTCCAAAGAAAGTTCTGACTGAAGTGGAAGCCAAGCCTGGTGAAACAGTGGGTATCACTCTTCCAGCTGCCTCACTTCTGATGCAGTTCCTCTGTGCCGTGCTAGGGGATGTGCTCCTGATAAAGAGTGCATTCACGGCACAGCGCTCGCAGCCAAAATCTTGGCCACTTGAGTCAGTACAGATTTTGGGATACTTCCCGTGAGATTTGAAATGCTGTCCTTGCCAAATTCCAGCCTGCGTCCTTCACTTCTTCAAATTTTATGAAGCTATGATAAATATACATGTATATAGATATTGAATAGTTGGGGTTTTTTTCCACGGTTTTGCTGCATGTTGAATAATTGCTGCATCCCCATTCTTCTCAGAAGCAGCTGCATTTCAGTGAAGTAATGTATTTATTGTATCACTTCTTCTCTTTCTTTTTCGTAGGGAGAAGGCAGAAGAGAACTTGCTAATCCGTGAGACTCAGATAAGAAATGGTAAAGAGATTTTGTGGGGTCAGGGTTGATATGATCAGCTAACATAGCTCTTAAATTATCAAAGCCTGGGGAGATGCCTTTCTCAGGAAAGGGAGAGTCCGTCTGTCAGTGGTCTGGCCGAGTTTGGAAGGAGGGTTAGCGTTACAGGCTGCCTTGCAGCTGCGAGCCTGGGCACCTGCCTGCTTCCTATCTTATCGTGGATTAGTTTGGGATGAAGAGATGCAACTTATTGGGTTACATGAGGCCTTAGGGGCCCACCTACTCACTGAAGTTGATAGAAATGGGCTGTGAATGGCCCTCCCTTCTCTGGGGGTGAGTTGAACACAACCTGCAGTTTGTAGCAAGCGCGCATTTTCTTTTGTGCTGCACACATGGACTGGGAAGAGTGGGGTCAATGGTGCCAAGATAGGGGAGGACCTTTCTGATTCTCCTCACCTTTCCCTCTGGTGGCTGCTGGTGGTTGAGCTCAGTGCTGTAAGTGATGACTATTTGGGATACCCACCTAAGGGTTAATGAAGCAAGCAGAAGAAGAGAGTTGGCAACATAATGTGCAACTGAGTCTGAGGGGGCTGGGGCTCATTTGTCATACATGTGAATCTCTTGGCTTCCACATAACTCATGGGCTCAGCCTGCCCATTCCACCACAAAAAGGCAACTGTAGCATTGTCTTTCCCTTCTCCTTCTGTGCTCACATTCCCTGGCTGCTGCTCTGGAGTTGGGAGGCAGCGCTGAAGCAATGCGCGTGAGACATTGTGGGTTTTATCAGATCATTGTTTTCTGGCAAACTGTGTCACTTCAGCTGCGGAGTAATCTTCTGGTGGCACAAAGCAGTGTGTTAGTCCTGGCTGCTGTCGAAGCCAACCAGCCACAGGCAGACGGCAAGGGAAGGAAAAATGGGGGCAAGCTCGGAGGGCAGCGTGCAGGTGAGCTCCCCATGGCAGGGTTGGCTGCAATAGCTTGAAGGTATCACAGCCCCCAGCCATCCGCTGCCTCCTTCGACCAAAGGAGACAGCATCGCATAGCCAGGGTGACAGAAAGTAGCTCAGGGTTGTCCTTTGCCATCTCAGTTACGTTAAGGTGAGCTGCAGCCGACAGCGGGTTAAGCTGTGTGCTGGCCTGTGACCTGGAGCTTCTGTGGCACTGAGGTTTTTGACTGAGGGCAGGTAGCCGCAGGGTGGCTGCAGCTCCCCAGCCTTACTGGGACAATCTGATAGCTTGCGCATGGGAGTCACTGGCAGCTCAAATCCACAGAGGGAACGAGGTTGGGTTCAGAGAGAAAAGACCTCTGGTTTTTGCTTATTTTTATTTTTCATAGTTAATTTGCTTGGAAACGTGGTGACAAGCTGCATGACATCTGCCAGTGGAGGTGGCAACTGCTACTTTCTTTCCAGTAGGCAGTGATTAGCCTGATTTTTTTCTTGAGAACCCTTCAGTCCAAAATGATTTGAGACAATGTCTTCCCTCACCTAGAGTACTGTGTCCAGGCCTGGGGCCCCCAGTACAGAGGGGATGTGGAGCTGTTGGAGCGGGTCCAGAGGAGGGCCACCAAAATGGTCAGAGGGCTGGAGCACCTCTCCTGTGAGGAAAGGTTGAGGGAGTTGGGATTGTTTAGTTTGGAACAGAGAAGGCTCCGGGGAGACCTCACTGCGGCCTCCCAGTACTTGAAAGGAGCTTACAGGCAGGAGGGGGACCGACTTTTTAAATGGGTGGATAATGGTAGGACAAGGGGGAATGGGCTAAAACTGACAGAGGGGAGGTTTAGGTTGGACATCAGGAAGAAATTCTTCCCTGAGAGAGTGGTGAGGCGCTGGCACAGGCTGCCCAGAGAAGCTGTGGCTGCCCCATCCCTGGCTGTGTTCAAGGCCAGGCTGGATGGGTTCCTGGGCAGTTTGATCTAGTGAGCGAGTGGCTGGCAGCCCTGTCCACGGCAGGGGGGTTGGAACTAGATGGTCTCTGAGGTCCCTTCCAACCCAAGCTGTTCTATGATTCTATGAAAAGCAAGCCACAACCCTACTGCCTAGAGAATGTCCTGGGGCAAAAGCATGCAAGTTGCAACTGATGAGGCTTCTCTGCTCTGTGTAAACATTTGTGCAGCAGGAACCGCATTCCTTCTTTCCAGGTGGGTGTTCCAACCGCTGTGCGAGAGAGCCCTTCCTGCACCGGTAATATTCAAATGTTTCACACAAAGCGGAACAGCTCCGAATGTCTTGGTAGTTAGGACATGCTTCAGAGCGGTGGGAGATCTGCTTCAGATCTGACTCTGGATCAAGCAGGGATGGGATGTGAACTTCTGCAACTTCCCCCTCATCTGGCAGCCCGATGAACCCCATCCTTCACTTCCTCTTCAGTTCTTTCAAGTGCCTACAAACAAAATGTTTCATTTGGGTAGAACGGGAGGTTTTATTCACTGCAGCAAAGGTTTGCAGTACTTTAAAAAANTGAAGAACAGCAGTAAATATAAAAAAAAAAAAAAAAAAAAAAAAAAAAAAAGCTTATTTCAAATAACATTCATTTATTCATTTTTGATGTTTTTATTCTGCTGCCAGACTAAATCAAGCATTTGCATTACCCTATGTCCTGCTCTGGCTGACAGCCTCCATTACAAGAAACAAATTAAATCCTTTCTTCTGGTACCTCACAACTGGGCGGGGGGGGGGGGGGTTACTACGGGGAGGT
>VXAV01007495.1:679415-725998 GCA_013399715.1 Alectura lathami
ATATGACCTTTGGCTGGCGCGGCCCCGGTGGGGGGGGGGGGGGGGGGGGGGTGTTACTACAGGGATGTCACACCACTAGTACTACTTCTCCTCTGTAATTTCTCTGTCTTGGCATCACTTGCAGTGTCGCTAGGGGGGAGGTAACAGTACTTCCAGTGACTTGAAAGTTTTGGGTCTGTAGCAATGCATTTTTTTTTATGCACACTGACGGTGCTTCCCCTGCTAGAGCATGTTTCCCATTACAGTGGCCCTGAGCAGTATCTTTTGCTCTTCCCAAGCCTTAAGGGCAGGAGAAAAGATGGGATAAAAGTTCTTAGTCATAACTGCTTTGGAGATAACATCCTTTCATGTTGTTGAAGGGTCCCAAGGGCCAGGCCGTGGGACATGGTGGCTGCTGTGTCAGACGGAAGAGGAGTGGAGGCAGGTCACAGAGAGCTTCAGAGAGAGGACTTCCCTTAGAGAGAGGCAGCTCTACAAACTCTTGAGTGAAGACTTCCTGCCGGAGATCTGCAACATGATTGCACAGAAGGTGAGGAGACATGACATCCTGTTTACCTCTGTTTGACCACTTCCAAGAGCATGGACGTTTGCTGATTGAAGGAGAGCTAACTGAGCAGCCATCACCCTGTCCTGCTCCCCCCCTCCAGCCTGCAACGCCCTGGATGCAGGGGCTGTCTAGCTCACCTATGGGGAGAAAGACTCTCCCCATGGAGTGGTAGGGCTGGAGATCTGGTTCATGACTGCACATCAGCATAGGCAGGATGGCCGAAGGGGTTACTGCCTTCAACTGTGTTGTGTGTCCGTTTTCTGTTAGCAGGGAATCTCTGTCTGCTTTTGAACTGCTGCATTTTACTGCCTGGCTTTTCTATGCAAACTACCTCTGATTTCACTTTTACTGCTGTTTCTCAGCTGGCTCTACTGAAGGGCCAGTTGCTGCTTTGGCTGTCCTAGCTAAGTCTGACTGAGACTGTGTGTCAGAGCCCTCAGACTCCAGTGGTGGGTATTCTCCATCACAAGAACATTTTCAGATGGGACAGAGTAGGATCCTTCATCTGAATGGCTTTGTAAAACGGGCTCTGCAGTCAGCGCGACATTCTTGGACTGAGTTCGGTGTGCTTGTCTGCTGCCCTTGTAAAGCTAATAGGAATTTCAGGGTCACTTCTAGCCCCCAGAGTTTCTCCTGCCAGTGTCACCGATGTGCCCTAATTTCCTCCACTCTCTTTTTCCTTCCCTCAATTCTCAACCCTGTTTCAGGAGAAGCGTCTGCAGCGGACAGAGTTTTCTCCCAGGTGGATGTCTGACCATCAGCCCATCAAACCAATCAAGCAGGAGGTGAGGGGGGGTGCGAGGGGGAGGCCGATGGAGGGAGGCGAGAGCAGATGCCTCCTGGGGGAAAAAATAAACCACAGCATCGCTATTCAGTGGGAAGGAACCGTTTGAAAGTGCTTGTGCTGAAAGAAAGATGGGTGGTAATGCCCATCAAATGCAGGCTGACACTCGGGGTTTCTATGGCGAGCAGGGAGGTGCTGCCCTCTGGATCGCAGAGGTAACCGGCCTTGCTCCAGACGCTGGTGCAGCTGCATATGGAAATCTGTGCTCAGCCTGGGGAATTCCACTTCAATGAAAGTGCTGGCACATTCGAGGCAGTTCAAAGAAAAGTTGAAGAAGGATGAGAGGGCTAGAAGAACTGGCGTACAAAGGGAAATGACAGAAATTCAGCCAAGGGGAAAACGTGAGGCTGCAAACACATGAGGGTGTAGATAGTGCGGAGAGAGAAGAATGACTTGATGCAGTACAGAGCTGAACGGGGAGGGTCAGATGGAAATGGAAGTCACAACTGAGGCTGCTTAAAGAAATGCTTATCAAACTGCAGAACTGCCAACTAAGAGTCCCTTCCGTGCCTTCTCACCCTCATCTCCTCTACCCCATCGGTGTAACAGTGCTGCTGCTTGTGGGTCTGTGCAGTGAACCAGACCCAGAAAAACGACTGGAGTTAAACATAACCTTTTTCCTTGGTCAGGGTTATTTTTAACATAGATCGGTTTTCCAATTCAGTTCACCACACAGCCCCCAACAGTCACGTTGGCACAGCCAGGGGCATGGTACGGTGGAGATGGGGGTTCTTTGAACTGGCAACTGCTACCCAGAGAAATCAGTCAGGCAACACAGGATTAGCTTTGGAAGAAAAAAATGGCTTGATTCTATCAGGCCATGGCATAATCCCTCACTGTAAATGTAGTGAGAGCATAGTTACCTGATGTTTTGTCCCAGAATGCTGTCAGACCCTGGAAAATTGAACTGCAGGGAATATTCCACGTGTGTCAGGGGTTCCTGCAAAACAAAGGAGAAAGTACGGTTCCCCACAATAAATGTGATTACTTAGGATATGTAAAGGAAGGAAGAGCCTCTCATCATGCTGCAGATAAAAGCCTGCAGAGAGGAAAAGAAGACCCTGGTGATGGTCAGTTTGGGGCCAGCATTGCTCTCTGCAAAGCCCCCCATCCAGGAAGCACAGAGCCACGTGTTTGTTCACAGGCAGCAGAAATCCCAGAGGAGGAGGGAAGTGGGAAACACATGGAGCCTGAATGATGCTAATCAGTACCGCAGGTGCTCCAGGTCTGCTGCTGCAGAGGGCTGTTAATTGCTGCCTGTAGGCCAGTGAAATGCTTTCCAGTGAGCAGGGGCCCTCCCAGCTCCTGCCGTGCTGGGAAGCCAGGCAGCGTGAGGGTGGCAAACCTCCGGACAGCTGTGCCGGCTACCCAGCAGGACGTGGCAGTCATATGTGCCTCAGGAGAGCCAGGGAAGGTGCCAGCGTGTCTGATGGCTCTCTGGCTGAGCAAGGGGTGGGCAGCAGCAAGCCTCGAGGAGAAAACCTGCGTCCGGTGCAGGAGTGAGCCCTGCCTCCCAGATCCGCAAGATGGATGCCACGTCTGTCCAAGATGCAACTGCTCTGTAGGCTCCTAATCCTGTGGGGGATTTCTCAACAGGTGGTTCAGATTAGCTCCTCATTAAAGAGCTGCCTGAGCAGCACCCTCATTAGGGCAGCGCTGCGGAAACCGGAGCAGGGAAGGAAGAGAGGGGCTGGGGTGCCTGTGCCTCCTGCTCCTGAAGTCTGATACCCGCTGTCTGAGAGCAAAGCAAAAATTTGGCCCTTTTGGGGTCTGGGGGGAGGCGGCGATTTCATGTCCTGGAGTGCTCTCTGGCGGAGGGAAGGAGGCGGTGATGCTGTGGTCGCACATGAGGGTTGTTTTTTCTCACGTGGGGATGAAGCCGGAGAAATGTCGTTTGGCCACCTCTTCCTTCAAGGAGGAAGTTTTTGTGCTGGTTTCTTGCTATCGCCATGCCAATAGCTGTCTGCTTCTATCACATCTAGCTGGAGTTTGAAACCTCCTATTTTATTTATTTATTTATTTATTTATTTATTTTAAACCCTTAGATGAGGGCCCTCAGCTCCAACAGGCTTAAGTGAGGCAGCAGGCAGTAAGTAGGTCCCTCTGAAAGTCAGGCTGTTTCTGCATGTGAAGAGTCTCAAAGAGCCCATCCCAGCCTTGCCACTGCCCTGCAAGCACTGCAGGGAGCACATGCAGTGGTTGTGGGAATCTGCTGCAGTCCTTGGTGCCTACCAGACTGAGTTTGTGGTTTCTACTTTTCCCTTTTCTTCTCTTCCTAGATCTTCTGGGATGATATTCTCTCCTTTGCTTGAAATTGTCCCGTTGCTTAATTGATGCCATAGTTGTGGTGGGTTGGTCTGGAACCAGCTATGGATTCTGTATTGCGCCGTTATAGTCTGGGGTGCTCAGTGCACCCAGCAGGCTGGGAGGGGTCCTGGCGTGACCACTGCAACTGGGATGTTGTGTTCACGTTTCTGTAGGCTGTGAATGGTGGATGCTGTGTGAATCTAAGGAAAAGGGACGTCTTACCGCTGCACCCACATTTGCACAGGTTGACGTGGCTTAGGTCTACTGGCTGGAGAATCCAAAGGCTGATGGTCACATCCTCAATTAAATCTCTGGTGTGCTGATGTCTGATGGCTGGATCCTGCTTTCTTTCTCTTCCTAATGGCTGCAGAACCCGATGGTTTTCTTTGGTTCCTCTTGCAATTTAAAGATTAGACAAGAAAGTTAGGAGAAAACTGTCTAAAGACTGTCGGGATCAGGCCTGAAAAGATGATGTTTGCAGTGCATGAGTAGAAAATAGGATAGCAGAATGATTGAGAAAGAGACATGAAAAGAATAAAAAGTGAAAATGTAGAACCCAATTCTGTAAGTTCTTAACCTCTTGTATTTGACATAGTAGTGTCAGTTCTGGGCATCCTGGTATTCACATGTCGATTGGTTGGTGGAAACATCTGAGAAAGATGACTGGAATGATTAGGGGGCTGGAAGGATTGCTTTATAAGGAAACATTTAACCTAATTGCAGAAACACAGAAGTTTTGTGCAAGTGTCTGAGGAAGTCCATAAACACTGGAATGTGGCTGAAGAGGAGAATTTATGCCAACATAAAAAAAAAAAAAGCATAACTAGGAATAATTGGATGGAAAGAAGGGATGAAAAATTAACATTAGACTGTGAGGAGAAGATGGCTAACCCAGAGGAGTGTGGACTCACAGAATGGTTTCCCTAGGAAAGCAGTGGAAGCGTTAAGTAGCTGGCAAAGATCTAAAAAGGAAAAGAACGTAGGCAGTTCCCTTGTGGTGAGATCATGCCTAAAAAGATTAGCACAGAATAGGTGTTTTTGCTGTCCAGTCTGTCCCTAAATGCAGGATTACGGTCCTGACATCCTGCAGAATCCTACAGCGCTCCCATGGACACTTCTCTGTAGCTGTCGGTGGTTGAAGCAAAATGTATTGCTGCTGGGGACAGGGAGATAACACGTGATACAACATCCTGGGGAGCTGCAGGGGGAGGTTGTCGGGCAGCGCTCTGTAGGGGACGGGGAGGCGGAGAGGGAATGAATGTGCAGTAAAACCAGACAACATTTCTAGGCGTTTATCAAAACACCCCAAGGTTCCCCTCCTAAGCAGTGAAACAAGGGCAAAATAGCAATCGTGGTGCCAGGTTTTTTCTGGGGATTAATAATAGGCCTGGGGAGGTTGATGGTATGAGCACCAGCCAGGGGACCCCAGCTGATTGCTAATCCTCAGGAAATGCCTTCTGCGTAAGTGGTGGTTGCTGGTTAGTCCCTGAAAATGAAGGTGGACAGAACTGTATGCACATTATTCCTTTCTGGTCAACATTCCCCGCTGATACGGCACATGTACCTTGATCTTGCACAAGTCAAAGAGGTGGGAGTGGATGACTGATTCAATTGTCTTATAATTAAATTAAGCCAATAAAGGTAATTCCACACTGCCGTATACATACCTCGCGCTTTATTGGAGAAACAGGAGCCGGCAATTCCTGCTCTGGGAAGTGTGCAGCTGAAGTGGGATCAAACAGCCTTACAGCCTGCTGGGCACCGGGAGGTAAGGAAGTAGGGCAATAAAGAGCCAGGCGTACTTGAATGAGAAAGCTGGCTGGGGGACCCAGCAGAACTGCCCAAACGAACGAGCAAGAGCTGGTTCAGGGGAGACTGGCACACAGAAAGATGGTGGGCCTTACTTTGAACAGGAAAGGAAAACACTCCAAAGAATACTTTGATGTAAGGCCATGCTGATCTCTCTTTCTGTCCTGAGTACTGTGTATTTTATAGTAGAGCCAGGTTCAGCAGAGTAGTTCGTTCTGCTCACACTTGCATCTCAGGACTCGGCTAGGTGGAAGGAGTGTATGTGTTGCCTAGAGGTGTCAACAGCCAGAATCCTTTGCCCAGAAGGGGAGTCCACGTGGTGCATCCCTGATGGCGCAGCAGTTTGTCTAACCAATCGCTTCTCCTTCCTTGGTCCCTGAATCAGCAGGGTTTCATTGCTTGACAAGTAACTTTCCTTTACATGTTGCTTTTCATCTGAGAATTCATATGTACAAATCTTTTCTGTTGTTGTTCCAGCCATTCACTGTAGGTATGCCTTAATGCTTGCTCAAAGTAAACCTGCCTCTGCTCAGACTTGAATAAGCCAATGCGTTACATTTTTTTGTGCTCTCTTTTGTCACAGGTAAACCCAAATGTGCTCAGTTCAATGGAGAAGCAGAGGCGAAGAGAGGAAGAAGAGGAGCGCCAAATCCTTATAGCAGTGCAGAAAAGGGAGCAGGAACAGCTGCTAAAGGAGGAGAGAAAGAGAGAGATGGAGGAGAAGGTCAAAGCAGTGGAAGGTACGTGCAGCCAGCGTGGAGCAGAGTGAGAGATCTCAGAGCCAAGGCTGAGACCTTGAATGCAAGTGGCAGATCTTAATTCCTCCCCTGCCAGGCGGGCTAACAGGAATATCTTTTCTTGGACTTGGTTCAGATAAATTGACCCTACTGTAGTTTCTTTTTGCCTTGTCCATCTCTGTGTTGATGACTGTCCTCTAGTGTGCCCTTCAATTTTGTCTTCTTCCTCAAGCCATACTTGTTTTCTCCCTTGCCACAGCTGTGTTTTTATCCTGTTTGGGTTTTTCTTCAGTTTCCTCCTTCTGTCTCCACACTGGGGTCCTTGTGGATTTCCCTGTGTGCAGGATTAGCTGGCTTAACTCTTGCTGAACAGCATTTGGTCCTTTTGGACTACTGCAAGGTGAAAGGACTCCTTTCAGGGAGAAAGGGAAGAGGATGATGGGAGGAGCAAGAGTAGTATTTTTATATTGCTCCTGACCTCATCAGTTGGGGAACTAAAGGTGGGGGGACCAAGCTAAACAGAGCACTGGCAGGTGGCAGCTTCAGGTTTTGGTCTTGTATTTCATGTTTTTTAAATTTAACACAAATATAGGCTGTTCTCCAAGGAACAATACGTCAGTTTGAGACACAGGCAGCAGACATTCAGCTAGTACGTGTAGGCGCTGGTGTCTAAGAGCAGGCTCATTTCTGACCACCACCTCTCTGCCAGGGATTTCTTATCTGCAGCTTTTGCCACAGTGGCTGGCTGGGCTGTTGCAGCTCCAGGGAAATATTGAACATCTTCAGAAAACTGTTCTCGTAACGCGTGGCAGTATCAGTATTGTGAATCCTTAAGTAGATTAAAGAATCAGAAAAGGATGGCGGAAAAAAGAAGTTCATGCAAACCCTGTAAGCTTTCCAAGATGAAACAGTTTGCTACCAGATGTGGTAGCAGACCAGATGTTATCTAATAATAGTTCCTTTTACCTGCTCACTTTCTAACCTTTAGAAAATCCAATTACTTGCTTGGCCTTCATATTCTTCTAGTATCCAGTCCTGGCTAATCTGGGTACTTCAAACTCAGAATTATCCACCTTCCAGATCTGCCACAGTTATCTGTTTCACCTTGGCAAATTGCATACTCTTTGTGCTTTAGTTCTCCACCTGTATAGAGAAAATTGATCTTCAAGATCCAGAAGAGCTGCAAAGACAGATCTAGCATTCAGAGTCGGTCAGGTATTGTTCTGTTATAAGCCATGTCAGTTTTTGAGTAAACACAACCACTGTCATTTGGTGCAAATGCACCAGAGTCACTCAAAAAACTGGCATGGGATTGGGCAGTAAACTGGTTTAGGCCATTTCACACGCATTGGTGCTGTCCTTGGCAGGCATGCTTTTATTTTGGTTTCAGCAGCTTCTTTCAGTTGAGTTCAAACTTGTCTCCAGTCAGTTTAGGGTAAGTCAAGAGAAGTCAATTTTTGAAGTGGTGCAAAAGTTGTTTGGAAAGGTTGTTTGAATTGATTATTTGTTTATTTAAATCACGGCTGTATTTTCATCCCTAGAAACAGCAGCTATGCTGGAAAAACTTTTGAGTTCTTAACCAACTTCCTTATTGTCAAGTACATCCTCCATTAGCATTCGCTGTGATAGCTCTTATGATGGACAGAAAGTGACTGGAAAACGAAGTCATTTGCTTTGCCTGGCTCAGGCTCGTTAAAATTGGACATCCATCAGCAGAGATTTTTGGCTAACAAAGATTTTCTTGTATTTTCTGTTTGAAATTTAATAACAATTTTGCAAGGTCTTCTGTAGAGGGGTGATACGAAGTACAGGGTGGGATATCTGTGCTCTGTGAGACTTCATCAGCACTTCACCTGCCTCTTGTTTTTGGACTGTATGCCTGTTTTTAGATGACATTCCTCTTTCCAGTCAGGGATTTTACTTCCCTCCACTCCAACACATACCCCAGGTAGTGACCCTTCTGCTGGGCCCACCTGGATTTCCTGACTTGGAGTTAAAGCAGCTTTCTAGACTTCTGCCAGAACAACAGGTTAGAGTCTTCCAGTTCTCAGATGTTGCTGTAACGTTACCTTTGATGTCTTTGTAACTGTTTGAGGTACTTTTCAGGGCATTGGTTAGCTTTTAATGCTTGGTGGGTAGTTCTCAGCCCAGGTCAACGGCATGGCAGTGAGCTCTACCTTTAACATGCTGTGTTAATCACTTCCTGTGGTACTGTCACTAATCCTGACTGCGCTCTAGCCTGGTGACAGGGTAGCACTGCCCTGTTCCTGTCAGGTTACCGAGTCAGGCCCTTGGCAGGCATTGATGGATTTCTAAAATCTGCATGACCCTCTTGGTTGCTGTTGCCATGAGATTCTCCTTTTGCTGCCCAGGTCATTGAAGCACGTGTTTCTCAGCTTTTCCACTTAGGCCTTCATAACAATGTCATCAAGTGATGGTAATTCTACTGAAGAAGCATGCAATACTGAACTGTGCTCGGACTGACTCTGATAATCTCTGCTAGCTGCAGTTTGATGTTGGACTTCTCATTAAATTGTATAAAAGATGCTGATGGATTGTGTAGGACATCTTTGATGCAAGTCCTGTCCTCCCAACTTCAGTGCAACCCAGAGTCTTGTTACAGAAAATTTGGACTTTATTTTATTTTTTAATTGATCTTTGACATATCTGGCCATGGATCTCTCCGGAAGAATCTACCTTGTAGCTGTTCCTGAAAAATATCTGTTATCTTGTCAGAATATGCTTTAAGATGAGGGAATTGTTCCTGGAGCGAAACCATGACTTGCACTGGTGCTGTTGGTGACCATGTCGGTGTATTACTATAACATCTCTGGTTCCTTGTCAGAAGAGAAATCTATCGCTTTTCTGACTGAGCACAAGCTGTGACTGTCAACTTGTTTTCAGACAGGGAGTATCTACATTTTCCTCTATCTACAGGAAAAACTTGGAAGCCTTGTTTAGCAGCAGAATGGCTATGTGAGTGGTGACTCTCGTGTCTGAGTACAGACTCTAAGAGCATACAGACAGGGCCATTTTGGAAAGGCCCATCCCTAGATTTGTTGTTTGCCCACTCTCCGCCTCAAGCTTTCTTTTGACTGATAGAACAAGAGGGTATATTAATACCCTTCCACCAGAGCAGGTGCCCCTGGTGTGGCATGTTTTCTGGGGTGTTGCTCCCATAACATCTGTCCTTGAGCTGAATTTTCACAGAATTCTGCTTCAACAGGAAGTTGGTACAATTGCAGGTGTTTAGCAAGTCAAATGAATTCAGATTTCCTATAACAAAGAGGAAATGAGGGTCATAAGAGTCCATAAACTTTCTATTATCAAGCAGTCTGTTAGCCAGCTGTCTGGTTGCAAACCACAGGTTACATTACTGACATTGCTTCTTCCTGTCTCTCACCTCTTAAACCAAAGCTGTCCCAGTGGCCCTCCTGTGTGGTAGCTTACTTACCCTGGCTGTGAAGCCCCACCTGAACAATCTTCCCAATGCTTGCTGTGGTGGTGGAGGATATTACTGACCTCAGCTACTCATTGCCACCCAGATGGGAGAACTTCACCCATCCTCTTCATCAATCTCAGTGCAAAAACAGCTGCCTTGAGTTCGTTCACCTGGCTGAGGATTGTGCCTTTTTGGCAGCATGGGAGTAGCAGTGAGCAGCTGTGGGATGGTAAATTAACAGGCCAGCTCTTTCCATTGAACTGATCTATGCCTAGGTCTGTGCTTTGAACTTCTCTCTTTGTACCACACTGTGTTCAGGAATTTGTCTGGAAGCTGGCTAGGGGAGCATCTGCATCACAGTAACTCCAAAATCACTGATGGTGTAGTCAAGGGAAAGTGAAGAGCGATGTTTGTGGTGCATGGTATTCCCAGCTCCTCTGCTTCGTTGCTGCTTTCACTGAAAGAAAAATTCACTGGAGCTCTTGAGAGCCACAGGAGCTGTCTGAGTTTTCCCTGCAAGACACTGTTGACAAGGAGTGCTGAGTGGCTTTGTTGCTTGTCTCCCCTTCCTGCTGCAGAACGAGCAAGGAGGAGGAAGCTTCGTGAAG
Organism: Alectura lathami; assembly: GCA_013399715.1. NCBI lineage: Eukaryota > Metazoa > Chordata > Aves > Galliformes > Megapodiidae > Alectura > Alectura lathami. The sequence continues at coordinate 689,710 of VXAV01007495.1, forward strand.
AGCGGGCCTGGCTGCTGGCACAGGGGAAGGAGCTCCCCCCCGAGCTTTCCCACTTGGATCCCAGTTCCCCTACTAGGGAAGAGCGAAGGACCAAGGATCTGTGAGTATGCAGCTATGCATGCAGCACAGCTTCACAGTGAAGCCTAGGTAGGGAGGGAAGGAGAGGAGTGTGGTCATTCACAGGAATGAGGAGGGAGAAGTGAGGTTGGAGAGCAGCAAGGAGTAAGCTGAGAAACACCTGGATTTGGTCCACACTAGAGGATTGTTTGTGATGAGGCCTGTTAACATCACGGCACTGTGTGTGGCGTGGAAGGGAAGATGAGGTACAAGGAAACAACTCATGTGTCCGAAGTCTCTGTATTCACTGTTGTTTTATCTATTACAGCTTTGAACTGGACGATGAGTTCACAGCCATGTACAAAGGTAAACAGTTTTCTTCTTTCCATGGCTTCTTCATAGTGAAATACTCCCCTGGGCATGTGTGTCTCACAACTGCGTGTCTTTTATTACTACCAGTTCTAGATGTGGTAAAGGCTCACAAGGACTCTTGGCCCTTCTTGGAACCTGTTGATGAATCGTATGCTCCCAACTACTACCAGATCATTAAGGTGGGGGAAACAGTCCAGCTTGCTTGACTGATGCTCATTGTTGACTGGGGTGCAATTATTTGTTTGTGTTTTGAAGTTTTGTGGGCTATGTTATCCTCAAACTCCAGACTGCAGGAGTTCCTTTGGGTCTAGGAAATGCCAGATGAGAAGCTGCCCCTCAGGAGAGCAGCCTCTGCTCCGCATGCCTCTCCATGTGGAAGCTGTAATTTATGTCACTTCAGAAGTCCCACTGTGCTTGCTGTAACTCAAGGGAAGCTTCGTTGCATTTCAGGCCCCCATGGACATCTCTAGCATGGAGAAGAAGTTGAATGGAGGTCAGTACTGCACCAAGGAAGAATTTGTGGGTGATATGAAGACCATGTTCAGGAACTGTCTTAAGTACAATGGCGAAGGCAGTGGTAAGAGCAGTAAGATGTTACGTTCATTTATTTGCAGTGCTGAGTCAAAACAAGTACATATCTCTCCCTTCTCACCAGAACTGGATTTGTACTTACTCTCTTTCAGGGTATTTTTGAGAGGCTGGAGGAAAGACTAAGAGTTCCTGAGTAATGAGGCCTGGGGATTTAGCCAGGTTTTTAGCACAATTGTCATGCTGATTTGTGGCCTGGCACATTAAGGGACTCCCATGTTGGTAGATGGTGAAGACAGAACATGCAAAGTCTGTTTCTTTACGAGGTCATTTCTTTGTGTGCCTGCACATGTCTCTGTGCTCCTTTGTCTCGTAATATCTAACATGCACTTTGAACAGCACAGGAGTCTGGTCAGCCCCCAGTGTTTGCTGAGTACCACAGAAAAGTGAGAAATTTGCCTTTTGGATGGAAAATGTATTTTTTAGGTTCCTTGGCTGTTGAATGAATAACATGAGTCTACAAATGAGAAATTCCAGGTTTAATTGCTGTCCCAATTAAAATTCTGCATGTTGCTTAGGTAAGAAATCAGTTCCCATATGGTGGGTCATCACTGCAGACTGTCTCACCAGCACCGCCTTCAAAGTGAAAATAGTGAGAGCTCTTCAGCCTGTCACTGTGGGCCCCAAGTAAAAGCATTCTTGTGCTGCCACTGGTAGAGCTCTACTTCCCAAGGGACTTCTGGGCTAGTTCAGTGGAAACAACTGGAAAGTCTTTTGCTTCAGGCCCTCGTCATTGACACCTCTCATGTGTCGTCATCTTCTTATCCACTCTAATGAAAAGTAGGAGCCCCTGTGAGCAGAACTGTACTGTGGAAGTGACACAGTGTTGGCACTGATATTTGCAATAGTTTTTGTGTCATAGTCAGCAAGTGCTTTAAAAACTGTGAATGGACAAATCATTTTGCTGATTTTCCTCTGTCTTGTAGCATGCAGCAGAGATTTGAACTAGTCCAAGAAAAGCCTCTAAACACAATCAAATAGCTTTGCTGGAAGCTAACATTTTTTCTCTGAGTGCTGGCTAGCTGTGCAGGTCACGCTCCTCTGCAAGCAGAGGTGGTGTCTGTCGTAATGTAATTCTTGGCACCACTCTGGGACGTTAGGTTACTGCTGACTGTGCAAGCTGTGCCGCTAATGGTACTTTGTCATGCCTGTGTGCCTGTCCTCTCGTGGGGTTACTGAGCAAACCTGATGCCGCATTGCTTATCAAGTTTAAGAATGTAAACCAAAGTCAACCAGTTAGAAACAAAAGTCTTCCTCAGAAAAACTTTGTGGAGAGAGGTGATTTGTCTGGGGAAATGAAAGTCTGATGTTGCTTAACTGTTTTGATAGGGCTCTGTCCCTGATGTTGTTGGGGTTTTTTTTGATGGCAGAATATACCAAGATGGCTTACAATTTGGAGAGATGTTTCCACCGAGCAATGATGAAGCACTTCCCTGGGGAAGACGGAGACACGGATGAGGAGTTCTGGATCAGAGAAGATGGGAGGCGGGAGAAGAGGAGCCGGCGGACTGGCCGCTCCAGCGGCGGCAGTGTTTGGACTCGGTCACGAGACTCAGAGGGACCAGGCAAGAGGCAACAACGCCTGGAAAATGGAGGGAAACCTCCACCATATCGAGCCACTTCCAGGGCTCCCGCTTCTTCCTCCTCTTCCTCTTCCTCCTCCTTCTCCTCATCCTCTGCAGAGGATCCAAGTGGAAACCCCATGCAGCCTCCTCGAGAAGTGGGCCCTTCCAATGGGCGAGGTTTCCCCCGCTCGCTGCAGTATGGTGGCATGCCCAGCCCTGTGCCACATCCTGGCCAGATGGTAAGGAGTAGTTTCTGCTGTTCTTTATTGATCAGGCTTGTGGAGGCAAGGTGGGACAAGGGAATAAATCTCTCCTGTGGAGTCCCTGTGGAATCGGGCAAGGATATTTTCCCAGAGATTGAGGGTCAGAGTTGTGGTTTCTCAGGCTGAAACTATTCAGCCCTTAAATTTAACCTGAACCAGTTCAGTCTTACCAGGTCTCTGTGTAGCTGGCTGAGGAAACAGGATTGAAAATAGCTGCTCTTAAGACAAGAGTATGCTGGGGCTAGAAAAGTAGCTGCTTCTGTAACTGGAGGCTGTTTCAGTCTGCTGCCACACTAATTACGAATGGTCTTGTAATGCTTCAGGCTGGCAAGTACCCATGTATGCTTGGGCATCCCTGGCTCCCCCATTTCTTTCCTCTCTTTGGAGAGGTACCCCATTGTACGTGTAATGCAGTCACATTTCCTCTTTTAACCTCCAGTTTATGGTTCTTAACAAGCCAGCCTTCTTTTGTCTCGATGGTTTACAGATGCCTGGTAACTTCGTGCCATCTGCATTCTACAGCATTTTGTGCCTTGAGCATTTATAAAAGCAGTAAACAGAACCACACACAAGGCCACTCTGGACTGCAGCAGTGACCTCCCTTTAGCCTGACATTCCCTCTCTGAGGGCCACCTGTTCTATGGGCTGCTCCTCACCCATCCTTCACTGTCTTTTCCATTTTAACTAGTGATGTCTTCTGGTATAGTGTGACAGCTGCTTCTCAAAGATCCAGGATGTGCCTCACTTCTTTGCTAGAAATCAAACATTTTAGAGCAATTGTGATGCAGGTAGTGGAAGCCAGTAGGAGAGCTGGAGCCAACAAGTATTTTGAAAGAAATCTAGCATGTTGCCTGTCATTCTGCTCATATGCACTTGTGGTTTGCTCCAAGGAGGGGAGCAAGCCACTGTCCCATCCAATCTTCTTGCTTCCTCCCAAATAGCTGGGAGCTGGGTGAGTGTACCACAACCTGAGCGCAGAGAGACATGATGTGAGAGTGTCTTTGGCAGGGGAGCTGTGTTGTCTCGTGAGAAAGCCTACAGGTTTTTTGTGCTGTCTCCAAAAGCCTGTCTGCTCTTCTGTGTGGTTTTTTTGGTCTTGGCTTCCCCATGCTTGCAGCAGCTCTGCTGCTTTTCTGCATCTCACGAATTTTTATTTCTCCCTCTTGCCACACCCTCCACATCCCCTAGAGACCAGCTGTGCCAGGAACATTTGGCCCCATGTGTGGATCAGATCCAACAAAACTGTACGGCTCGCCACGAGTGCCAGAGCCCCATCCCGGAGACCCAGTTCAGCAGCACCAGCACTTTGCCATGCAGGTAAAAAAAAAAAAAAAAAAATGCTGTCTGCTTTCCTTACAATAAAGCAAGGCTTTCTGCAGGTACCCCCTGCTCCCCGTATTGTGGGGACACCCCGATGGCAGAGGCATTGCCTCTTCAGAGCAATCTGCTGGCACACCAGTTGTGGCCCCTCTTACTGATACCCCTCTCTTCTCCCTCCCCAGCCGGCTGTGGGACTGAGCGAGCACCGTGGGCACAGGCTGGCCACCCCCGAGAAGCAGGTGTGCGCGGGGCCGACCCATGTCACCGGCCTTGGACCCCGTCCCGGTGCCCTGCAGCTGGGGCGCATGAGTGGGCCCCCTCCCGACGCTGTCTACCCACCAGCGCAGTTCCAGCAGGGTTTCCTTCCTCCCAGGCACAACGGGCCCCCGGTGAGGCCGCCGGAGGGCTCGGAGGTGCCCCCGGGACACATGTACCGGCCCTACAAGTACCTGAACCGCGGGCACCCAGCCCTGTGGAATGGCAGCCACGGTGCCGCCAGCCAGGGTGCCGTGGGGCCAGAGGACAAGGCACCCATGGGGCCCACGTCCTCGCTCCAGCCGCGTGCCATCGGCCACATGATGGAGCCCCGGGCCATACGGCCGCCTCTGCCTCCCAGCCAGTGGACTGAGCAATCAAACTTCCTACCTCACGGGGCACCTCCCTCAGGGTATATCAGACCACCCGGCAAAGTCACCGGCCAGAGGATGCCGCAGCCACCAGCTGCCCTGTTTGGAGGCCCGGTTCAGGTTCAAAGAGGGTGCCAGGGCGGGGACTCCATGATGGACAGCCCAGAGATGATTGCCATGCAGCAGCTGTCGTCCCGCGTGTGCCCACCGGGCGTGCCTTACCACCCTCGCCAGCCACCCCCACCGCACCTCCCCGGGCCCTTTCCCCAGCTGGCTCACGCTGCCTCCGCTGGCGGGCCGCCCCCCAAAGCGGTGGTGGGGAATGGGAGCTCACAGGATCAGACCATGGAGCTGGAGAGCAATCAAGGTAACTCCCTGCGGCACTGACTGCCCAAAGGCTTCTCACCTGTCCTCGCTGCTGCCAGAGTCTTTCTAGATGTGGAGGGTGCAGCCCCATTGGGCCTTGTGCCCTTCTGCACACGTCAGTGCTGCACAAACAGCCATGGGGAGTGAGGAGCTGTGCCCTGGGGCGGGAGCTTGCACCCAGTGGGTGGGCGCTCAGGAGGGCTGGGGGAGCACCCACAGGCCAACTCTGCTGCTCTGAACCCTTAGGGTACCAAGCTTAACTGTATTGCTAATGCACAGAGCCTCTATTTCCAAATGTGGCTTTATATGGATTTGCACCATTCAGAGAAGTGGGAAGAGTTCTTTCAAGCTCCCCAGGGTTTTAAACACTGACTGATGCTCAGGAGCAAAAGCAGGTTTTATTCTAGAAAATAATTTAATTCTTGATTAAATAGTTGTGGGGTACATAGTTTATACACTTTTTTTTTTTTTTCTCAAAAAAAATCTAAATCAGAATATATATTTTCTTCTCCAGCTGTCACGTATATTTTTCTAGGATTTTTCATTTCACTGCCAGAGGTCCCCTCCATCCCAGTTATACCTGCAAGTTATCAGTTTGCCTTTGGCTGCAGATATAAAGCATGATCTGTGATGCTTCTTAGAGCTCACTTGGATTTAATATAAAAGTTGAATCTGCAAAGAGTTAAGTGAGGAGAGAAGACATTATGTGAATAAATGGTTTAAATACACTTCTTTGAGTGTATGTCAGTATGACTTCTCCTCTGAAATGCACGTGTGCCTCATGAGCTTAACATCTCAAAGGCTTCACAGAGCAGGACTGCCAGAAAGGAGCTGAGCAGCCATGTCAGCTCAAATGGGTTGGCAGTGTGTCATGTGTGCCACCACAAGTTTCTTTCTATCTGAATTTCATTCGTTCTAGCTGGTAAACTAGAGATCAAAAAAAAAAAAAAAAAAAAAAAGTTAAAACAAGCCTAAAATAGAGAACAAAAAACCCCAGAGATCAAAAAAATATTTTTCATTAATTCTAGCTGGTAAACTAGAGATCAAAAACCTTGTATCTTTTATCAATGCCTTGTGTGCCTTGCACTGAGGAAACTCTTTCCTTGTGTGGCATTGCTTAAAACCCATTATAATTTAGCTGTGCTGGATATAGAACAGAGACTGGGAGAGCATGCTGAGTGATTACGGGGCGGAGTGGCCACACTGGGTAAAACGTGGCTGTGATCAGCTTCACAGTACCCTGGTACGTGGTAGTGCTTTTGCCCAACTGTGGGCAAGCAGGATTTGTGGACCAGAAGGGGCAACACAGCCTGAAATAAAAAAATCCCCAACTCTTAGCTTGTTCTTATGTGGACGCTGCAGTATTTCCCGATGCTGCCTCTCCACGAGGCAGCCTCTGCGCACCACCGTGTTAGACCAAACACACGTGTGCCGTGTTACTCTGGTGGTGGCAATCTTAAGAACAAGTTCTTAAGGATCACCCAACTTTGCAAAAATGCACTTTGGGATTGCTTAGGTTCTGTGAAAGAGTAACTCTGTTGGCTGTGGGAGGGAAGCTACAGCCCCACAAAGCCCATGTTTATCCTGGTGCCGTGCTCCGCCCATCCTGTGAAGAGGGTTGAGTAGAGGATAGGATATTGTTGGGTCTTGGAGTACTTTGAAGACTTTGACGTCTTACATTTGCATAGTTCAGCAAGCTGGGTTGCTTTCTCCATCCAAATATTGGGGATTTGTCAGAGCTGACCCTCAAGTTTTCCTCAGGGCTTTGTGTCAGCAGCCAAAGAGGAGAGGGACCCAGCGTGACCAATGCTGCTGTTCTCCCTGCTAAAAGTAGGCCCTGGGGTGTTGCTTTAGCACATCTGGCTCAGCTGGCAGGAATTGCTCTTTGGCACATTTGCTTTGGGTGAGCGTGGGTCAGGGAGGGCTGACTTCCAAAATGAGAACAGCGCCTGATGCTTCCCCCCTCTCTTTCCAGTGGAGCCGTCGGCAGGCATGGAGGAGAAGGCTCAGTGCATCGGCATTCCCGACGGGGCCTACGCCAAACTCCTACCTCATCCCAAGCCCCCCCTGCCCATGGAGTGCACCCGGCGTGCCTTGCCCCCCGACGGGGAGGGAGACAGCTCTGGCCTGAAGAGCGACCTGAAGGCAGGGCAGAGCAAGGGCCCGTGGCCAGCCGAGAGCAGCTACGCTGGCCCGGGTGCCCAGGGCTGCGTGAGGGACCTGGCACCTGCCTCCGAGCGAGGAGGGCCCATGCCTGAGAATGGCACGGCTGGTGAGGGGTCAGCGGAGGGGAAGGGGCTGGCTGCCAACCTGATGGAGAAGCCCCTCTGCGGCGGGGGTAAGGCTCTGCCCGAAGCAGCCGTACCTTGCATGGGGCAGGGCATTGGCCTCCCCGCCATGGACGCTGGCACCGTGGGGGCCACCCCCAACCAGTTCCACCCTCTCTACATGCCCGGTCTGGAGTACCCAAATTCAGCCGCACGGTACCACATCAACCCGGGGCTGCAAGGGTTCAGCCCGGTGATGGGTGGGAAGCCTCCCCCTGTGTCCCACCCTCAGCATTTTCCTTCACGGGGCTTCCAGCCGAGCAACACCCACCCTGGGGTCTTCCCCCGCTATCGGCCCCACCAGGCCATGCCCTACCCCTACCAGCCCCAGCCTCAACCTTCCTACCACCACTACCAGCGGCCGCCCTACTACGCCTGCCCGCAGGGCTACTCGGACTGGCAGAGGCCTCTCCACCCCCAGGCCAGCCCCAGCAGCCACCCGCCCGGCCACCCACCCCTGGCCAGACCCCCGTTCTCCGACCGGGGGAACGTGAGCAGCTTGCAGGGCTGCGAGGCACTGAGCGCTGCCCTGGCATCTCCCAACCGCATGGACGTAGCGAGTGCCAAAGAGGTTTCTCCCAGCGACGGGCAGGATATAGGGCCTGAAGATGAGAAGTCTGAGGAATCCCAGGAGAGGCCGGAGAGTCCCAAAGAGTTCCTTGATCTGGACAACCACAACGCGGCCACGAAGAGGCAAAGCTCAGTGGCAGCAGGAGAGTTCCTCTATGGAGCTCCCCCACCCCACCTGGGTTCGGGAATGGGATTTGGTCCATCAGCTTTCCCTCCCCACGGGGTGATGCTACAAACTGGCTCTCCATACGCATCCCGGCATCCCGCCGGTCATTTCCAGCCCAGGACGTATGGATCACCCATGAATGCCCACCTGTCTCATCATCCAGCCCCTGGCCAGGCCAACGGCCTCTCTCAGGAGGGACCCCTGTACCGCTGCCGAGAGGAGAACATAGGTCACTTCCAGGCCTTGCTAATGGAGCAGAGGGGCAGTGGAGGTGGCATGGGGGGCCCACCCCAGGACTTGTATAGACCATCGGGGTAAGAGCATGTTTCCTGTGAGAAGGCAAGGTGGGAGGGGTCTGGGTATGTGTTGGGTATCCTTGAAAGGCCCAGGCAGAAAGCAGAGGAGCTGGCGGTTGCTATGAAGAGCTAACAGGTTACTCTTAGGCCCTTAGACCTTTCTGTGAGCTGCAAAGAGTCTTCTTGCGGCTTTTTAAAACAAGTAACAGCCATCGGGGAGACCTGTTAGCCTGTCCTGGCCATCCCAACATCAGTGCTTTGTTTTGTCTGACAGTAATGCGTTAATGTGTTGCCAGGTGTTGTGCATCTCTTAGTCAAAAGGTCTCACCATTTTGTTTGCAAGAGTTTTATTGCTTCTTTCTTATAGTGGAACAGAGTAGCTGACTGAAGTGGAAGTTAGCCTCTTGTTATGAAGTCTACTTTAACGTCACCATTTTCCTCCTCTCCTCTTTCTTTGCCCTTCCTCTCTGTCTCCAATTATCCTTAAAATATGTATGTATTTATTTGAGATTTTGCATATTACATTTTATTCCCAAGTGGAAAATTCTGCTCTTCCAACAGTTCCCTCTTTAGGCTTCATGAATGTGCTTCAGCTGTTACTGCTTTGTCACAAGTATGACTTGAGCATTGAACCTTGTAAGGCAGATGTATAGAAAAAGGAGCTGAAGGACTTTCCTTCTCCTCGTATTGAGGGATCTGGACTTACGATTAAGTCACTGGGTGGGGGGAGGGATTAAATTTTGTGTTTGGAGGGGGAAAGCCATCAAAAAGAATACAAGCAAGACGCATGCTTGTATGCAGACGTTGTATGTATGCGTTCAGTCAAGCAGATGGGATTTGCTCTTTATGTTCATGTGCTAAAACTCTCTCCATTAAACCTGGCTCCAGAATGCAAATGCATCAGGCTCAAGTTCCTTACCCGAAGATGCCTACAGCAACCATGTCCCGGGAAGATCTGACGCCACAAAAACCATCAGCGTTGCCTTTGGATCAAGTAAGGGCCACCGAAGAGAGCAGAGCTCAGATCAGAGCCTGTTCTACCAGTTGGAGGAGTGAAATATTTGCCAGGAGTGGGAAGCGTTGGTGGAAGCTGGGAAGTGAGCTCACTGTTAGGCAGAGGCATTGGGGATGTCTCTGTTGTTGTCACAGCTGACTGTAAAATGTCACCTGCGCTGACTAGCACTAGCTTTGAAGTAATTGCATGAAATTTTGAGGTTGCTGCTTTCCAAAGCTGCCAGTTAAAGTCTCCAACTCTTCTTCTTCCTCTTCCAGAGCTAGTCCAAGGAAGGAAGGACCTCACGAAGACGAAAGCCACAACGGATTTGGACGAAGGGGAGGGGGGCGGCCTTCCTCCCACCCTCCCCTCACCCAAGCAGCATGTAGCTTCCCGGGTCGGCAGAACACGGTGTCCCGGCGGCTTTTGTGTTGGAGACCTGGGCCGGTGCTGGGCCCCAACCAGCCAGCCGAGCAGCTGGCTCACCAGCGCAGGGCGAGCGTCGCCAAACTAGTGGCTTTCCGTGACTGGAGACTGCGTCTCGTTCAGGGTTTGAGGGATTTTTGGGTGGGGAGGGCGGGGGTGGGGGCTGAAACTTTCATTGACTGCTAAACTCAGGTATATTTTTCAGGGTGGAAGAGGACAATGATGGAATTTTACTTGTAGTATTAACGTGTGTGTTTTGGAGCTGGATCCAGTTTACAGAATTTAACCTGTTGCCTTTTTAAATAAATTTCTGTTGTTGGTGAATGTATTGTACATAATGGGGGAGGGGGTGGGCCCAGCTTGTAGTGGGCTTAGCACTGGAGGAATCCATAACTGTTTACAATCATATCACACTGAAGTCTTTCAGGATAGGGTAATGGTCTGGGGGGAGCGGGGAGAGGTGAGGAAACATGTGATGCATGACTTGCTGTCCTCCGCAGCTGAGACACCACCTGACAGTTGTTTGGCTGAATAGCAGGAATTGCTCAGGAGCATAACGTGTCCTCCTCTTTCTCCTCTCCTCTTCCTCCTGCCCCCCTCGCCCCTGCCCCTCTGGATCCAGGGCCTGAGTGCACTTCCAGCTCCTGTCATCATGGGGGAACAAGGGAACCAGGACCAGGAATTGAAACCAGCACAGGATGCTCATGGCATTGTCCCTTCTGCTAGCATAGTACCCTTCTCCCTGCCTTTCAGTGTGTGCTCTGGAAAACAGAAAAAGGCATGGTTGGTCATCTTGGACTTCTTTTGGTGAAACCAGTGCAGCTAGATGAGGAGCAGCACCTATTCTGCAGAACAAATGTTGTGCAAGGCTGTACTCCCCGCTGCTTGAGAAGGGGAGCCACATCCCTCCTTCCTTTCTCTGGCCCCAGCTGTATTCACCTCGTAGGAGCAGCAAGGCAGAAAGTGCTCTGTGATTTGTGACAACTCAGTTGCCTGTAGAAGTAGGAGCATGAGGCTGCTTTGGGGGAACAATGTGTTTGCTACAGTGTGAGCTGTTTGTTGGCCTGTGGAGTTGGTTCTGGTGTTGCAAGTAGCAGGTGATGTAGAAACCACTGCCTTGAAATCAGACATTGACGGAATGGCTCGGGCAGTGAGCGACAAGAGAGCTGTGTGCTCGAGTCCAGTCATTTCCCTCCATCGTTTCTGATGCCACAGCAGCAAGTACCACAGGCTGGTGGCAGCCTTCCTCCAAGGCAATGTGCAGTCTGCAGGGACTCCTCCATCGACAGCCCTGCACAGGGGAACCCCTGTGCCCCAGGCCTTAGCCAGATGCTGATGTTCAGGGTAGGTTTGACAAATGACTTCAGCAGAAATCTCAGCTGCAGGTATTTATCCACGTCTTAAAACTGAAAAACTAACACAGCTGGATAATCTTGGGGAGCTGGGGTAAAACAAGGTGGAGTTTCTACACTGTAAGACTGGGCAACAAGACCTGTTGGACCGCAGCCCAAGTGCAGGCTGCTGGTGGCATTGGAAGGGCAGTGGTGAAATTAAAAGGATGTGCCAACGTGGCAGCCAAATTGTGGCAGCAGAAGTGAGCACGTGAGGACAGAGCAGCACGCCCTGTGGTTTGCGGTACAGGCCAGGGGAGGGTTGTTAGCTTCAGGTTACGGTAGAATTTTTCTGACTGCTTTGTCACCTTGGATGGTGCCACCACCCAAGTTAGCTGGACTGTGCCAGCGTGCATGACCACATCACCCCTGTCCTGGCTTTGGCCTGATGTTCATTTTGGAAGGGACCACATCACCTCTGTCTTGCATAGATCTAGCATGTGCTGGCAGAGTTGTTTGAACAGATGGCAGGTAGCATCTGATGGAGCCATTAATCCTGTCCTCAGCTTTTGGGAACACAAGGCCTAAAAGATGGGAAACGCTCCTCTTTGAAGTAGCAAGAGAAAGAATTGACATGTTGGTGCCGCTCACTGATGAGTCTCACTGCTCTGTTGCTACGGTACCTCTGCCTCTCATGAGCTGTGTTAGGGCCAAGGCATCTTCCAAGCCTACCAGGAGCTGAACTTCTTCCTGCTAGTCCCACAGGTGCATTTATCAATTCCCTTCTTACTCACCGGTGCAGCTAGCCAGTGAGCTACAGCTGCTCTCTGTTCAGTCCTCTGGGCTGCCTGGGGGGTAGCCAGCTCTTCCCCAGAGGAAGACATCAGTATAACGTGAAATACTTACAATACCTCGTTTTAGATGCTGTTACTTTACTAAAAGGAGGTTTCTTTTTCCATTTGTGTTCATCAGTCAAGGAACAGCTGTCACTGGTGGACTGGTGCAAACTGGAATAGATAATCCTGAAGGTTGTGTTCAGAGTGCAAAGCTGCTAACTCCCTACCCACCAAGAACTGTGTTGTGGCTGATCTGAATTTGTCCCTGATCTGAGGGTCTGTTACTGGCTTCTCAGCTGGCAGTGGGTTTTCAGAGGTGCCCCAGCTGCTAGGAAATGTGGGTCTGGATATATATAGCCTTTTCTTCGCTGAATGGTGGTACTGAAGCAGCAATGGGTGTTTATGAAATGGCATGCAAGTGTAACTGCTATTCAAGACAGAGAACGGGAAAAAAAACTGTTACTTCTCTTTCTAAAGCAAAAAAAGTTCATTCAGTTAATTTTCGTTACAAATGGGGGAGCTGCAAAACACAACTTGTAGCAAAGTACTTGAAATTCTGGGAATGTGAACGTAGATTCTGCAAGCAACCCTTTGCCATGCTTCAGCCGGTGTCTTCTGTATCATGGGCAGTTACCCAAATATTTGAAGTGCCTTTCAGCTCATGGTGAACTTCGTGGAGCAGGAGGTTTTAGAAGCTATTAAAAAAAAAAAAAAAAAAAAAAAAAAAAAACNAGGTACCAACCCTAGGTCAAAACGGGAGAAACAGGAAAGGCAAGAATTGCTTGTGGTCTGCCTGGAGAGGGCAGTGAGTGTCAGACAGTGACCGCTACCCCAGGGATCCCACATGGAGATGGAGTGTGAGGTGTGAAGGTATTGTCCCTTACCCGTCAAAATGGAGGCTGGGGGAAGGGTTTGCCTCGCAGATGGCAGACAAACCAGGGCAGTGAAGCTGACTCCTCCCCTTGGGAGGGTTCCTGGGTAAACGGCTCTTGGTGTAGTTGGTGATGCTGGTCAAAGTGACTGACAAGCAGCTGTTGGGAGGGCCCATGGTATGCGTTAGAAAAATACTAACATGGCGCGGGGCAGCTACGGCTGGGCTGTAGGGGTGGATGTCCTGGGGACAGGGCGTGCTCAGATCAAGAGCTGCTTGTGGAACCTTCTTGGCTCTGAGTTTCCAGATTTGCAAATGCTTTGTTCATAAATGTTTGTGGGTTGTTTTTTGGATTGGTTTGGTTTTATGGTTGGTTGGGTTTTGTTGTTGTTGTTGTTGTTTTGTGATGGCATCTAGGCACCCCCCCCCACAATCAGAGCTCTATCTCGCTAGGTACAATCTGAACAAATCACTGAAATTTGGCACCCCTCGGAGCCCCCAGGGGCCAGGAGCAGATAGCTGAGGTGGAACAACAGCAGAAGTGTACAGAGAGACGCAGAAAACGAGAATTTCATTGGTTATGGTTTCCCAACCCATGCCGTGTGGGCTGGCGTCTAGATCTGGTGGAACAGACAGGTTTAAGGAGGGATTTAGAAGAGAGTAACACAGCAGCTTTCAGGCGCAGAGTAGTGCTTTTTCCCATGGGTTGGTGCACAGTGCTGAAGAAAGGCAGCTGCAATTTAAAGTACCCTGGCTTTTGATTGTTGGGTCGCTCTCTTAAATAACATTTTAACAGAATACAGAGAAATTCTGGGCTCTGATTGGGACCCCTCTTTCTCGTCCTGCGTGCTGTAGTATAGCGTGTTACCAGTTGGACCTATTTCAGAAAGCATATTGAGCTTGTGGCTACACAAATTTTCCTGTAGTTGCTACTTTCCTCATACGGAGGACGTGTTTTGCTGTCACAACAGGTACACGTGTTAGGCAAGACAATGTAACAGCAGGAACAAACACAACGGTTGAGTGTGCCAAAATTTCCTGGTACTCTCAGAGCAGTTTTGTACGTTCTTCTGGCTTTTCGGCCTCTTGCTCTCCACACCGCCTCCGTGGCACATGGTGTTCACAAGCTCCCTAGACGCTCAGCTGCCATTATAAATGCCATTGTACCAGCTTCCCCTGGGACTCTGGAAGCTTTTGGCATCTGAATCCCTTCAGGCCCTGGCAATTCAACCAAGTATTTTAGGAAGATCAGGAGCTGAGGTTTCACAGGGATTTGAACTGCGTCCGGCAGAGGTTTGCCGTTTAAAATTCCATGGTGTGACCCACCAAAACACTGGGTAGCAAGCCAAGACACAAGTCTGCAATGAGGAGGAGAAAAGAGGAAAGTAAATTTGAAGTTTCAAGGCCCAACTGGTTTGATTTGTGATTTTAAAGTACATGGAGACAGTTTTCTTGGAACAGCTAATTCTTTCTCGTCTGCCGAATGCTTTTCCCTTGCAGAATTTCTGAAGCAAATCTCCTGTGTGTATTTTTGTAAGTGTGGTTTCTCGGGGTCTTGGAGAGCTATCAGCTCCTTGATGCCTTGTCTGAAAGCTACTCACAGAGACTGCCTCTCATTCTGCTGACTGAGGCAGTTTTCTTCAGCTTCTCTCTCTCGACACCCCAACACTTCTCAATTTAAAATGAAATTAGAATGAGAGAGCGACCTGCGTTTTTCTCCTCCACTGATCTCTGTCAGTCTTCTGCGCGTCTCTGCGTTCAGCCAGGGTTGTTGCTTTGCTCTCTGTGGTTTTGCTCTGCGTTTGCTTCCTGAGGAGACGCCTCAGTGTGTTGCAATGTGCGCTGCGGAGTTCTGGAGAGAGTGCTGCAGTAAGTGAGGGGGAGGGGACATCTCCAGGGGCGGCCTGGGGAGAACAGCTGTGGGATCCGTGGCGGTGTGGTTGCCCTTTGCTGCAAGGCTGGTCCTGCTCCTAATAATAGCTACCCGTAAGAAGTTTTTACTGCACTGGTGGCAGAGGGGTTTGCTCTTGCAGAATTCCTGTTTTGCTTGAAGGCCGGTGCTGGTGGCTGAGCAGCAGGTGCGTGAAAGCCGTCTCCTTTCTGCACGGCCGCGATTGAGATAGCAGGCCCTGAAAGTGGGGTTGCAGCTGCAGGCCATGTGACAGGCTTTAGGAGCGTGTGCTCATTGTAACCGGGAAAGCATCTCAGACGTTGACCTCCCAGCCCTTCCCCATCTGTACCTGTTTAACATACAGATGGGGGGAAGGCACGCTCTGCCTTGGCAGGACCCCTGCCGCCCATGCGGAAGGAAAAGGCTTTTAAGCAGCACATAATGAACTGAGCACTCTGATTTTCGCTCTCCCTCCCCAGCCCGCTGCTCTGGAGAAGCGTTGCGGGGGGACCCGCTGCCAGCCCTCTCCGGATAGGAGCTGCTGGGATGGCGACAGCAAGGCTCTGTCCACCCCAAGGCAAGGAAATTTGGGGCAGGCTGTGTGTGTTGAAGCTAGGAGGTACCCTCCGATGGCTGTACCTTCGCAGCGCAGGTGTGATGCCGTGCTGTCCCGCCTCTTCTCAAGTGCAACATTTGGGAGACAATGGGCGCTCTGTAGTTTTAATGCTGCTTGGCCCTGTATCCACTTGGGTTTTTCCTCCTTTCTGGCCTAGATTTGGCAAAGGTCTTCCTCGTTTTGAAGTGTGGGTGTCAGAGAACAGTGCATCCAGAGAGAGAGAGCTGCATCCAGCAGTGAAGGAGGGGCTGAGGGACTAATTAGGGCTAAGGAATAATTGGGATTGTCACCAGCTCTAGCAGATCCCTCTGTCCTTTGCCTTTTTTGTTTGGAAACACATGGCTCGCTAGCAGAAGGGTAGTAATTGGAAAAATCTGCATCTGAGCAGAAGTGGAGCTGACTGTGTGGGCAGAATTCCCTCATTGTGGACAACACAGGACACGGGGCCACCAGGGACTCCTTTGACTTTCAGATCCATGAGGGGCAGGCGGACGCCCCATGCGGCATCCAGCCAGGCAGCTGCAGGGCTGGGGCCTCAACTTTTGCTCTGGGAAGCCCTCTGGTCCCCCCTTTGTGTCACGCACCAACGCTTCCCTCTCCTTGCTGCCTAGTTCTCAAGTCCTTCCCCTCTGTCAGATGCAGAGACGAGAGCTTGCTGTTCGTGGAAGGGCAGAAGGTTCAGCTCGCCAGCTGTCTCCTCTGCGTATGCATCCAGAAAGCAGGCAGGGAGCACCTATTGGTCTCCTCACGACATCAGGGTGTCCTTGGTGGCTAGCAGTGTCCTGCCCATGGGCTCACCACGTGGCACCATGGTGTCTGTCCCTCTGCCAGCACAAGGACTTGCCCCAGCCCTTCTGCAGGGTTCCTGCACGCAGTAGCCCTGTGGTGTGGGCTCTGCTGTGTCTACCTCCACGGTGGCTTTGGTTAAAGATGTATGCTGTGCACAGCCCTGAAATCTGTTACCTCTCTTCCTTGCTAGCTCAGTGCTGCCTGGTTTTCCTGGGCAATAACAGTGTGCAGTGGCGCAGCTCCGACCTTCCCATGTCATATCAAGGAGAGGATGGCTACAAAACACTTCACAGGGCGTCAGCATGGTTGGGAAGCAAGATGCTATCTGCAGCCCTGCATTTCCTTGCTGCCACGTTGCTGCGTTCCCTGTTGAGTTGATGTAGGTGGTCAGGGTCACTCCTGCGATCAGGAAAGGAGCAGTTGGAGCCAAGCTTCATCCATAGCCTGGGGTTAGGGGAGGTGGGAGAGGGTCCCTGCCACTGCTGTGCCCTGACTTTGTGCCTCAGGGTCAGGAGAGTGACCGCCGCTGACTGGCTTGGCACTGGGAGGCAGGGGAGCCAATGCCACCTCATCCATTTTCTGAAGTTGGGTGATGTTGGGTGGGGTGGTTTCGTTGTTGGGATTTTTTTTTTTTTTTTTTTGTATTATTGTAAGTTTGTAAAGAATGTAATCTGTCTGTCGGGGGCGTAGGGAGGAAACAGTGGCCTTTCTCCTTTGGGGTGAGGCTGCTCTTGTGTTGCTGTATGTTTTGTTGCCAGGCAGGGAGGGGCCCAGCAGCCATGGGGCAAAACCTGGCCCCGCCAACCGATGGCAGCCATCCAGGGCAGCAGGAGGGCGAGCAGAGCTGGGCAGCAGCCTCCAGCACTGAGCTGTGGGAACCCCTGCCCACGTCCTTGGGCGGGGGGATCTGAGTGTGCAGGGCCCTGCACGGGGGTCTCCTGCTGGTGGCTGGGGCTGGCCCTGCTCGTCTTCAGCTCAGGTAGAAGCTGAGCTGCCACGCTGCTCAGCAGAGGGAGGGCTGATCCAATGGCCCACATTTCTCAGTGCAAGAACAAATTCAGGCTGGAGTCACTGCCCTGCTCCTGGCCCTCGCGCCCGCCTCCCTCCCTCCCTCCCTGTCCCGTAGAGCACAGTGTCAGGGATCCTCTTCTCTCTCCTGCTGCTGCAAAGTTGTGTGAACTTTCCTGGTCAATACTGGAAAGGGGAATGCTATTTATTTTTATATTGTGTATATTTTGTCTTGGTCTGCTGATTACCTTTGTTCCCCAAGAGCGACAGTTACCTCAATAGTTAGTTTAATACTGTGTGTTGGGTAATTTTTTAAAGAACTTTTTTAAAAGCTTGATCCTTGGAGGTCTGTAGATTTTATTTCCATATGAATTGGTTATTTTGTATAAAGTACGTTCTTAAAATAGCAACCTCCCTGGCTGTGAGTGTTTTCTTGTCTCCCTTTCCCTCTGCAGGGTGGGGCGGGAGGGGAGCTCATGAGCCTGAAATCGATTGAGAGGAGAGCACCTGGGAAGCTGACTGGGATCATTTTCCCCTTCCTAAACGCAGCTGTACATGGCCGTGGAAGCAAGGTGGGGGCACTGGTTTCTCCCCCTGCTCACCTGAAGCCCATCATTGCGTTAAAATGGGTGGCTGCCCTGGAGTGAAGCTCTTGGTGTCACACTGCTGGGAAGGAGGAGCTGATGTGTGGTTCCTCTTCGTGCTGTTTGATGCTGGGCAGGGTAGCCGTGAAGGGCCTCAGGGCTGCCGGAGGGGTGGGGAGCCTGCCGAGCCCACCAGCAGCAGTCTGAATCCCTGTCAGGCCCCAAAAGGCACTCGCCACTCGCTGTTTATCAGCCCTGCCATGAGGAATGTGGCCACGTTGAAAGAGGTGTTGAAGGCCAGCACAGCCCCTTCTCTCGGCTGTCTGGGCACCAACGCCCTGCTGTGGTTGCACGGGGCAACTCGCGCTTGGCCCTCGCTCAGCTGCTCCCTGCATGAGTGGCTCCATTTTGCTGATCCAGCAGCTTTTCATCAGGGCAAAATTAACGTGATTTCTTCCCAAGCTGGTGCCAGCGAACGTGAGGCGGGGGCTGGGCGGGGGCACTGGGGCTGCCAGCAGCACGCTGCGTGCCCGCCTGGGCTGGCGCTGCTGAAAGCTCCCTCTGTCTGCTGCCGGCTGCTAACAGATGCTGCTGCTCACATCTCCTCCTCCTGCCAAACAGCCTCGCGGGACAGCGGGGCCCATCTGCCCTCCTGCGGAGCCTCCGCGACTCCTGCGCCCGGCCCTCGGGGCACCCACGCCCGCAGGTCAAAGCAAGGCCTCACCCTGCTCTTGTGGCTCTTCTGTCCCCGCTGCGATGACGCTAATTGGAACCAGTCCCGGGGGAAAATGTTGCTGCTGACAGCACCCTGCTGCTGCGGCCAGGGCAAAGCTGATCTGTGCTGCAGGAAACGCCACAACCCAGCCTTGTCAGGACAGTCTGCAGCCTTGCAGGCAGCAGCAGGCCGGCCCACGGTCCCCCTCATTCCTCATCTTCCTTCCTAACTTCTGCTGGCCACCATTCTCATTCCTTTTCCTCCTTCCAGCTGGTCAATGCAGGCCTGGATTCGGGATGGAGAAGTGAACGGACAGGTTCCCCATGGGCGAGGCTGACAGCCCCAGGAAGCTGTGTGCTCCCTGCCCTGTGCCTGTTGGGCTTTGTGAATTCCGTTCGCTGTGAGGCTGCCGGTACGGTAGGATCATAAAAGTTCACCCCCCTGTCACAACTGCACTGATCCTTCTGGGGCCAGTGGGCACAAGTTGTTTGCAATTTCCTCAGGCCATGACCTTTGTTTTGGCCGTGGCGGAGGAGAGCTGCCATCCATCACTGCCATCCATCACCCTGCCGGAGCTGGGGGCTGAGATCTGAGAGCTAAAGTAGGACATGGTCCCTGCAGGGGCTTGGGCAAAACAGCTCTGCTGCCCGTACAGCCACGGCTGCTGAGGGTCCCAGCACTTCCAGGCCGCACAGGCTTTGCATTTAGGAAAATAAGCAGCAAGCCAAGTCCCTGCCCTGGGACACAGCTCCCACAGGCGGCCGCCTCTCTGCTCAGGTTCCCAAGGGGAAATCCATCCCGGCAGCACTACAGTGTCCCCTTTGAAGCCATACCTACATAGGAACCAGCTCTCCCCGAGGACATGTGGCCTGCACGCACCAGTCTTCCCCGCACCCCTTGGCTGCCTGCCTCCGCTCCCCTCTTCTGATCTCCACTTCCCGAGGGAAACATCCTGGCACATTTCCTGGCCTCAAAACGCAGGTTCCCTTGGGAAGCAGCCTGGGACAGCACCTGCATTTTGTGCTCCAGAGGAAGGGTTTGGGGATTTCATCCGGCCCTGTGTGTAACACCAGGCACAGGCTTTCAACACCCCTGCTGCTTGCACGGGAGCCACGGAGCTGTTTGCCCAGCAAGGAGCTGTGTGCTGGTTTCCAGGCCCAGCTGACAACAGTGCGGAGGAGCATTGTGCTGCTCAGATCCCTATCTGCACCATGGCCTGTCCCGGGGGCATTTCTCTCCATCTCTCAGTGCCCTGGTGGCTGCTCAGGGCTCTGGGAGCAGCAGGAGCAGGGCTGGACACTGCTTTGTCCCCGCCAGTGCCAGTGTTTTCTGGGGGGCCGATGCTGCCTGCCTGCTTTGAAGGAGGGGAGCGCTGAGCATGGGAAACAGCTCTGCTCCTGCTGTGGGTTTCTACTCCCTCTCGTAGTCACGCATGTCCCTGGGCCTGCCCTGCAGGCAGATGTGTGCAGATGCCCACGTTGCAGATGTCCTGGGAGATCAAAGTTGCTGCTCGCTGCATCCTCGTTCATGCACACACCCCTGTGCCTCCCCAAGGACTTATAACTTATGCTCTCTATCTCCTCTCCAAGATATTTTCCCTCCCTCCCTTTGTTTGCTTTCCAAGCCCTTTTCCCCTCTGGCATGCTTCACTGCCTGGGCTGCAGCAGCAGGGAAGCACCCTTTGCCCTGGATGGCAGCACCCAGCCTTGGGGCTGCTGCCCTGCATCCCCCTGGGGTTTTTGGGGTGGGAGATGCAGGGACCCACAGGCTCTGCTCTGGGCTCTCCCTGCACCTCCCACCCCATGCAGCCACAGTCCCATGACATGACCAGGACCCCACCAATCTCTGCCTTTGCCCACTGCTAATTCCTGCAGCCTCTTCCCCCTTGAGGTCCTTGGGGGCATCTCCCTCCCTGGTGCTGGTTTGGGGGGCTCCTGCCCCACGCTGGTCCCCTGCCCTGCCCTTGTGTGTAGCTGGCACTTAATGGAAAAGGGAAACGCGAGATGAAAAAGGACCGATTAGTAAAGAGCAATAAAACTGATCAGATGCAGGCAGATATGTTAGCTATATATTAAATAAGGAACAGGACCAAGCCAGATGGTTGAGCCAATTTACTTTACAGCTCCAGATGACTTAGCAAGAGGTCACTTAGTGGAGCTGCAAGACAAATGGTTCAGGCTGGATGAAAGCAAACGCTTTCTGCCTCCCCACCTGATGCGGACGAGGCTGCGGGACGTCCTGCTGCAGGATGGCATCGGCAAAGCCCGAGTAATAACACTTTTCATTATTTGCAGTAGGTTTGCACCTTTATCTGCATTGCAGCTGCTCTGGGATGAAAAAAGCCAAGTGCAAGGATCTCAGCCCACTGGACTCCGTCAAGAAGAATTTCCCCTGGGCACAGCACAGCAGCCCTTCCTCGTGTGGTTTGTTGCTGCAGATGGGACATGAGAGTCCTCTGGCAGCCACCAACTTTCCTGTGCCTGTTCCTGGCCTCCTCCTACAGTGCTGCAGGACCCGGGCAGACCTTGCTGCTCTGCTAGCAATTCTCCTACACACCCTGTCCCCGTGGGGACATCTCCCACCCCAGTGCTCGCAGGCTGTCGGAGGGGCACTGCCACTATCACAAACCCCTCTGTACGCACACCTTGTCACCCTGTCGCCAGCCACCAGTGGACATGAGGACTGCTGCTGTGCGGAGCTTCACAGAGTGAGTGTTTCTATGAGATTGTACAAATGCTTTTTTATTAAAAAAAAAAAAAAAAAAAAATCTGCCTGTGCCATCTGCAAAGAAACACCTGTAGCCATGTGTCCAGCTACAGAGGTTTTTGTGTAGCACAGGTGGTGGGTACGTGCCGCTTGGGTGCCTTGCTGTCTGCAGACCCAACACATCACAGGCAGTGTCTGTCTCCCTCCAGGGTATTTGATTCACGCAGAGGGCCCAGAGCAGCTGTGGGTGCCCCATCCCTGGAGGTGCTCAAGGCCAGGCTGGATGGGCCCTGGGCAGCCTGACCCAGTGGGTGGCAGCCAGCCCACGGCAGGGGTTGGGGCTGGGTGGGCTTTAAGGCCTTTCCAACCCAAGCCATGCTGTGATGCTGATGATGGCACATGAACATGCAGGGGCGGTGTGGGGTGCATTGCCTGTCTGGGTGATGTTTAGACCTAAACATTAGGTCTATTTCCTTAGACGAAAGTACAGAGGATAACTGCGGGAAGGTAAGTAAGTGATTTAATAGTTGCTTTAATGACACACGTGTAGCCTAGTGACAAAAAATGATCCCGAAAGTCATATTTATCATGAAGCTGTTTTAACCGGTATGTAAGAAATCTGTGGAACTCATTGCAGGGTATCTGTCAAGGCACTTGATTTTATTTTTTGAACAAGGAAATACTTCCCCATTTCTAACTGCTAAAAACGCTCAGAGATACCTTGAGCACTGTGACTTAAAGCTGAAGTCAGGAGGGAACTTCTTTCTGTGATGCAGAAAGTTTGGATCACTGCAGGGCTGCTGTGACTGTCTGGGTAAAAGTGACCTCTGCTGGGAGAAGAATGTTGCAATTGCGCCGCAGGCAGAGGTCACAAGCAAGCCAGGAAGATGCCGTACATATGTAGGTGTGTGGATGGAAGAAGAGTCCTGCAAACAATACATGCCTCTCCAAATCCCAGGAATATTCCAACCTGTCCCTCCAATTCATTTTCAGCTCCCCCCTCCTCCTGTCCCCTTCCAGCCAGACCTCCAGGTGCTGCCTCA
Source organism: Alectura lathami (assembly GCA_013399715.1). Taxonomy (NCBI): domain Eukaryota; kingdom Metazoa; phylum Chordata; class Aves; order Galliformes; family Megapodiidae; genus Alectura; species Alectura lathami. The sequence goes on from VXAV01007495.1 coordinate 712,036, forward strand.
GTTTGGCGCCTGCAGCCATGGCGAGCACCATGGAGCTGCAGAGACACAGGGAGGCCGGCAGCTCTGCACCAGCAGCTGTCTGCTCAGGGAGGTGAGCGAGGAGAGGAAGGGCCCTGCTGATACACAGGGCACCAGTATGGGCAGCCACCCTCTGTGTGGAGAGAGAAAGGGGGCAACAGCGGGGGTTTCTTCTGCACCCCAGGTCTGGTTTGTGAGGCTACGGTTCTTACGGACCTTAGAGGAACCTCTAAGCGCTTCAGAAGTCCCTCAGAAACCACTGATCTTCCCATCCCTCCGTTAAAGACTTCTGCAGGCTTTCGTTTGAAAAATAAGGGTATTTCTGTCATTGGCAGAGAGTAGGAAGAGGTCCGGGTTACCCACCCGGCAGCCCCAGGGCTTGCAGCTGGCACTAGGCTGGCCGCGCAGGTGCTTGGTGTGCAACCTGGGGCTGCCTGCAAAGAGCAGCTGACCTCAGGGAAGTGCTCTCAGATCCAGGGTGGAAAAGGGGCCTTGGGAAACGCTGGGAGCGGGCACCCCGCACAGGTTCATTATGCAGACTGAGTCCCCCCCAGGACGCCAGCCTTGAACTACCTAGAAGAATGGTGGTAGCCTCCATTTCCACACCTTTTGATTTCTATAGCGTAACATGGGCTGGGAAATTACATTCTGGACACCGTTTCAGTGTGGTTTTTAACCTACAAACGCTCATTCACAGTTGCTTTCCTTACTTTCTCTACAGCAGAGCCAAAGCCGCAGCATGGGATGCTCTGGAAGACAGATTTGGGCTTCCCCAGCCAGCTCTACCTCTGCTGATACCAGCAGGAGCTTCCCAGCTCTGAAGGGCCTTATTGCCGCCTGTTCCCTGCAAACGCCTCTGAGGCACAGGACGAGGCTCTCCTCCTGGGGCCCCCGCTCCTCCCCCCTGCACCCCTCGGAGCTGCCTGTACTGAGTGCTGCCGCAGGCTGGCTGGGCTCTCGCTCGGGGCTGAGCGCCTTCTCCCAAGTTCCTTACTGCAGGCTCAGTCCTTGCTCCCTACAACAGCAGCTGGGGGGTCGCTTAACCCAGGAAAACATTTTGCTCTGAATTTTCCTCTGTGGTAGTTTTTTTTTTTCATTTTCTTTTCTTTTTTTTTTTTTTTTTTTTTAATCATTTACTGCAGTTTCTTTGGAATTAAACATATAGATTTTTTTTTTTTTTCCATAATCTCCCAGACTGTTTTAGGATCAAATTCTGAGTTCACGGAGATGGCTCCAGCTTTGCTGTGCTGCACACACTGTCGGTCTGTGTCAGGCATTATCCAGCGCTCCTCTGTCCCTTTTCCAGCAGGGATGTGCATTCTTCTGCTCTTCCCTCCCGTGGCTTGCTGCCACCAGCAGACCGGGCCAGGGGCACGCGGTCCCCTCCCGCCAGCTTGTCAGTGGCAGTGCTGCGGGATCGCTGAGCCCGCGGGACAGCGAGCACCCAAAGGGCTGCAGCCCAGCTTCCACTGCAGGGCTCACCCAAAGCTGGGTTCTCACCTTCAGCTGTTAGACAGGGCTCGCTGTGGAACATGCCTCCCCGCTGCCCTCCAGGACAGCCCCTCACAGGGTGCTGGGCACTCGGCCTGCCCACAGCACGCCCCCCGCCTTCCACTGCCCCTTTGGTTTGATTTGGTGTCAAACCTCATCTTAAATTTTCCACTGCCCACTCTGCAAAACAAGCACAACACTGTATCTGCCTCCCTGCCTCCTTGTCACACACCTGACAGCACCGGCCCTGCACTCCTCATTAATTTGCTGTGCTCGCTTCTGCCATCACCACTCACTCCTCCACCTGAACTCTGACTGAGCACCTCCTTTGTTCCCTGCATTTGCCCAGGTCCTCAATGTGCTGATCTGGCACAGGGCTTGTTGACAGCACCCAGCTGGAAGGTTTTGCATGCCTGTACAAAGATGGATGAAGATCGATGTTCTCATTGATTTGACCTAGGCCATCAGGTAAATCACTAAGAAAAAAACCAGCTGTGCATCCTAATTTGTTTGCTTAAATCAGCAGTACAGTTTGAATAATAAAGCCCTGCTCCAGTGACAGCCCAGCAAGAACTCAGAAATCCACCTGAAACAGGGTTTTTGTTTCTCTTTTTACTTCTAAAAACCTCTGTTCAAACACTGAAGAGAGGCTTGGATGAAGACAACAGGATTGCAGACTACACTAGGTAGGCCGGGACTGGCTATTCCTTTTTCTCTGCATCTCTAAGATGCTAAAACACAGCGATCACTGCTACTGCCTGTGAGGCAGGATAAGGAAGTTCCAGGCAACGCAGACGTCACTTTCTCCAGATGAAATCTACCACATGTTGGCTCCAGACTACAGGGAGTCAGCGCCTTCTTGTAACACGCTTGCAGGGAACTGCTGGTGAAGTTCTTGTCATGGCTGACACAGTGCCGGCAGCTCTGCTAATACGGGAGTAAGTGCAGTGCTCCAGTTAGCCTAGGGGGTACTAGCCCCAGTCTCACACTTCAGATGCAGTACACATGAAGTGCTCAGATCGTTTCTTAAGGGCCTGCTTTGAAGCAGAGCTGCCCAAGTGATTAACTAACACCTTCCCCCAAACTAAAAACACCCTTGGTGCGAATTTTTGTGCGGCAGTAGGACAGTGGGTACTTCCTCCTCTATCCTGCACATGAAGATGCCAGAGGAGATGCAAAGTGAAAAAAGAACAGAGGAAAGTACAGTGAATTGTTATCCTGCTGTTGAAAAAGTGAAGGGCTCACTCCTTTGTGAAAGCAGCATCACCACACCCTGTATAAAGAATCCCTTTCTGTCACAGCCAAGCATGCTTCTGTTATTGGTACCAGAGAAAGGCTTGGTAACTCCTTGGTAATTCCAGTGTGCTGACCTTCAGCTTGTTCTGCGTGTGACTTCATTCCCACGCACGACACTAGGGCCTCGATCAGTTTTCCAAGGGAAGCAGCAGGACGATGCAAAAACAACACCTTCAAGACACAGTGGCCAGACCTAGGCCATTCGCGTCTTCGGAGATGACCTTGTGGTCTGTTTAAAGTCTTTCCACCGAGTACAGGAGCAAATCATCACAATTGAGAGAATAGCTGCAGCAGTCAGCTGCTGTTCCTCAAGTGTAATTACAAAAGGAGAATGGCTTAGACCTTCTGCACAGAAGCAACAAAACTGTAATTGGAAATTGTTTGCTGTAGTAGTAGTACACTTGTGTTACTTGATCTCTGGTGAAATAGGTTTGAGGGATTAAATAGCAAAACTACTGTCTCCTTTTTAGGCAAAACTGCCGGAGCCTCCTGCAAAAGGCTCACCTACAATCCCACACTACTCAGGCAATCAGCTTACCAGTGCCCCACTCACTTGGATTCTAGCTTCACAGAACAGCTGTTACCCAGAACCCACAAGTACCAAGTCCTCATACACACAAGCCCACTTTTCAAAGGTTGCTGCCAACCCTCCGGAGAGAAGCTACAAGGAATTCCACATACACACACGCATTTTTATTTTAATAAATAAAGTTTTACAGGATCAGGCTTTTTTTTTTTTTTTTTTTTTTTTTCCTTTTCAAGATCACATATACAGAACAGAAAACTGCCTGACCAAGTAACAAGAAGTGAACCACTGAGGCTGGGAGGGAATGCATGCCCCTGTAACACTGAAGACCACGACTGGAAAGGGATTTCCCATGGGCAGCACAGTGATTTACATCACAGATTAGACAGCTTGAGAGAGATGTGGCCAAAGCAAAGTGAGTGACCCTAAATGGGCCACTTGTCTTTACAGAGCCACAGCAGTGCAAAGAAAGCAAAGAGCCCAAATCCCTCCACCTTCTAGTGTCACTCCAGGATCAATACATGTGTCTTCACATCCTTTAAGCTATATATTCTAACCACAAGTGGAGAGGCTAAGCACAGCAGGTATGCAAAATTATTCCATTGAAGAAGAGCGATTGGATGACATGGTAATGTTACATTTCAAGATTTTAAATTAGCAGATGCTTCTGCATCCCTTCAGTATGGCAGTGGAATGGATCCCACCTTCTCTTATAGAGGTTTAGTCCAAAAATTTCCTGTTGGCATTAGCACCAAAGAGAGCCACTCTGATTTCTGGCATCATCTGTTGAGAAAGAGTACATTGGTTACATGCAAGAGGCAACACAACTGCCGAGCATTCCCCACCGCAGGCACTGTGTGATAGCTAGGCTGCCCTTCAGAATCAAGCAGTCAATTCACCTGAGTTTTCTGAAGCCTGTATCGGATCTTACATTGCCTGCTAGTCTGTAGACTTATAGGACTGCCTATGCTGCAGCACGAGGAAGAGATGCCAGCGCTAGTATTTCCACTAGGATATAACAGAGTCGCAGCCAAAGGTTCTAGTACCCAAGCTAGCCTCAGTAATCAAAGCTGCCCTCAGTACGTCAACATCTTGGCTGCAGCAGGGTCACAGAAGTCTTTCAATGCCATCTCTTCTAGAGCTTGAAGCTCGTGCTTAGTCCAAAAGGTGTAATTTTGGGGAAAAGCCATGTTTGTTGTAGAGAAGCACAAGGAAGCCATTTTCTTTCCATTCAAAAATAACTTCTTGTCATCCACGTTGAAATCTGATCCCACCCACTGTTGGGACTGGCAACATGCTGGAAACATGAGGATTTAATTACAAACAAAAACAGTTAACTATACCTTTCTGACCTTGGCTGTGAGAAGAACTCACCTGCTGGGCTACAAGGTCCAGCCGACTTTCCAGGGTATTAGAAACCTTAATTTTACCATCACTGTTGTAGATTTCAACACCTCCAGCACTAGAAATGAAAAATGAAAATAAGTCATGAAACCCATGACACATCTCAAAGTCATAATGTGGCAGAGACATTATCCCAAATGAGTGCTTATTGACAAGCCAGAGTGCAGGTAATTCTTTTTTAAACAAACATTTTTGATCATGACTTAGTAAGAGCCAGCACTAGGTGATACAGCGAGTAGTAGCACAAAGCATCTTCACAGCTACCAGGTACCACAGCTACAAGCAAGGATACTCATTAGCACGAGCCACATACAAGCATTGCTATGAAATCTGTCACTTCAAAACAGTTTCAGACTCTGTATTTTATTATTAATAGGGCACTTTCAGATTTTGGGAAGTGAGGAAAGAGTGCTACAAGTTCTGTTTGCTTGCTCATACATAAAAAATGATCACCGACTTTCAGAACAGACAGCTTTGTTCCATGTTCTTTATCACACTTTACGGAAATAAAGACACAAGCCCCATCAAGTCATTATCCTGCAGCACCACACATCCCTCCTTGTGACTCAGTCTGCTTCCTCCTGAGACAGAGAGCATAGCTGCATTTGTATTCTCCCTCTCTACGAGACCAGTAGGTAGTTCTGTTTCTGCATACAGTTATTCCATACTTCAGTTCCGTGGAACAGGCTGGAGGTTGCACAAAGCTTTTATTAATAGCTTCGATTGAGACAGTGCTTGTCTGGAGGAAGCTGCAGAATCTGGGCTTGATTAAGACAAAGAAATGCCAAATTCCACTAGACCCGCAGCAGACACTGAGGAGATATTACATATGTAACCTCCTGAGACTGTTCTAGCAGTTGGAGTATGCTGGGGCTCTGTGTAAAAGATTCCCATTTTCCTTACATGTCCTCTGGCAGGAAGTTGTCTTGGTCAATGTGAATATCCACATCCCTTTTTGTGGCATTTTTGTAGATGGGAATGCTCTTCTGTACAGCAGTCTAGGACACAAGATAAGCCTCCAATTAACACCGATAAATGCTAATATGTCATTTAGATTTGGTTGCTTATTCATTTGTAGTAATAAAATGAAGGGGTTGAGGCTTTTTTTTACAATTAAGCATAAAATTTGACTACAGCTTTTGTGCCAAGAACAATTATTAATATTGTAGCAATGTCTAAAGTTTCCTAGGTAATATCCAAGCAAGGAAACGCTCCCCACCTTGAAGCACGTACTCGCTCCCCTGCATTGTACCTGCAGCAGAAGTGCAGCTCAGAAACGTTTTACTTGTCTTCATGTCACAGAGGTGGGGTCTGAGCAGCGGATATTTGCAGTCAGGTCTCAGCCTTCATGAGCAAGCGCACTGTCATTCCGCTCTAGGTGTCTTACCTTAACCATAGGGAGGTCCTGTTTCCTGCACCGAACAACTAGTCTGGGCTCAAGCAGCTGGTAGAATCCCTGCACAAGATAACCATTCCAGTATCAGAAAGCTGTCATTTTAATTGCCTTAGATGTAACCCCATGGAGAAACGGAGCCGATCAGTTTGAAAAACAACATCTGACAATGGTATTCCCTTCTACTGAGTACTCTGCTCGCGAGTTCACCCCATGCAGACATTCTGAGAGGATGGTAAGGATATCTGGGAAAGCCTACAGCTACGGATCACGTGTTCCTTGAGTTCCAAACTTTGAGCTAACACAAGGGCAACTCAAGGTGTGTGCCACAGGAGCAAGTTGCCCAGATAACGTAAAAGAACATACAAGGGCCGCTGCTGCCCATTCAGACTGAGCAGGCTGCCGTGCTCCTACGCATGTCTCAGAGAAGACGTGCTGTAGCTTCAGGTGCCTGTCCCTATCACTGCTCCTTCCTGTAGGAATCCAAGAGTCAGCAGCAGATCCAGAGGTGACAAGGAAACAAAAACACTGAACTGGAAGCACCAGCTGGTAGGACCACTAGTAAGAGCTCTCTGCCATTAAGCTGCGGACAGGTGAGCTTGTGGCTGGTTTCCCTGCACTCACGGCAAAAGGACCAACTCATGCCAGACGGTGGCACTAGCGGCTGCGCAAGTGGCCCTAGCCAATGCTTACTGGACTCCCAGCAGTTCAGTTCTGTGCCTAGCTGGTGGTATTCGAGGTGAGCAAAGCTCAGATTTGTCCTTTGTATGTGTCACAAATGCATGCCATACTACAGTGAATTTGTCAAAGCGGGACTAGCTTTGCAGGTAACTCCTGACTGCTGGGCTTTAGCCAAAGGAGCACCCAAGGGGCTCACTCCAACTAATTACCACAGAAGCCTAAAGCATGCCTCCTAAAGGCGCGCATTACACCATCTTGCGTGCACATCTGCAACCATTCTCACAATGGAAGCCAGCTGCTTGGTACACTAGGCTTTACACCTCAGAATAAACTGCAGCCATGTCTGTTCAGAATCTAAGATCAAAAGATACAGCAGAAGTGACGCTTAAATCTCAGAGATCATCCAGCAGCATTTGGTGTAGACTCCAGCACAACTGTAATCTCTACAGTCGGTTGTGTTTGAAGACGGACATCTAGGAGGTCAGAACTGCACTCATCTGTTTGCTACAATTTAAATATTTACCTGTAGAACTAGTCCATCCAGCAGTATCTGGTACCTGGCAGTATCCTTCACCACCTTGGCAAGTCTTAGCTTGGCCTCATTCAGCAAATCCTACATTCAGAAGAAAATCAGATCAGCAGAGCCCATCTGTTTGGCATTTGGTTTCATGCCTACCAACTTTCTGTACTCCTGTTATAGCTTTCACACCCTGCCAACACATAAACGTACACTCCAGCTGGTGTTCAGCCAAGCTAGACCTTCATCTCTGCACGGCACCGCATCGTCTCCGAACAGCTCCCCGCTCTCTGCCCTGATCTGAACCCAATATAACCCGACATCAATTCTTTTTTCGTGAAAAAGGGAGAGCTCCGTAGTAAAATGATGGTATTTATGTTAACTCACACAAACTCAGTATGTTATAAATCATTGCCTAATTACAAACTGGTAACGTTGTCCTAACAACTAATTTTTCAGGTTTATGGTCAAGCAAAGAAATCTAACCTGTCTTTGCATCAAACAATATTCAGGCTCGATATTTTTAACTGTAAGAAGAAGCAAGCTGAAACTCAAAAGTGAAAGCTTATTTTTAATTCAAAGCAGTTGCTTATGAATGTCTTTATTTAGCAAATCAGCATCACATGGGATTAATTTTGAAGAAATTTGAGTCAATTCCAATATAGCTCCTGGAACTGAACGATTACTGTAATTAATTACTTCAGCTAAAGCAATTGTAAGATTTGGTATAACATCCTCTTTACTGTCCTGCCTTGTGGTGTTTAAGTGCATGTTAACACAACCAGCAGTAAAATATAAGACCATCACAGTTCAACATCACAGTCAAAATCTAGTTACACTGTCCACTCTGGAGTAATGCTATTTCTGGAATCTCTGCTGTCCGTGAAGGAGGCCAGAGATCTGAGATGGGAAGAGGGAGGTACTAACATGTGACTTTAAAGGTTTTAAAATGAGGAAGAGTGTTACTCAGAAGCATGAGACTGAGTCAGCTGAAAAATGAGGAAGATTACCCAGCAGAGACAGTTAGCTCTTTACCCACCCAACTTCCTCCTCACTGCCAATGCAATCAAAAAATTGAAACTAGCCACCAATAAACTAGCCATTTTCTTCTGCTAAGTCTCTTCTTTCACAGCAGTGCCAACTTCAGCGATATTACCAGGTTGTTTTTTTTTTTTTTAGATTCGACTTCTACAGGTCTCTGTTTTTCCAACAGCTCAACAGCACCACCTAGCTAGGACACAGAACACTCCAACTATTTCTGAGACAGGGTAAGAAAAGTGATAGGCGAGAGGAAATCTGCAAGCTGTATAACACGCAACATGAGAATACACTACACATGGTGTAAGATAAATGTGGTGAAACTGAACTGTAGCCTGCCTTGGTAAATGATCACTCACCCTACACTGATGACCCAGCAGAACAAGAAGCAAACCTGTCCATATACAAGAGGACAATAAAGATGACTGAAAAACAAAACAAAACAAAAAAACCAACAGTGCATTGAGCCATGCCAGCCTTAATGCCTAAACGTCATTTCAGGCAAACAGAATGTCAGAGTTCTACAAGCTGTGCAGGAGAGTTGTGCTCTTTAAGGAAATAAGCTGCTGTCCAAAGGGTAAGTACAACCGATGCCTGCAATGCTCCTGGCAGAAAACTGTATTTTCCAAAAAGAACCGGCAATAGAAACTGTGAACATAAGCTAAAGCACATTAGTGAAGGTGGACTCTGAAAAGTTTAATGACTTTTCAGACCAGCTGGGAAAGCCACTTCTGTATGTTGAAGCAAGCATTACCCAACCAAAAATTGTGTTTTTCTTTAGAGAATGGGTAAGTTCATTCCCTAACAGACGGTAGGAACAGAACCTCTGTGTCCTTCCTACAGAGATACTCACTGCAATAAGGTCATCCCTTGCCTTGAGGACCTTCAGTCTTGCCTGATTCATCAGGTTGGACATCTGACTGCAAGTTGCAAGATAAAGTTGAATCAGACCATCAGGCTTTGAACACTGACAGAAGAACTTCAACATTTAACTGCATACTTCACATTTAACGATAACAACACCACAATGTTTAATAACAAAGGCTGTTCACCTGTCCCTGTTTCCGAATTCATGCAGAACCCCACCCCTCAGTAGAGACTCACCAGAATTAAACCTGACACAATTATTTGTGCCACGGTAACAGACCAGGCTTAAGTGTCAGGCATTAACTACATGAAGACTCAAGAGAGATACCTTCACCACACCTCCTACCAGTTACACTATCGTAGCTCATTTGGTAATTACTCCTCAGAAAAATCAGAAACTCAGAATCAGAACCCATTAAGCTACAATTCGTCCACTTGCCAGGGTTTTGTATGAGCTCAGTAATAAGATGAGAGCTCAGGCTCTGAAGCCAACCACCCAGCCCAAGCAACTCACATTTTCTTCTGCTGTTCGATTTGTTTCTCCTTCTTCTCGTAATACTCCATGATTTTCAGCCTCTGCGTCTGAACAAGGCGACCCTTCTCGATGTTGAATTCTTCTTCTGCCTACAGTAAAAATCAAATAACTGAAGCGGAAATGGATTCCATGGGCTGAAAAAAACAGAATCAAGTGAAATGGCCATGCTTCAGGAACACATTGAGATAAACCAGGATGATACCACTTACGGTTCCCTACAAACAGAACATTTCAACCAATGCTCAAGCCAAAGGGAGTTCAGTATGTGCTCTGCCGAATTTGAACCTTACTAAGATACACATGCTGAGTTCAGTACCAGCAAGATATTCCAGTGCTGGTGTCACGCAGATTGTTAGGGTCGTACGGCACCACTAACCCTTCTCTACTAAACATCCATATTCTTTCACCAAGGTAATATGAAAACCATTCTCTTGTGGTTTAACCCAAGCGAAGTTCTGCAAACAATACAACTTGTGCTTTAAATATAAATGTATGCTTTAGTTCCCCAGCAGACCTGCTAAACCACGTTTAGACTGAGCTCGCAGGTGGCTACACAGGTCGAGGTACAGTCATGAACCTCAGCACAAAAAAGATCTCACCAAGGTAATTCAAACAGTTCAGCTTTCACCTTCTTCCACTTTGGTGCATGTATGAATACGCGCGCATGATTACTAGCATCCTTGCTTCCATGTCTTACTAACGTCCCCACTTAATGTGCCATGGAAGTCATGCAAAGTTAGAGTTCACGCTTCCAGGAACAGCTCATCCTAACCAGCCTCAGCAGAATTCTTAGTTCTGCAGAGAACTCCATCACTCCTCAGTGATGTCCAAGTCACGCACAGGAGGTGAGGGAAGGTGCTCCACTTACTCCACTCTATTCAAAATTACTATTCAGCAGATGTGTGAAAAACAAAAAACCCAACAAGTGAACTTGGATATAAATAAATTCACATTTACAAAGTGCTGACAAAACCTGGACAAAAGAACAGTGAACAAACATGAACTTCATCTGCCAGCATCATTGCTACTATGTAATAACTAAATGTGAAGTAAACCATGCAAACGTGTTGTCGGAGTGCTCTGACCGCAGCTACCAAACCCGGACGTCAGATACAGGTCTCCTCTTGCACTTACTGACACCGAACTCCCATTTTTACCTTTGCATCTATTTCTTCAGCCTTTTCATTGGCTTCCTGCTCAATGAAAGCCATCATATGCTTGATCTGCAACCAGAGAGAGAAAACAAGATGTTTCCTGTTAGAAGGGTCTTGATGAGGAGAAATACATTCCTCACCTGCACAGCAGGCCCCTCCATCTCCACTTACTAATTTGCACGTTAGTGTTGTTTTCCAATTAAATGAAGTTGAGCATACAGGTCAAAGAGTCACTTCAGTTTAACAGCGATTACAAGAAAACCAAATTCTTGTTGTTTTAAATAAGGCAGTGTAATGCTGTTTCACTAGCTTTCATTTGAAAAATGTATTTAGATATGCAAATATAAAACAAAATTTTAATTTGTATAACTACAAGGCTAAGCACTTTCATTCTGCACTGAAAGAGAACATTTTTCCGCCAGCAGTAAAGGAAAACAAAATCCTCATGCAGTAAAATTAAAGTAGGCTGTTTGCATCAACACTCACACAAAACAGAGATTAACCTCGAGTCCCTGCTCTCCGTCAGGCACAGATGGCATCTGAACGAACCTCATTGATGGAGACCGCATGATGGAGAGTGCATCACATGCTGCTCTGCAGACTGGCGTGCACCAGCAAGCCCAACTTGAAGAAACTTTTTGAAACCGTCTCCTCACAGGTCCAACGGCCCAAAGGCATTGTGACCAGTTGTAAAAAGCTCTGCTCATGTGCCTCATGCCACTCTGTGACCAGGCTGAAGTCCATCTCTGAGGTAGACCATAAGGACTCGCTGCCCAATCGAATGTCAACTTCCAACAGCACAACCATTTCCAAGAGCAGGCCAGACACCCCAGTGGATCATAAACCCCTCCTCTCTGTAGGATCACAGCATGGCTTGGCCTGGAAGAGGGACCTTAAAGCCCACCCAGTTCCAGACCCTGCCCTGGGCTGGCTGCCACCCACTGGATCAGGCTGCCCAGGCCCCATCCAGCCCAGCCTTGAGCACTCAGGAACAAGCCGCATTTCACAGACAATCTGGTCTGAACAAACCTGCATGAAAGATTCCATTTATACAATCTCACGTTGAAATGAAAGCTTTTAAAGAGGTAAGAAAGGTGCTGATGTGAGAACTGAGCCAACGTGCAGACAGCACCTTGCTCGTATAAATGAAAAAACAGAAGTCGGCAGACAAGTGGAAGATTTTAGGCATGTACTATGGAAGAAGCGAGCACAGTATCTACATCCTCAAAATTAAGTCAACAAGTTTTATTTTCATTCCAGTTTGCAGCACTTCTAAGTGCAAGTCCACCTACAATGTCAGTTCCTTTTCCTGCTTGCCTGACTAGATGGCTGAATGAATCAAGCCACAGATCTACCCGCATTTCAGAAGGACGAGAGAGACAGACAAATCGTGGAAATAATTTTGCTGAACAGTCTAGTGCTGAAGGAAACTTGGGACTTTTCCACAGCAGCAGTAGCCCTTATGTTACTGACAGTATAGTTCCTGAATTTTGGAAGAGTACTCTAAGCAGTCTCAAGTATTCAAGAAATGTCCTCTGCTTAACAAAGAAGATGGAAGCAAAGTGATGTGGTACCCATTTCTTCTCGTCTGGTAAGACTGAACACCATTATTTCCTTCACAGTCTGTTGCACTGAAATCCCTTTTTGCTCCTCACAGCAATGTTAAGAGATCCTTATTGAGGCTTTTGCATCGAAATGTAGGACCAGTTTTAATAAGTTGGTTATATAATTTTTATACTTAAAAATAACTTTATTTTTAAGTGAGAGATTAATTTTAAATGAAGTTAACAACTTCTGCAAAGTAGTATTTCCTAGAGAAAGGAACACAGGGAATTTCCCATCAGTAGTAGCATGATTATCCTGTCCATGGCAAGCCCCAGACGTTGGACTGGCTTTAGCTAGAAGTGACCGGCCAGATTAGATGGGACAATCCATCAACCACCACTGACAGAAGAAAGCAAGCAAGTGTATCAATGAGAAAATTTTGTAATTAGAGATGATTTTCAATGTGCAAATGATTGGAAGCGCCATGGTGAGCAGCTATGAGTGCAGAGGATCAGCTGCCAAATTCGTGCCAGGACTCACGCACGTGCAGAACTGTCGTGCTACCGCCAGCACGCTTCTCCAGTCAACAGGATCAGCCCAGGCTCAGCAGCGCAAGGCAATGAGGGGAAAGTTGCATGTGTGAAACTCTACTAGCACTGTGCGTTGCGCACCCACAGATCCTTTCTCTCTTTTGGAGAAAGACGACCGACTGATTTTACTTTCAATGTGCTGCTTCCTTGCCAAGAGACTATGTTTACTGAATGAGAAAGTGAGACACGAAGCACGTATGATGCAGAGGCCGTACGGAACTTGGCGGACCTGCCCGTCTCCTGCAGGACCAGTGCTGACCGGACCTGTGCGGCCTTTAACAGCGCACGCCGCTTCCAGCCTGGCTCCAGGCGGGTTTCTGGGCAAGGGCACCGTTTACTGTCAACAGTCAACAGGGACGGAGCGCCCTGCCTCGGGATTTGCACCGCGGAAGAAGCCCAGCTTGCACTCCTCTGCTTAGGACAGAAAAGGGGAAAGGGCATCTGAGACAGCCGAACAGCCCACACACGGGCTGTTACAGCTCATTTTGTTTAGTATGGCTGTACGAAAAAGAGGTGGAATGTCCTTAAAGAGCAACGCCTAATAAGACAGTACTTCTCTAGCATAATGTACTTATCGATTTATTTAACCATCAATTACACACTGCAGACAGCATGACGGCTGCTCGCAAGGCCCTTCGTTATCATCTAGCAATAATTTGTCCTCAACATGTTTTACCAAAGGCCTCCAGCGGACGGCCAACCACACATGCCGGGGAACAAAAGTCACCTTCCCCGGAAGCTCCCCTTCCTCACCAAGGCTCCCGGCGACAAATCGCTCCCTCTCCCCACCCCTCGCTGTCGCAGGCGGGTGCCACCGCGCCCACAAAGCGGGACGCTCCGTCGTGCCACCGAGCCGCCGATCCCTCGCAGCCGACTGCGGCTGCCGGCGCCCGGAGCCGCCGCATCCC
>VXAV01007495.1:728142-765763 GCA_013399715.1 Alectura lathami
GGCGGGGCGGAGAGCCGGCCGCGTCGGGATCGCCGCTGGGTCGGCGGCGGGATGCGCGCCCGCACCTGGTGCCCGCCCCGATTTAGCACGCAGGCATATGATTCCGGAGCGAACCCCGCCGACTGACTCATCCCGGCTCTTTGCTCCTTGCTGCCGGGATATAAATATCTCATTCATCGCTGTAGTAGCTGAGCGGCTTACGCTGCGCTCTCGCGGAGCTGCCCGTCCGCCTGGGCGCCGTGTTCCTCTTTTGCAGCTCGCAGCCAGCGGGGAGCTGCTGCCTCGGGCTCCCGTCCCCCTGTGTTCCCCCTGTGTGCCTTCAGACCCCACCGTGTGCCTTCAGACCCGACGGCACGTGGAGGGCGAGGCAGCGCCAGCCTTCCTCACCTGCCGGCCGAAGCCGCGGTGGGGACGCTTTAACCTTGTGGTGCGGTGGCGTAAAGCTCTGAAGAACACAGCCTTGTACTTCTGGATTGCCTTCCTAAATGGCGATCAGTTTGCCTAGAATGCCCGCTTAATTTCATCTCCCTCTGAGGCAGCTAAGCCCGCTGCCCAGGTTGATGGCCGTCGTGTCCTCCAGCATTGCCATCCCTTAAGTAACGCTGGGGGATCGGTAATGGATGTGGTATGGATTCGTTCCCAGCAGGAATCAACATGTTTGGACTCGGTAGTTCTCAGCTGACTGAAAACAGTCTCTTAGTCATATATGGTTGGAAAAGCGTGCCGAAGAAGTTACCTGCCAGCCTGACTGCAGGAAGTCCTGCCTGGTAGGTGAAGTGTTTTGAGAGACGAACTGCGGCAAGGTTAAACCAGTCCGCGCACGCCTCCTCTGAAATCGTGGCCCTTCTGGTAAGGTGGGGGAGCAGGGACCGTGTTCCATGGCACTGGTACGGGGTGTGGTTTTGTGGCTGTGTGTCCTGCAAGCAGCTCCTTGCTGTTGGGTACGTCTGAAAGAGAGCAGCGTGGAAAAGTGAGGCTGTAGGTCGGAGCCAAGTGTGGTGAAAAGAAAGCTGGGAGCGGTTACCTGTTACTGCGATGGGTATCGGGTTGGTGGTGCAAACCTGTGAGTGTGCCAGTGGCACAATTCCTTAAAATGATTTGAACTCCAGTGCCATGGCTTTGTTGCCTCCCTGAATCTTACTTTCTGTGCTTGGGTGAGCACTTGCTGATCGAGGCCGCACGTACTTTGAAATGATTCCCCAGCAGCAGGAAGCGTCCTGGAATGAGTTTGTAGCTGGTAAGTGAAGCTCGGTAACCTGGGAACTGCATCCAGCCCTGGAATGACTGTTTTCCAGCAGGACCTAGCCACCCTCACGATGGAGGTGTTACTTTAAAAAAAGGCAATCTGGTGCTGTTGGTTTTGGGCCTGTTTTTAGTGCAGGACATAGGTAGAGATATTGATCACCTGCTGCTTTGTTTGTAAGCAAGCAGCAAAACAGCTTGCAAGGCTGTAGCTCCAGGTGCATAAGGCAGGTCTGTGGTGTGCAGCAGTCAGAGGGACGTGCAGCAGGCCGTCGTGGCAGCTGCTGGATTGTTCGGCTGCTCAGGGCCACTGTATTTCGTCCTCGAATGATGCACGGCAAACGTGGCATGAGGCACGCTAGGGTTTTTCAGGAGAGGACTGAAACGTGGCTGGGCCCCCTCACCGAGGGATTATGTTGGCTGTGTTCATGGGTAGATTTGCATTGCCCTTTATCTAACGTACAACTCTCCTGTGGATTAGGATGTGACAGATTGCGTGAGGAAACGCCAGTCTGGCTGGAACTCCCCTGCTCAGGTCAGCCAGCAGCTCAGCCCCCATAGGTACAGCAGGGCTGGGGGAGCAGAGAGCTGCGTCAGCTTGGGCAAGGGTAGGTTTTCCTCCCCCAAGGGTGCAGAAATGGAGAAGGGTGATTTTTTTTTTTTTTTTTTTTGGAAGTAATTTGCAATAGTTCTGATCTCTTTAGTGTTTTAAGAGGCAGTAAATAAATCTGTTAAACCAGAAGTAACCCCCATGCCCTTGTTTAGAAGGGTTACCTATTCCTGCAGTGCCTCGTTTCCTCTGCTCCGTTACATCTCCCAAACAAACCCTTGTCTAGTTCTATTAAGTAGTTTCTGGACTCTTTCACATTTTGCTCCTCTCACGGAAAGCTCCCCTTCCTCTGATCTGGTCTTTCAAGCTGCATGTCCTTTCCTAATCCCACTCATTCCTGAAAAATGGTCTTTTCTGCAATGTTTACAGTGTCTGAGTCAGTATTTGTCTATTTCTTTTTGAAAACAAAAAAAAACAGTCATTCACAGTTTAAATGAGTAATGCAGTTACTGTGTTGTGGGCTTCTCTCAAAGGAAGACCAGCGATTCTGAAGTGTATTTCCACTCCGATGTTCTTTTCTGTGCAGCTGAAGACAGTTCTTCCATTCAAGTTCTTAACTCTCCTTTGTCATGTCAGTAGAAAACTACCTCACAGAATACAGCAGCGGTGATTACTTCCTTTCATCTGAAGCTTTTTTTCCCTCTGTTCCTTTCCCAGGGGAACACGAGCCACTATTTAAACACGTTGTGCTCTGATTCTCTTTCTCTCCCCCCCGCCTCTCCCCAGCAGCGCTAAGCTAAGCATGCTGAGATTTTCATGAAGTAGGCCTCACTGCTGCACGTGCATCACTGTGCTGATGTGGAGTCTTGTTTTGGTTTTGTTAGACAATTTTTCTTTTCTTTTTTTTTTTTTTTTTTTTTTTTTTNTTTTTTTTTCACTCTCTGTGTTGATTTGAAATCCTGCTTTGAAGACTGATGCTTGGCTTGTATTCCGAGCTGCTCTTTGGTACCCAGCCTAGGGCCCGGATTTCTGTGGGCCCCCCCTCAGGCTGATTCTTCCCGATAGGTCCGTGCAGGTTGGCTTGAAGGGCTCCCATCCGCTGTGTAGGCATTGCAGGAGGTGCCACAGTTTCAGGGTTGCGGATCTCTGCTGAGCAAAGCAAGCCTGGAATGTACTGGGGAGCTTTTGCTTTCTGGTGAATGGCAGCTCTCACATCTGCTGATGCAGTGGGTGCAGCTGGGGGTCTGCTCTGAAGAGTACATCTGTTGTTAATGATCCCGAAGTCTCCTGAGCAGTTATTTTTTCCAAATCTCATTATTATTACAGTCTCAGTTTGTGATGGTGGCTGAAGGGCAGCTGTGCATTGTAGAAAAGCCATGTTTATGCTTTGCTGTGACTGCTTGTGCTTCTGAAGCATGATACGCTGTTACCTTGACGTTTTGACATTGGTTCTTTCCTATTTAAGTCTCTGCTTCAGTTCAAGCTGCAGCAAAGACTCAAGTGAATCCTTCTGGTAAAAGATTTTGAGAATTCAAGAAGAGGCAGGGCTTCCCAGAGTGTATTCGTGAAAGAGTCCTCTTCTGTTTTCTATACTGAATGTGTTTCAGGAATTGGAGCTGCTGGAGAGTAAGGAAAGAATGCTCAGCCAGTTTTCCACCAACTCTTTTCCTGTCACAGCTTTTACTCTGACAGATCGTTTTTTCTTTGCCGTGCTACCTACTCGCAAGGTAGCCGTGCGCAGCACAGCTGTAGCTCTGCTTATCCTCGGTAACCAGTTGTGCTGCTGTTAATCTGGATTCCTTTCCAGGGAGGAGGGGGGTTAGAGGTTAGCCTACACATTTTGCATGGCTGAACAGATCGATGGTGTTCTTTTTGCTTCCTCTGTTTAGTATTATTTTTGAATCTTGAGGCTTCGTTTGCAGTTCGTGCCTTGCTTTGGGAACCTGTTTCTGTCTCAGTCTCAAGGCATTTCAGGTGTGATCAGGAACCCTCTTGACATGTTCTGGCTCCCCTCTGGTGCGTGTTCCATGTGCCTGTAGCGTTTTTTTCATTCTTGCTGCCGAAAGTTTTAAACTTGGCTTAAATATTTCTTGTAAACAGAGCTGCACTCTGACACTTGGACACGCTCTGGTATCTGTTAGGTGCCTGTTCTGTAGCCAGAACATTTCTGCTGGCCTGCAGTTGGGCATCCATCCTGATGGCCAGGTGTGAGCTACTTGTCTGGGAGTGGCCCTTCGAAGTGATGGAGAACTGAATTTTGCAAATTCATCCGGAAGCCCCTGTTGTTGTTATCTGTTTTATCAAGTTGGTTGGAAGCAGTTATCCAGACTGTTCCTTATGTAAGCAGCTAAATCATGTTGATGAGTCTGAAACTTCGTTTCAATCTGTTGTGCGGCTTTTTCCCCACTTACATGCTGTCTGCTGAGATTGATATATTTTTTTCTTTGCCATTTATGGCTGGTTTTTATTTCTACTTCCCATAGCTCTTCCTGCTGTTCTTCTTTGAGTGTTTGAAGAAGCAGCTAAAGAAATAGTGAAACAGGGTCATTCTTTGACCAGATGTTGCTGTTAGATGCGGATTTCTGTTTTATGAGTATTAATGTCTGGGCGAGAAATCCAGGACACACGGCCATCTGTTCTTCCAATCCCTGCAATGAATGTGGAGTTTCCTGCATTGACCTTGTGTTTTCCATTGCTGTTGGAACAGTAAAATGAATTTGAGACAGTTGTGGTTGAGACAATTGTCACTTTTTCTGTGCTAAAGTTCTTAATCATCACAATAGAGAATCTGAGAAAGCAGAGAATGAGGAAAATAGTCATGTGAGGCCTAGGGGAAGGGAGATTCCTCTGAAGCTGTCCTTTTTACCCCAAATTGTAGCTAACAGATTATTCAGGACCCTTAAAACCTCTCTGCGTGACTCTGCATGTATTTTTGTGTGTGGTTGAGTTGGAAGGATTTCGGAAGGCGGACACATGGTGAGGAACTGTTCAGTTTGCTCTGATGTGAGAGCATGTGTGCCAGGCAGGAGTGAGAAATTCCTCTGCTAACAACAGGCAGACAGGGCGCTAGACTTGAGGGCATTTGGTTCTGCTCTGCATAGTTCTTATTAAAATAAGAATGCATATAACGGCAAACTCTGGATATTACTTCAAGATTGTTACATAATTCCTTGTTATGTATCAGTTCATGACCTACTGCAAATTTATTTTAAAAAAAAAAAAAAAAAAAAAACAAAACCCAAACCACTCTATTCTTTCCTTACAGTCTTGAGTCACCCCGAGAAGACCCTACGTGCCCAATAAGAGCCCCGACGGGTTGCAAGCCACCCCGATGGCGTCCTTTACTGCTGTGCCTGTAGGATTTCACTATGAAACAAAATACGTAGTTCTCAGCTACCTGGGACTTGTGTCACAGGAGAAGCCACAGGAGCATCCTCCTGCTTCAGCTCAAGGTAACATTCGCACGTTCCTATTCACGTGCACAGCTGGTTTTGCAATTAGCTCTTGAACTATTTGTGCATGTATGCAGGATGTCAGCCTGACGTTCGGTGCTGTGCATCTTCGTTTTGTTACTCAAGGGGTACCGATGGAAACAGAGATGTTTTATTTAGATTACTGTTTTAGTTTGAGCTGTGCCAGGGTTGGTTTGTATTTATGGAGCAAAAAGGTGGCTTTATTAGCCGTCTTCAGATTAGGAAGGATAGATAGATATGCTTTACCTTTACTGAGCAATCTTGAGAATCTGAGGCCATGCTTGCTTTTATGGGAGGCAGGTAGAATTAAAGAGGGGTGAGGTGGTGTTTACTGGCATAAACTCTGAGTGATGACTTAAGCAATCTCATGTACTGAACAGTTCTGCCCAATTACATTCACACGTGTGTTGTCAGGCAGTAGTAGTGTAGAGATGGGAGGCTTAATCTGGCCTACGCTGCATCCATTTACTCATTTACTTTTAAGAAGTCAAGGACTGCATGGAGTCAGGTATTTCTTCCAGAACAAGCTCATACGTACTGGAGGTTAAGCAGAGAAAAAGAAGTTTGACAGATTGTGTTTCATATTCTAGGTAGTAAATGTCCATTATCTTGTGTTGGCAAGCATTAAACAACATTGTTGAGGTTTGTTTTGGTGGCTTGCATTTCCCCACTTGCACTCCCAAACCCAGAAAGTGAACACAGCTTTTCCTCCCTTGGTGATCTTTCACTGTAACGAGATACAGTGGTTTTACCTCCTTATGATCAACAACTGTGGATAAAATCATCGCCCTTACTTTTCATCCACCACGTTGTTTCACGTTCTGTTTTGAATGCCTTGGCTGGACTTCATGCTCTTGCTGAGCTAAGTACTAAGACTACTCCTCCTCTGCTTAAGGATTTTTTTCATTCTTTCTGAACTCACTTTTTCTCTTGCTTTTCTGCTTTCCGTGTTTCTTAACAGCTTGCATTTGTCTGACAATTCCTTTTTTTAAATCCTTTCTCCTGCTTCTTTCCTCATTGCTTGTAACTGAACAGTCAGCTACTCTCAGGCTGTGTGTGGGAGCAGCTGTGTGTTTGCTTTGAAGTGCTGTATGCATCTTATTTGAGTATTAAGCAGTTCTGTGCCATCTGTACCTCCTTGTTGGCTAGCACGTGGTTGGTGCACACTAGCTGAGAGCTGTACCAAGCAGTACGCTCTGTGTGCTCCTCCCCGAGGGGGACAGAACAGGCAGCCCTGAGGGGTGTTACTGCACTGCTCGAGGTGCATGAGGGTAACAAGTGTGGTGCAAGAAACCTGCTCAGAGCAAAGAGGTGTGAAAGCCAGTAAGTGAAGATGGGTAGTTGTTGTTCAGGAGCCCATTGTGAAGAGGAAGCTTCTGTTTTTCATAAGGAAGACATGAGGCATGATAAAAATGTGACATCACATCCTGCCTGTCAGTGTGCTTTCCATATGATGCCATCAGCTGTAGAAACAATGTCTGACTGACCCCTGGTTCCTTTCATGGGTGGTTCTTGGTGCTTCAGGACTCCATTCACTGAGCCTTCTACTCTTTGGGGCTGGATGCTG
Source organism: Alectura lathami (assembly GCA_013399715.1). Lineage (NCBI taxonomy): Eukaryota > Metazoa > Chordata > Aves > Galliformes > Megapodiidae > Alectura > Alectura lathami. Next base: position 734,975 of record VXAV01007495.1, read on the forward strand.
CCGAGTTAGGACTTGAGGGGGTTCTGTTACAGAGTACACGCCACTTGATGTTAGTTTGCTTTAGTCTGTTATTGTGCTGATGGACCCTTACGGGGAACAAAGTAGTGATGTTCGACTCTTGCTTGTTCCTAGTTCGACTGCAAAATGTGTCTCTGCTTTATGCATGTGCTTCTTGGGAATATTGACTCTGGTCTAAGATACTCTCCTTTCATGTGTATTTCTTTTAGATCTGAGTAAGTCCTTACTTTTTGTCTGATTTCTCCATCATACTGTAATAAATGGGGAGTATCCGGAAAGGCTGGCCCTACCCTTGTTACGTTACTCTGTCCAGTCTCCTTCTCCACCAGAGAGTAAGACTTCTCTAGAGGGCGGATCCCAGAGAGCAGGATCCTAATTACAGCCACCTTCACTCACCCATTGAAGGATCTTCTCTCTTTCCATTGCATATATATTTAAAATGGGGAAATAAGGTACACCAGGTGTAGTTAGTATCTGTATACCTTTCTAGAGCCTCCTCCTGCAGCTGTCTCCCAGATTTCAGTGAAACCTCTGCAGTCTGGTCAAACTGGGGAATAGTGGTGCTGCTTTATCTCTGCTACGACTGGTAGGAGCACTTGAATGCTTCTGTCCACTCACCTTCCCTTCCCTGCTATAGTCCTCTCCCTAAAACCTCTGCTGTCTTGCATTTCATGCTAGAGTTCATTTTTTCTGATGTGTCTTTCTGTTCCAAAAGTACAGATGAGAGAGATGAGAGTAACATCTTTAAGATACTTGTTTCTCTCTCTTTTTTTTTTTTTTTTTTCAGACATTATATGTTTGCTAGAGTGATGGTTTCCAAAGAGATTTTATTTAGTAAAGAGAAACCTCAGACAAATTACGTGGAGAATTGCCTCACTGTATTTCGCTTGGGATCTCTTGACTGGTCTTGGTTTTGTTGCAAGAAATACAGTTTCAATTGCAATAGTTAAAGACACTTGTGACTTCAGCCAAAGAAGGGCAATCTGTAAGTCAACATCAGATTACTAGTTTGAAATTTTTGTTGAGTGTAGCACCAAAAGGAGAAGCATCTGCAGTTATTTAGGCTCTTGAGGATTTATTGGGCAAAGTCTTTTGACATTGCAGCTCTATAGTATCCTATGGTTGATTTCAGTGCAGTGTTCTCTGGTAGTTTTTTGGTGTCTCTAGAGGAAAATCCAGCAAACTTAGCTGAGGAATAATTTTAGAGACTCCTTCTATAACAGTTTTGGCAGAATAGTGATTCTGTGTAGCAGCCAGTTCAGCTTATTTAAAGCAAAGTCTGTTAGCAGTCAATTCTGCTACTTTTTGGTAGATTTTCTTGTAGGTGCATAATACAAATTGCTCAGAGAGATCTGTTGAAACATAACTGATAAAATGTCTGTGCAAGGTCATGCAGTCTGAGGCAGCAGATGAGTGTAATTATTTGAAGTGCGTGCAGGCTCGCAGTTGGCTGTTTATTAGATTACAAAGAGATGCTTTCTTATTTTTCCAGCATCCTTGTATTGTTTATAGCTTCTGTTTCAAACATTGAAAACAAATGTAAAAATATTTTCCAATAACTTATATTTTTTTTCCCCTGAAGTTCACGTTTATTATGAAGACTTCCAGTCTGCTGCAGCTGTTTAGTGCTGCTTACTTTTTTAGTAAGTTGAAACACTTGATTTTGTGTTTCAATATATGTGCATTATAAATGCTCCTTTATCTTTTATCAAGGTGCAATTCTTAGTGTATTTGCTTTTCTAATCTACTTCCCTGTGGTCTGACCCCATCCCATATAGCTATAACAAAGATTCTGTAGGAAAATGTTTTGTTCACCAGTCTCCTGCATAAGGAATCATACATAATCCCTTGGCCCACATAGCACCCAGGGGTTCTGTAGTCAGTGCCACTACTGCATGGCAGCATGGATTACGGAAGAGGTGAACAAAACTGTGGCAGTTGTGCAGTTTCCCTGAGGTGCATCTCCGCTGTGGTGCTGTTAACCCAGCTGTTGTGCACCGCGTGTTTTTGACCATTTATTGTCTGCATTGGAGTTGCAGCATGAAGTGCTCCATGTATTCAGAGGCGATGCTGCTACAGTCATCTCCCGCACACATTTCTTAGAGCTGGGCAGTGCTGAACTGGGAGATGGGAGAAATTGCTTTGTATTTATTTGTTCATTTGCGTTGGTTTGGAGGGAGCTCTGTCATGTCTCAGGAAATACCTGCACAGCTATGCAGAGATGGTCAGCACTTGTGCATCTTAGGCGAGCTCACGGCTCTTTAGTGGCTGCCCCAAATCTAACATTAGTACCTCTCTGACATGGTTTTGACCATCATATGTGGGGTTCCTTTTGCTGCAAGATTTTCTCTCATCAGGTGGTTGTTGGAGTGGCTGTTGTGGACTATTTTTGTTTTATTTGTACTCTGTCCTTATATTTTCACTTAACTCTCATAGCACCTACTGGTGGTCTGTACGAAATGAAGGAGTTTTTGAGGTATTGGTAACTTAGATGTGTAATCCATTGCTTAGAAGCTTTCCTCTCAGGGCAAATCACGCACACTTGAGGTGAAACCCCAGTCTGAAAAGCTCTGCATTGTACGTTGGAGCAGCCCAGTCAGTGGTAGTGGGGGAGCCGTGTCCTCGGCTCAGGCGAGCAAGGGGAGTTCTCAGGGTGTGACTTGGGCAAGGAAGAGACCGTCCTTCCAGGAATGTGAATTCCCACTTGGTTAAGAATCCTCTGCCCATGAAAAAATGGGCTGCTGGTTGGCAGTATGTCATCTCTTTTTGCTGCTTACTATTTTGGACTTTTTTAGTTTAAGCAGAGCCTTCTTTTGGTTTATAAAGAACTGCTTTTAAACATCTTTTAAAACCAAGGGCTGTCTCTGTGTGCGGCAAGCTGTATTGTGGAGTTTGCTGACGTAATGGATGTACTTTTATTAAAAGGAAAAAGGTGAATACATTTATAAGGAGATTCCTTACATTCTTGTTACTTCTCAATGATTTCAGTAATTTTAGGTGCTTGCTTTCTCTTGGCATTTTAAAACGTCTGAGATAGTAGAGAAGCGCTAGAGTCATGCTAAAAGTAAATTTGCAATTAAGTGTTGACTGTGCAGAAGGTAATGTAGAATCCTAAGGAAGAACTTGAAAATGGACATACTGGTAAATTAAAATTACAGGCATAAAAAGAAAAAGAGCAATCTGTGATATCAAAGGCTTTCCCGTTGAAAGACAGAAGGAGACATGACACCTTTACAGTCTCTGCTTGTGGCTGCTGTTGTCTCTTGCTAGTTTTAGTTGAGCACAAACACTGCAGGATGATGTGCAGGCTCTCTGACTGATGAGTACAGCCCATCCCTCCTCCCAGTCTGGACCCTGGGGAACAGGTTAGTCTTGTGTTGTTACTGAGCTTCTGGGATGGCCTGACTGGTGGAGTTTTATGGCAGTGACGCATTTGTTCGTGGTGGTAACAGTGTCTGATTGTTGGCCACTCAGTGCTGGAGGACTTCAAAAGGCACTCTCCTACTTCGCAGGTTACATTCATATACCTGAAAAAGAAAATCCTAACAAAAAATACTGTGCAAAAGGGAGCATCTATTCCATAAATAGAGTAGAATGCACTGCTTGTAAGAATGCATAACAGGAGTTTGCTGTGTCTTTGTGTTGGAAGAGGCCTTTCAGAGTCAGTTTAGTAAAAGCTCTTAACAGGCAAACCTGTTTTTTATTCAGCATAGGAAAGCATTCAGTGTTTGCATATCTTATAAGTACCCTTTCTGGTGTGACCATCTGCAGTACTGAAGAATGAACATGTGATACTCTTATCTACTGGAAGCTATTTTTACTGCTTTCTTCTCCCTGTTTGCTAACTGACTTGGAAGTTGTCTGAAGGGGGAAAAGGATGCGATTCGCGTAGGAACTTTGCTATTGGAATGCGCTGTTCTCCCGGTACTGGGTGCAGTTTTTGTTCTTGGATCAATACACACGGGATGCAGAAAGCTGAAGTCCATTGATAATTAGGGGAATAAACAGTGCTAAGTCACTCACCCAGGAGGGGCAGGGTTGTGATGTTCTGGCGCAACGGAATAGTCAGGTGCTATTGGAATCAGCGGCAGCTGCAGAGTTGTGGGTGTTATGAGATGGAAGCCATTGACTGCAGCACCGATTATCTAAACAGCTCTTTTGTATGCTGGCAGCACTGGAATTTCTCTTCCTCCCATTTTCCGGGTGACTTCTTATCGAGTATGACAGCTTGTCATGTGTGATCATCATCACACCAGTCCTGTGAGAACGGGCGCTCTTCTGAACACCCCGACCCTTCCGTGCACAGGGTGAAGCGCAGGCTACAAGGAGAGTCTGTGCTTGCGTGTGCTTGGCCATGAAGCGGTGGCATGGTCTTTCAAAGAGAGATCCTTCGGGGGATTGACAAGGCATCAGTGAGTGTCTGCTCATTAACCAAAAAGAGGAAGAGTCTGCTCCTCTCTGGAATGTGTGGTTCAGAGTGACAAAGGCAGACTGTTTGAGAAGGGATTTCAGAAGCTAAACGAAGCTGTTCTGGATATGGAGATGATGATACAGTTCTGTCCTTAAGCGAAATGGAATTTGACTCTCTGTTGTTCCTCCAGACTGCTCTGTTAAATAAACGTAAACGTTTTACACTGACCCGTGCCTTGGTTAGCAAAAATCTGTCTCACAGCTACTGGAGAGCATGTGTGAGCATTAGTATGGGTTCAGTGGGCTAATTCTGTGGATTTTTAACTTACTTTTCAAATGCGGCTGATCTTGCAAGCTAGTTGTCAACCATTTTTAAAATACAGCAATATGCAATATGTGTACTTTGCTCCACATCTGTGTGGGTTAACCAGTATCGTTGTTTTTATGGTTTTCACACACTGATGTGAATACTAATGATACTGTGTCCCCATTATGGAGCAAAGGGGAAGACGATACAACATTTACAGCAAATTTAAGCAGATTTAGGTAGACACCAACCGAAGAAAACAGGCAGTTGCTCGTAGAGCACCAAATTCAGGGTTAGTGTCTTCCAAACAGAAATGAAGCAAAACATGCTGGAAAGCTACAGCAGTTGTTGCAGGACTTCTGTGAAGATGTGGACGTGAAATGTAAGTGATGAGAAAGAAATGAACTGAGATGGTACCAACATTACAGATACACATCCTCCTCCATTTTATTTTCTTGCACTGAGCAGAGAATGTCTGTACAGTGCAACGCTGTCCAGATGTCCGGGTAGAGCTGTGGGAAGCTGGTGTAGGCACAGAAAGGGTGAGGCAGGTTTGAGAGATGGCAGTGGTTGGGTGAGGGAACAGTGGGCTTGAGCAGTGTGGTCAGAAGGCCACCCAGGAGGTGGTGTTTAAATCAGGCACAAGAGAGCATGAAGTCCCAGGAAAGAAAAGAATTCTGAGAAATACTTAGAAGTAAGAGACCTAAGAAACTGTGTTCTGGGTAGCTGTGAAAGCAGCAGAGTGCAGGGCTAATTGGCCCAAATTGTCCCAAAAATTAGAGAAGGAAATGGCTGGAATGGAGGTTAGCAAAGGAAAGCTTTGTGGTCGATTTTGTTCCTGTATTTCAGGAGGAATTTGATGCAAAACTCATTTTTAGGTACATGTAGATAGAACAGAGTTCTGGTTTAGCTCTAAATAGGAAGTTTTAGGGAACTGAAAGAAAGGAAGAAGAAAACTTCAGTGGTAGGCTATCGATACAGTGGTGCGTAGTGAAAATAAGACATCAGTTAACAGAACAATTTTTGTAGTGTACTTGAAGAACTGTATTTAAAGGCATGCTTGAAACCTGATGGAAGAAGCCAAGGCAAATGTTGAAGATGAGCAAACCCAAAGAAAAAGCAGCTAAACAGCAAGAGTTTGGTGCTGCCTGTTTGGAAACTGTTTTGTATCTTTTTTTTTTTTTTCCCCTAGGAGATCATTGAGATTCTATATAATCCCAAAGGGTATGGTTGAAACAATTTCTTGTGACCAACTACCCAGAGTCAGCACAGAGAAGATGTATTTGTGATCCCAAACCGTGGCAGGCGTATTTCTGAGAATATACAGCCATTTCATGTCCTGAAATTGCTTAATCAGGAGATGCAGATTGGCAATTGACTGACAACTGCAGTGTCCTTTGTCTCTGCTGTTACTTGTGAACCCTGTCTTGGGAGATCTCATTGTGGCCTGCAGGCTGCCCACCAACGATGAAACGATGCCCAGTTAACATCATCTCAGGACTCTCCATTGATGTAGCTGAGAGTTTTTGTAGATTTTGCAGAGATTTTGTAGATTTTGCAATATAAAAGTTGTGTTTTGCAACTAAAAATAAACCGTATGCCAATGTTAAGAGGGAGTACTGTGAATTTTGAAGACATCTGCTTTGTTTTGTTGTGGTTTGATAGTGAGTGTCTTAGTTTCAGTGACTGCTTGTCTGTGTGCCTTTTGGTTTGATTTTGGTCTGAAATTTAAGACAATTTTGTTTTTAAAGTTGTTACATACTCTGTGGCTTTACTGGTTTGACTTTTTTTTTTTTTTTTTAAATATTCATATTTAAAGCACCGATTGGATCTTCAGGCAGCCCAGAAGTTTGTGTTTCTGGGTTCATATACTAAAACTTACGTAATAAATGCACATTTCATGCTACTTTCTGAAATAAAATTCCCACCTTGAATTCCTATCCTGCTGATATTTCAGTGTCATGTTCTGTTATCAACCGTATTTGAAATGCTGTATTTGCATAATTTCTCTGTTCCTTTTAGGGACTCAACAACAGCTTATGGCACAACATGCTCCAGAGAAAGAGGCTTTGGAGAAGATTAAAATAGAAATAGAGGAGGAGCTAAAACATCTTGATGAAGAGATCTTGGAAGGTGCTCTTCAGATTTTCGCATTTCAGTCGATAACTTCTATGCCATGTAACAGCGGTTAATTTGCAGCGAGCTCTCCAGTTACAGAGATGCATGGATGCATTGAATCTCTTCACCCCCTCCCTCCAGCTGGGATTTCTACGCATTGTCACATGGAGCAAAATAGTTCAGTGTTCCTGTGTGGAGTGGTGGAGTCTAGCCAAAGCAAACAATTGAACTGCATTTAATAGTCTACTATAAATAATGAAATGTAAGCAGCCCTTGAGCTGCTCCAGTTGATGACAGAAGTGAAAACATACTCGAGCAACTAGCATTCAGGGGAGTGTGGACTTCAGCCATCAGATTTCTCTCTTCCAAGTTTATTTGACCGATAGATGTGGCTGTTATGGGACTCCCAGCAAGGCACAGTTTGGAAACAATCTTTGCTCTGCATGTGTTTCAGGCTGGGAGTATGAAGTAGAAAGGCTCTAGATCTCTTTATGTTAATCCATGTAGACCTTTTCAGAGAAGGAAAAGGTGGAATTAACAGAATATTGTATTTAAAAAGTCATGCTGTAGTACTGCTGCAGACATCCATGAATAGGCAAATTTGACCATGGAAAAGAGGCTTTCTGGGTGCTCCATCAGGGTTGGCTTAAAAATCAACCTAAAACTGAGAACAGTTGCACAACAGCTAATTTGCTGGTTAGATTATAGTTGTGAGATAAGAGCTGGAGGGGGAAATGTAGCTCAGAGTAATTTATGGCTTTAAGTACTGCTTCCAGAATATGTTTGGAACATGTCTATTTGCTTGTTTCACTAAAATTTGTTCACAGCGTGCTTTGACTACTGAGTCCGTTAGTGAATTGTGTTCAACTGGTGGGATGAGAAATCTGAGACCCTTGGTCTTATCTATGTCTACTTTACGTTACTTTGTATACTTTTTCTTTCAGCATTTACCACTACAGGATTTGACTGCCACACTTCCCCAGTGTTCAGTCCTGCCAATCCAGAGAGCTCAATAGAAGATTGCCTGGCTCATCTGGGGGAGAAGGTGTCCCAGGAACTGAAAGAACATCTGCACAAAGCACTAGAGAGCTTGCTTAGCAAGTGAGTTTCCATTTCCTTTTTCAAAGGAAGGTGTTCTGGTTTTGTGTTGTGACTGCTGCTGTAATGCTAAAGGTGGGACTGCATTCTGTGCTGCGTTTCTGTTTCAGTGTCCCGTTACCTGGTTGGTTTCCTGTTTTGTGCTGTGATGTGTCAATATTTCTCGGTGCTGTTCTCTTTGGATTAATGTAAATTCTGAACAATTTCTAAGCTTTTATCATAGAGCTTCTGTGAGTTGCTGGTGAAATTAGCGGCCGAGAGCTGCTGATTGCCGTTGCCCACTTCATGAGTGCTGGGCACATCCCAAACTAGCTTGTGCTACCTAGTAGGTAAGAGCAGAGCTAGAGGTTTAATAATAGCCTGACCCAGGATGAGTGGACCCACATCTGAAGCAAATGTGACTCCATGGGCTACTCTTGGTGCATTAGGAGCTGTCCTTCCAGTTTGAGCTTACTGTTTAAATAGCACAGAGTATTTGGCATGCTAGTATCTCAATTGATAGCATTTGTAAACTTATAAAATTGCTATGGTCGCTTCTAATATGGATTACCAGCCTGGTTTAAATGGATCCACATGAAGTATTTCTGGCTGTTCTGAGTGACTTCCAAAGTGTATTTGTAGAGAGCTGGAGTCGCAACATGCTCCTTCAGGGATGACTGTAAATGCAGTTGTGAAGACAGCAGTAGCAAATAGCCATCTGAATCTGTTTTGCGGGTTGACGTAATTGATATGGCTGAAAGGAGGCTGAGAATTACTGGTACTTCTCTCAGCTGTTCATGAAATGTTTCAGTAACAAAGTACTGTAAGCCTAGATATCAGCCTCTAGCAAAAAATGGTGGTCTCTTTATTTTTATGTATTTTTAGATATGTGTGTATATACATGCATATACACATGCAATATACACATACATTATTATTTTAGTTATATACAACTATATGCATATGTAAGTGTGTCTGTGAAGTCTGAAATGCCTGTGAGAATGTGGTGACATGCATGCCTTTTTGCAGAGTGAACTAGAACTGCTGTTCAGTCCCTCAACAATGTCCTCCCTGCAGCTGTCATTGCTCTTCTCATCCTACTGGTTCATTTGGATTTGCATTCTAAGGGACCTAACATATCAAGGAGGTTAAAAGAATGCACTTAGAATGACAAGCCCAAATTATGTTTTCCCCAGCGTGCTTTAACTTTGTTCTTTCACCAGTGTTTCCTACAGTAGGGTTATTTGACACGATACTTATTTTGCTTGTATTTGGTATTTTCCTCTCATTTTATGTGCATATGCACAAGTATCTTTGTGTGCAGTACAGCAAGCCTGTTCGATTTTGACAGGTGCTTACAGCTCAGTAAGTAGTCGGCATTGCTTCTCCCCAACACCAGCTACGGCTTTCTCCCTTAAACTCAAGTCTAAACTTGCCTCCTGTCATGGTCTGGCTTCAGAACAACTGCTTTTGGAGCAGTATGTCTTCTGTTAGCACTTGGCAGAATGTCTGCCTTGGTGCTGACTGTAAGGTACTATCTTGGAGGAGAGAGCAGGGACGAGAGGAACTTCATCATCCCAATACAGAGAAGCAGAGGCGTGATCATTCTAAAATGAGAAGTCTCGTTGAGATGTCTACTGAAGTACAGAGGGTTTTTTTTGTGATCAAATTGCTGTCTCTTGTAACTAAATTCTTGAACGCTAACACAATGTTAACACTGTCAAGGGTATGTTGGCCCACAGTCTATACTGTTTATGAAAATTGTACTCTGTGTTGACCTTCGTCTTACATGTTACATTCCTTGTGGAATTTTTTTTTTATCTTCAAAGACTTAGATTATAGAAAAGGGTATGCAAGAGATTGGAAATTTTGAGAGAATGTCAGAGAACAAACTCATCTGATGTCCTTTCATTTGTAGACAAATTTTTATAGTATTCACATAACCAATTATTTGAAATTGTGTAACTGGGAAAAGGTGACTGTTTCTTGCCTGTTTGCTGATGGTGCTTTATGTCCTGAAATACCTTTAGAGACTTTTTAGCTCTTGAAAATTATTTGCTGTAATACTTGTGAAAATATTTTGTTCTTTGGAAACTGAGAATTTTATTTTATTCTTGTTCTTTTGTTTCCTCTTATAACTTTCAGTGTTGGTTTAACTCCTGCAGGCCAGTAACATATCAAGAATATCGAGAGCGCACAAAAGAGGCAGCTGCACGTGCCAGTGGATGGAACGAGGTACTGAATAAGTGACTTTCACTTTGATATCTCTTGCATCAACTTGATGTCCACAGTCTTTTATATGAGATACACTTATGCTTTGCAGAGAACCAAGAATAAAAAGAGCCCACCTGGATCTAGTATGAAAGAACTTTAATTTTCAGAACAGTGGATGTGAACGTACTATGTGGTTTTTAGATAATTTAGCCAGACAGGTTCAGTGTGCATCAGAAAAATAATGAAACAACAATTTGCAGATCCAATCACAAATTGAGTGTTAAAATTTAGTTTTAAATTTAAAATGAAACAAGGAATGTATATATATTTTTATTATTTTTTTTTAAGAAGTATTTCACTTAATTTCCTTAACTGGATTTCCCTGCTTACTTCAGAAACTGATAATCTAAGAAAGGGTGTGGGCGCTTTTAAAGCAGTTTCTTGACAAGTTAACTGCCATAGCCATGGGCACTATAACTGCCGTGTTTGTGTTCAGCTCGTTGTGTTGTGATTCATAGCATTTTAGCAGAACAACCATGAAATCTGATTATCAGGAAGATGCTGTAAGGTTGTACCTTTTACCTTTCAGTTGGTGAAAACTATAAACAAACATAACACTAGTAATCATGGCTCAGCTGGCAGTGGGGGAGGTGGATGGAGCTTTGTTTGTTTGTTCCCTGCTGCATCTCCATAGCTATTGGCACGCACCTCTTGCAGCTGTAGCCCTGTGTAGATGGATCATTCGTATTTGGAGTTTTATGATGTTGCTTTCATTGCTGCTACATCTGTGCAAACTCTGTGGTTGCAGACAGTTTTTGGTCACTGTGAGCTTCTGATTAACAGTATCAGCTAGGCGTCTTTGCCATCATCATTTCTTGCCTGTAGCATTTGTTGCTGCAAAACTTACAGTCCACAAGCAAACCAGAATGGAAATTTTGTATAATAATACAGCATCTGTTTATGTGGTTTTTGTGATAGCTTGATACTTCAGGAATGCCTAGCAGTTCCTTTAATAATTCTTGTTTTGAGATGGAATACATTTCTGTTGGTTTCATTTCCTCTGAAATCCCTTCATCTTAATCAGAATCATATTTTATAACAGAAGAGATCTAGGTACCCTTCTTCCACCCTCCATCTAACTTGATTTTCAGTCTAACGAAGAAGCTGTTAAAAAAAAATAAAAAATTTAAAGTAGAAATAAATAGACATACAGTGTTAGGTCCAATTAGCTGACATGTAGCAGCAAAATGAGGTTGTGTTGGCCTCAGGTTTGTGAAAACCTGCAGTGTGTATATTTAAATATCAGAAGACTTGCCTGCTCTTGCAAATTTACTGATATATTTCTGTAAGAAGATAGGAGTGTGGGAAGCAGTGAAGATATGCCCATGGCATAACTGCTTTAAGAGGGGAAAGACAAATAAGTTAATAAGAATATACTTGGGAGTTATTCTATGTACTTAATAGTGAAAAAGATGAGAGAAAGAAAGAAGCACAATACTCCCGTTAGAGAGCTGTCTGTGGGTAGTTTCCTGACGCTCCTTCAGGTTTCACATAAAGATTTATCTCCTTTTGAACTTGTTGTTGTCAGTTTGCAAAGAATGATGCAGAAAACCTTTTCATCCTTGCCTGTTGTATGCTCCTGGCCATTACATATCCTTTAATGGCTTGGGTGGAGCAGAAATTGAAGACACACAGTGGTGGCAGATGTGAAAGGGTTAAAATGTAGAAGTGCTTTCCCACAGACAGACTTTTGGCTGGTGCATCTGTGAGCAAAGCTTGTGGTCAGATCCAGACTGGAAGAGATAAAACAACTAGAACTAGTAGATGCAATGTGCTTTCAGCTTCAGGTAAGCTGCATCTGTTGTGCTCAGCAGTGGCACGTTGCACAGCAAGATGTTCTTCTTGCTTTTAGTAGGCTACAAATGAGCGTATAGTCTTGTTCTAAATTTCTGAGTCATTGCTGTTGAAGAGAAAGTTCTGTGGCTCCTTTCAGCAGCGTGGACTTGGTGAGGAGCCCAGATCAGAATGATCTGTTTTCCTAGTGTGATTTCCCGTTTGCAGAGTGACCAGACACACCGGTGTGCCTGTGTAGGTACAGGTACCTGCTGCTGTGTGTGTGTGGCAGCCCCACCTGTTTAATGCACTGGATGAGATGTGCTCAGGGAGCCACTCTGATCCCCTCACGGTGCAGCATCTCTGTGGCACAAAGCTGACTCAAAGCAGTCTGCAAATCGTGCTTGATGCGTGTGCGAGACACAGCACGCGAGGTGAGCATACACTTCGGGTAGGTGTTGCGCTAGAACAGTGAAGCTGGTTGGTTGCAAGCTGCATGTGAACAAAGGCCTGGTCAGCCTGGTTTCCAGTCAGGAAGGTAATCGCACCAGTTTTCACAGGACCTGTTCATCATAGAATCGTAAAGGTTGGAAACGACCTCTAAGATCATCTGGTCCAGCTGCCAGCCTAACTCCACTATGCCCACTAAATCACGTCCCTAACGCTTTTAAACGTGGCTGTTAGTTCTTCTGGTCAAAGAAGAGAGCAGTGGCATGTCTGAGCTGCTGAAGAGATGTGGATCACTTACGATGGCATGGAATGCAAAGGAATGTTTCCAATCACTAGGATAGAAATGTTCCTCTGAATAGGAAGGTGTTGCTGGGTAAACAAATGCATGGGAACATCCCACAGATGCACAGTTGACCTGTATGTGTTTGAAGTGCTGGTTCTCAGTAAACAAATTTCAGGAGAAAATAATCCTTCATGCATTTCTCAGAAATTGTGATGTGAAAATCATAGATATGATGGATTCTGACAAGAAAGGGATAAGGGTCTCCTGAAAAGAAAACCAAACTAAAACCACGCCAAACTTAGAGGGTTTTGAATTACTGTAATAACTGCATTTCACTCTTGAGTTTTTATGCTTTGCTTAAATTTGAATATTATGTAAATGATCAAAAAATACATAATCGTGCTGTTGTGCATCAGGTGAAAGGATAATAACTACTGAAATTGAGAGTCAGCTGAGCTGGAAGGTAGGTTAGCTGTCATCTTACTGATTTTACTGATTAATGGGAGCCAAAGAACAAAAAACCAAAAATGTAAGAACTAATTATGTAAAGAATTAGGTGAATTTCTGTGCTGAAGTAGTAAAAAGATGCACAGAAAGGGTGGTTACTGTTGATACAGCTTCTTCAAAATCTTTGTGGAATTTTATTTGTACTAATTTTTTTTTGCCTACATTTAAATTGCAATATTGTAGTGCGGGATTGTAAAAGTGTAATTGGCAGCAATCTTCCATTTACATAATTAATTAGAAATCTTCTGATAGTAAGATCTTTATTTTTGTAACAGTTCCCTAGAAGTTTTCTCTTCCCAACTGTTTTCTGACACGCTCTTCTTGCTGTTGTGTTTGTTTTTCTTCAGTCAGAGTATGGATAGCCCCTAGTATTCCTTCCTGTTTATGCTGGTGCACTGAATTGAGGTTGCTCTGAGTTTTTAAGGCTGTATTTTTATTTGGTCTAATTTGAAATTTGTCACCATTCACATAACTGCAGATAAGTACTAAAAGCTGTTGCTAGCCTTAATGGCAGTACTGCAAGCTTGATTAGTTCCAGGAACGTAGGATAGTGTCATGCAAACCTTGTCCTGCCACTACTGGTCCCAGAGCCAGAAGTCTCAGTAATTTCAGTGGGAAAGGAGAATCAGGCTGAGTTTGTGGTCTGCATTGGGCTGAATATCAGCATTTGAATTTGCTCCTTTGCCCTACAGGCCTGCAAGGCATGCTGAATTTGGGAGGAGCGGATGGGTGAGATGTTTAGGTTGGCAAGTGAAGAGAGCAGTAATTTGAACTCTCCGAATTTCCTAAGCAGCCTTTTTTTTTTGCCTTTGTTTCTCTTCCCATCAGCTTAAAGTAAATGTCAAATATTTTGAGATCAAAATGTTCACGCTGCTGTAGAGTTATGTGGGTGTGCCCAAAGCTTCTGGAATATACCTCATCCTGACAGCATGTTTTTTTTTTTTTTTTTTTTTTTTTTTTTTTTTTTTNNNTTTTTTCTTAAATCCAAAAAGACTGACGTTTCCTCTGATACTTGCCTCACCTTGACCTTGTGCTTTTTCATGTAGCAGAAAGCTTACATCTTTTCTGCCTCTAGTTTGAGAGTAATTACAAGAAACTAAAAAAAAACCATGAAATTCAAGCGCCATCTCATTTCTAAGTGTTAACTGGCCTTCCCAGAAGAACAGCAGTATAATCTGTCCATCGTAGTATTGGACTCGCTCTGTTTTTAATGAATTGGAACATAAATTTATCAGGTAGCAGGCATTTTTAACGCCTTGTTTTTGGTGGTCCAAGTGCGACTCTGCCATCAATTTAGTACAAATGTCAAGCCCAGCCCACTTTTCCTATGCTTCTTCCTCCAGCTTTGATCCCCAAGGTGTGATTTCTGTGAATAGTACGGGAGGATATTTACACAAAAGAAGATCAAGCTGAAGGAGAGGGAAGGGGGCATTTGGAGTTCAATCTGGGCAGAAGCATTAACCTGGATCTACCTTGTGTGGGCAGGAAACAGTGTTCTCATTTGCACCACAGGGTTCTAATGATCCTCTGCAGCCTTTGCAGAGAACAGAAGTGCAATGCAGTTGTCACAAGCTAGATACAGTAAAACTAGTAATATTTTCTCTTGTGTCATATTAGGGCATTTTTGGGTGCTAATGTCTTCAATACATACCAGTTTTTCCTGAACTTGGCAAAGTACTGCATATAAACTTTGCCCAGAGGCCACTTGCGTGCTCTAAGAGAATAAATTTAGAGTTTGAAAGTCCAACTGCTTGTTGTTTAGGCAAACAAAAGCATAATTTTCAGAAGGAAGTGTCTAGAACTATGTTATGTAAAGGAGGTGCTTTCACAGGTTGCTGCATTTTCCAGAGCAATTCACATTTGGGTTAAGGCTGAGCATTCAGTTAAACACAAAAAGGTTCAAGGAGGTAATGGAGTTGGAAGGGAGGCAGGCAATTCTGTATGGTAAATTTGGCATAGGAGAGGGAGTTTAGCACAGGGAAGGTTACGTGTGTATCGCTTTAACTAGGCTTGTAATCTTACGCTGCTGTGGGGAGTTACAGGATCACAGAGTATCCCGAGTTGGAAGGGCCCTCAGGGATCATCCATCCCAACCCCTGGCCCCACACAGCACCACTCCAAACCCTGTGTCTGGGGGCGGTGTCCAAATACCCACTGCCCCAGGGAGTCTGTTCCATGCCCACCACCCCGTGGTGCAGAACCTTTTCCTAATCCCCAGCCTGACCCTTCCCAGCCTGAATCTTGTGTTGTGGAAACATGGGGCCCAAGAAACCACTGCAGTCTGTTCTGTGAAATTCTCAAGTTACTCTGTGGTGTTTTGCCTGTCAGATGTAGTGCTCCTTTCCCACTGTTTTGTACTGTATTTTTGCCTCCTGTCTCCCCAAAAATGAAGCGCATAGTCCCTGATAACTTTGAACTTCTAGATTAAGAGCTTTTCTGTAGACCACATAAGTTCTTCTGGTTTACTTACACAGTAGTATTGATAACATTTTCTGTATTTATTCATAACTCTTGCTTTTATAGAAGGTCTTGGTACCCCTGGTCCTGCTACAGCAATTTCTGATGGAGTTAACCAGAAGGGGCCAGGAACCACTGAGTGCACTTGTGAACTTCGGGGTGACATATCTAGAAGACTATTCTGCAGACTTTATCATCCAACAAGGAGGATGGGTAAGAAGACCAAGTTTAATTTCCCTGGTTTGTTCAAAGCATATTTCTAAGTGTGGTGCTACTTCTGATAGCTATGACACCTGGCAGGACTGACTCTTACCCATTCCTTTCTTATGTTGACATCAAAGATTTGGACTCCGCAGTTTCCCCCAGCAGTCTGTTCCAGTTCTTTGCCTGTCTGATGTATTGAATTACCGTTGAAATAGAAGACATCATCAGAAGTAAAATAAGTTTTCACACACCGTGTTAAGGTGCTGATACACTGCCATAAGGCTGAGCTTTTGTTTGAATGCTCTTTCCTGTTAATATACAGAATTGCATTTACATGTGAACACTCATAGCAAAAGAGATAACTGTGCCTCAGAGGATTGTCTTATTACTCTTGTCTTCATGCTCCAGTGACTGCTGGAAGTAGTATAAGGTTTTTTCCCCCTCTTAAATTTCAAAGGGTTTTTAGCAGGTGAGTAATCGAGGAGCACTTAGTGCAGAAATGCCAGTAGCTACTAATTTATTTTTATCAAAAGTGATAAAATAGCAAACTCGTATTGAATTTTATGTAAGAACAATCAAGGTCTCTTTGTGCTGCGTTTCCTTGTGGAACCCCTAAATTCATGATAACCAGTGTTCCTGAGTCATGGCACACTGAGCAAGCTACATTTAAAAATATATCACAGATAGCTCACAGCTCTTGAGCAGGGTCTTGAAAGTAGAGCTGTGGTAAAGGAGGTTGAGCTTTAGATTACTGGGTTTGGGAAGGATACCAGATTTGGATGGAATTAATCTGGGATTAGGAAAATGCAAGTTGATTTATTATAAAAAGCAAAGCTGTTCAAGAAAACCCAGTGAATAAAAAGAGCTAGTAGGGAAAATCTCATTCAAAGAGCTTCTCAGATTTCAGGAGTTTACCTGAAATTCTCTTTAGGAGTAGTTAGTTCCAGAATTTCTGCGTGTCTGTACCTCCCTAAATTCTTTAACTTCTTGGCAATTGTGGATAATGGTATTCAAAACATCCTGGGGGTTGGGGGGGGGNTCCAAGTGACCTTAGGTCACTTGACAAATGCAATTCCATTTCAAGGTCTTTTCATCACAGAGGAGGCCCTTACTTAGAATTCTAGGATGGATGGGCATTAATGTTATTCTGCATTTGCGCTTTCTTGTTTGTTTTTTACCTCAGAAAGGCTCTGGTCTGTTTTCTAGCCCCTGTTTGAGGCCTGCTGTAGACATACTTAATGCAGCACAAAGCCTCTGAAAACAAGCAGCTTTCCAGCATGGCCTCTGTGGGAGGGGGACGTGCTTTGTGTTTGTGTGGCTGTGCACGTATGTACAGAGCTGGGTGCTCGGTGTGTAATGGGCTACGAACTTGTCTGTATGCATCCACTCGGGCATGAAATCGGACTGACATAAGCGGTACAGCAACCAAGCCAGAGCTATTTTTGAAACAGCAGAAGAGGCGAGGAAAGAGACAAGGTGATGAAAATCCTTTCCAACTGAGTTCATGTAGCTGCTGTAACCCTTTGTGAGTTGCCGTGGGCACTGGGTTTGGGACCCCCTTTGCTTGCCGTTTTACTTTGGAGAAAGGGAATGTGTGGTTTTACTGCTTTGTCTCCTGTAAGGAAAATGTTTGTTTTTACTGAGTGCCCGACTGTTCCCAGCCTTTGGGCTGGTGTTCTGGGAATGGCAGTGCTGAGGGCAGGGGGTGGAAGATTCATGTTTGCGAGCAGGACTGGGAGAGAGCCATGTGGCAGGCTGTTAGCCATCGTGCAAGTGTTCTGAATTTGTAAGATAAGCATCTTCCACCGGAGTGCTGTGTGCCAGATCAAGCTGGCAGTAATACTTTGCTAGTGCCGTGAGGGCAGTCTGTAAACCTAGGAGTCTCCGGTGAGTTACCCTGTTACGACGGTAAGACAGACCAGAGCAGGTCTTTCTTACAGCTGGCAAGAGCATTTTACTGAACACTGAAAAGATACCAGAGCAGCGTGTCTCCTGTTCTGTGGATCAGGACAGAGGGGGGGCTTCACAGGAGCCTGTTTTTCAGTGGTGGACTGAAAAAATCTGTAGTCTGTCAGGTTCTGTCTCTTCCCTTGGCACCGTATAATTTGGGATCCTCCTCAGTTTCTTGATGGAAGCCTACCTTTGACAGAAGAAAAGCAGTCAGTAGGAAGAGCAGGTGCTAGCTGAGCCTTTCCTCTTTCCAAGCTGCTGTTCTGTAGAGTCAGGGTTCTTTGGAGTTGCATCATCCGCTGGGACCATTTGCTGCGTAACACTGTGTTGCTGCTGCAGAGCCTGAAGAGCTCCTGAGACTCTGCCTGTGTGCAAGGTTTCAAGCTATTTTGTGGGCTCGGGAGGCTTGCACATCCAGGAAAGCATCTGACTGAGGATGATGGACAGCAGTTATGAGAAGCAAAATCGCTAGCTCAAGGGAATAACGGTTGAGAAATTGGATAGATGGGCAGTAGATTTCAAGAAATCGGCGTGGCTTGTGAGGAATGGGAAATCTGAGATACTATAGGCGAAGTCTCTAAGGTGAGAAGTATCTTTTGGATTTTTTTCTCTGTCTTGTAGAGACGTAGTGCTGAAGTGATGTGTTGATCAGTGAGTGCTGCCCTCCCATTCCTCCCTCAGGCACTAAAATTTTAGTTCAATTACCTTTTAATGGTAGAATGGGGCTGGGCTGTAATGATTGCTTGGAAGGAGAATGGCTGGCATATTTTCGTGTTGGAGTGCATGTCATGTTTTGAGATTATGATTCTGGCTGTTGTGTATGTTGTTCCCTTTCCCCTTAGTCAGCTTTAGTGCTGCAGGGCAAAGCCTTGTGAGGAGGGATGCCTGCCTTCAGTGCATCGTGTATTGTGTTTGGATGCAGCTGTCACATAAATGTCAGTGAAGAAAGAGATGAAATGACTGCTCCATCTAGTTCATAATCTCATAGATTTGCAGGTTGCTGCAAGTTGAGTTTGGGAGACTGTAGGAAAGCAAGATAATCTTGCTTTCTTCTGGACAGTCTCCCTCTTCCACTAACTGCAGTGACAGGTTTTGCTGCAGCACTTACGTTTCCTCTGCTTGACTGTAAATTTAAGTATGATCTCTCCTTGAAGCAAAAGCAGGTTTGGCATTTCAAGTGCTCTCCATAGCTCCATATGAGGATAGATATTTCTTCTTCCGTATTCTGTTTTTATCCCAAGTGGTCATGCTAGAATCCTGCTTCCTTATCGGTTTGAACCATCACAAACCAATTCCCAGCCTGACTTGGCAGTAATTTCATTCTTCTGCTTCCCAAAAGCAATGTTAGGGCTCTAACTCTGACGTGCAGTGTGCGTGCTCTCTCCTCCCACCTCCTTCTGTCCCCTCCCTTCCCCTCCTCTTACCTCCCCTCCCTGTTTCCTCCGTCTGACTTCTCCAGGGCTGAATGCTGCTGCATCAGAAGCAATTCTTGGTCTTCGGGTAAAGTGCACAGTCAGCCACTCACTTGGTAAGGATTTTTTTCCTCTTCCTTTCCCATCCATCCTCCCAAATAATGTATTTCTTCTCAAGCACTGCATATTCTGATTTTGGTGGCTAGATTTCCTGTATCTGGGGATGTCTACAAAAAGGAAAAAGTTTACTTGGAAGCTAGGTGTTTTTTCTCAGGTTTGCTTTCATGTTGCAAACCCATCTGCTTTTCAGTTCTTCAGTAAGAGGTGAAATAAGCAGCGCATGGTAGGACTCGGCTGCTAACCTTTCTTCTCTGGGTGAGAGGCTGATACTTGTATTGTGTCCGGTAGCTGAAATGGTCTCTGCCTTCCCGGCAGATGTTCAGATCTGGATTTGGCTTTAACTAATTGTTTGCCTGTGTTGAAGAGGTTAAAGTAAATTTCCTTGAAGTATGCAGGGCATTCACGGTTTCTTTTCTCAGCGGTTTCTTTTCTCAGTGTTAGAAGGGCTGTTCTTTGTCTCCAGTGCTTTAGTGTGGGCTGTTTTCCTGTTTTTGACATTTTCTTTGCTGCTGTGGATTGAATGATCGATGTGCTAGAGTCTGTTAATGTGGAGAAGAAGGGTAAAGCGGGACTTGTCATCCTGGGGAGGCAAGGCAGGCAGTGTGCACAACTGGAGCAGCAGTCCAGGTGTCTGCCTCGAGAATGACAGTGCAAAAACAGACAGACGCGCTACGCTGGAGGAGAGAGAAGTTAAATACGGCAGAGGTGCAGGAAAGGGGGGATCTAACTGGAGAAATTTTATAAAGGAAAATTCCTTTATAAATAATTATACCTTGAATTTCTATCTTGGAAAATGGTAGTAAATTACACACTTTTATTTGTGTGTAACTTCCTTAGTACAGTAACAGATTTTTTTAGGCACTGGCTGAAGGAGAGGGAAGTTAAGTGGTGAATGACTGAGCAACTAGATCTTCTCCCATTCAACTTCAAATCAGTCTACCTGAAGAAATATCTCTCAATTACTGATTTTAATTCAACTTACATTACTAAGACTAAAACCTTATAAGGTGTTGCTTTGGAGTTGACTCTGGAGGGCAGGAGAAATAACAGGATCATTTCTGCAGAGTGTTCTAGCCAAAACAGCCCTTGAAGGGCATGAGAGCAGTGGCTGTGATACTGGTGTGATGTGATGTGGTTCACATGAACAATTCATTCTCTTTTTTTTTTTTTTCATTCTTTTAACAGAGTTGTGAGTCAGATACAGTCCTGTTTGTGCATTCTGCTCTGTTTTTCTTCACTCTGCCTATCTTAAATTTCATAGAGATGAATGCTGCAGTGAATGTCTGGGGACTTTTTCATTATTATTATCTTGGAGCTATATTAGATCTGGGGGCTGTGAGCTCTCTGTTTTATAATAATCCATTTCTCTGAAGGACTAACGCAGTAATGCCGTTAAAGCTGAAATCAGAAAGGGTCTGAAGAGGCAGAGCATAGCTGGGCTGAGTACACAGCCAGAGCCTGGATGCAATCTGTAGCTTGATTCGTTGGCCTGGGTGGGGATGGAGCTGTCCCGACTCTAACGCAGTCTGCGCGCGCAGCCTTTGCCTGCCCAGCCCACAGCGTGGATGGCGCTTCACCGCTTCACTGCTGTAAGGCTGCCCCTCGAGTACAGCTAGCAGTCATATGACAAGCGTACTCCCAGCTCTGGTGAAATTCCTTACTGTGGGAGGTTTGCTTATTTCTTCAGAGGGAGATCTCTTGGGGTCCCGGATGCAGGCCAGTTCATAACTCCTGCTCCTTGCCTCCTGCTTGACAGAGGCTAGATTTTAAGCACAAATGCAGTTGTTGGGTTCCTAGTGCTTACATTGTTGCTGTGACACTGTAGATGTGAGGAAAGAAATGACTGGGCCTCATTTCTCTTTGATAAATTACATTACAAGGTAAAGTGAGTACTCTAGCCTAAGAAACTTTCTAGCTATGTTGAGCATTTTTAGTTGTTTTTTTTTTATCATAGTAAATATTGCTCTTCTGGAACATTCTGCTTTCTGTCTGCATTTCTTCCGGTACTTCCAGGTGTTTTCTTGGGGATTTACATAGCATCACAGAATGGTTTGGGTTGGAAGGGAATTTAAAGATCATCTAGCTCACCCCCACTGCTCTGGGCAAGGACAACTCCCACTGGATCAGGCTGCCCAGGGCCCACCCAGCCTGGCCTTGAGCACCTTCAGGGATGGGGCACCCACAGCTGCTCTGGGCAGCCTGTGCCAGGGCCTCACCACCCTCTGGGTAAAGAATTTCCTCCTATCATCTAATCTAATTTCCCTTCTTTTAGTTTGAAGCTGTTACCCCATGTCCTATCACTACATGACCTTGTAAAAACTCCCTCCCTATCTTTTCTGTAGGCCCCTTCAGGTACTGGAAGGCTGCAGTGAGGTCTGTCCCCGGAGCCTTCGCTTCCCCAGGCTGAACAAGCCCAGCTTCCTCAGCCGTTCTCCACAGCAGAGGTGCTCCAGCCCCTGAGCATCCTTGTGGCCTCCTCTGGCCCCGCTCCAGCAGCTCCACGTCTTTCTTGCGCTGGGGACCCCAGGCCTGGATGCAGCACTGCAAGTGGGGCCTCATGAGGGCAGAGCAGAGGGGGACGATCCCCTCCCTTGCCCTACTGCCACCCATCTCTTGATGCAGACAGGATGCACATGGCCTTCCCAGCTGCCAGCGCACACTGCTGGCTCGTGTCAAGCCTCTCATCCACCAGAACCCCCAAGTCCTTCTCTGCAGGTCTGCTCTCAACCCATTTAGTTGCAAGAGAAACAAGAAAAAATCAGGCAGCACAGATTTCCCTCCTCCCCCCAGCAAGGTGGCACTCCTCTCTGACCTGTCTACACATCATTTTTTCCTGTTCTGGATAAAATCAAGATTTGGGGTGTATAGCTGGCTTGCTTGTCTGTACAGCCTTTCTGGTGTCTTTCCTATGTCTTTGGAGATAAATTTTGAATGAGTTGCCTAACCAAATCATTCCTTGTGTGAACAGTTAGCTGTTAGAACCAGTCAAGCTTTTCAGAATGTCTGGAGGAAAAAGAAAAAAACAAGGAACAAAAACCGCTAGAAAAATACTTGTGTTTTGGAAGAATTTTGTTATTACTTAGCTGTTTTTTAGAGCAAACCGTACCATCTAGATAATGGAGTTAATTTGACAACACAGGTTGTTCTGGATGCTTTAGGAGGGAAACAGAGGAAGCTTTCAGAGGGAGGTGGGATGTGCTGGGAGATGCACCTCTTTGTTTACTAGCCTGACTTTTGAGGCAGCTCACCTCAGTTCAGCAAGCTGATTGCAGAGGTACTCTACAAACACAAGTAAAATCCTTGCGTTTAAAGTGGTGGGGAGGTGATGTAAAGGAACTGATGTAATGCTGGTCAAGTCAGTGGTAATCTAGGCCATCTCCTCACACTTAGTCATTTCTACATGCAGCTTCCACAGATGCTTTAGGTGCATCTGGTCTTGTGGGCTTACAAGGCAGAGCTTTCAAACTCTTCCCTAAGGTGCAGTAAGTGCTCTGTTAGACACGTTAAAGGGCATCTCTTTTTCCAGTCTTTATCTAGGAACATCTCTGTTACAGATGTAACACTATTTTTGAAGGAAAAAAACTTATTTTTTGTCTTTGAGACACTCAGAATTTTAATTTCAATACCTATTTCCACCAGAAACAGCTTCACAGAAATCAGACTGAAAGTACTACTCTGGTAAAAAAGATTTTTTTTCCTTACGTGTTGTTAAAGTTTGTGTTGTATAGCAAAAATAACTACCTTAGTTAGTAAGTCAGCTTGTCTGCATGAAAATAACAGACCAATTAGAAAACTACAAGAAATAGCATAGTTGTCATGAGCATCAGTTTCTAGGTGTTGAATTTTTTCATTTGGTATGTTTGTCTTTAAATCGTAATTTCGTAATAATCGTAATCGCTTTCTATCACCTGTAGACGTCTTGTGGAAAATTTCTACATCTCAAACCCCACAGGTCAAAGATCGACTTCTGGTGCTCAATTTTTATATCTGCAAATGGTGCCTCAACAGAATTAAGTTGATCTTCTCAAGACTGCCGCATGCGCTGTGGACCATCCTCATGCTGCAGCCAAGGGAACCGTCTGGTTCCCCTTCCCCTGACCGCGCCTTGTGCCAGCTCTTCCCTCAGGCGGCAGCGGCTGGAGTGAGGAGCGGTGAAGGGCGTCCTCTGGCTTCTGCGGGAGTGCGTGATGTGGCTCCGTAGGAGTGCTGGGTGGGGAGAAGCACTCCAGGTCTGCGGGTGTCCGATCCCTCGTTTAAAAAAGCAGAGCTTAGATTTTTCTGGTCTGGAGCAGTACCCTGTCCATTTTCAATAAATGGAGCTATCAGAGAATCACACGCATTCTTATTTACTGTTAAATCTGGAGACTGTGGCTTACGCAAGGCCTGAGGTTGCTAAAAACCCTTCCAAATGTTCCATCCTGTCCTGAATTAATCTGTCTGTGGGAGCTTTGCTTCTGGGTCACATCTGTAGATGAATCAAGAAAATTGTCCTAAATGTCATTCAGTTTTTATTGCAGCTGCTTTAAAAGAAAAAAAAAATCAAACCTCAACCAAATCAGCGGTAAATCCTAGCTTTATCCTCTTGATTTTCTGAATTAACTCTTAATTCAGCTCAAGAAATGTTAATCGTCTATCCTAAATAATGCCTATTACCGTTTGGCTTTTCAGTTAAAACTTCATAAGCTTTTAACGAAGTAGTAGCAGAATTGCGCATTGGTGCTCTGTTAGCTTTCCCCCTGGCTTTCAACCGTGGGCAGTGCTTGAGCCTCTTAGGTCCTCTGTTTTGCTGAGGGAAGGGTGAAGCCTGGTGGACCAGGAACAGACCAGGAGTGGGAGTGAGAGGGGCACACACTGAGGAGCGTTAACATGGCATGCGTTTCCCCACAGCCTCTGCCTCGTGGTTCCTCTGGACTGCAGGTGGCTCTCTCCTTGCTGCCGTCGGCTGCTGAGTCACAGCTCAGAGGCACCTGGCACTCCAGGTGCTCGCGTGGAGTTCTGCCCTTGCGTCCTGCGTGCAGCTCTCACCTGTGGTGTTTGGGCCCTGTAGATCCAGTAGCCACCGCATTTACTTGTGCCTCTTGGGTCCTCTCTGAAATTGCCCTTACCTTACAGTGCTGGTTGCTTCCTCCTAGGTCACAGAGCTCCGTTTTGGTTTAACGGTGTGTGATCCATTTGACAGAAAATTAGTTTTTGTAGTGGAACGCGACCTTCAGGAGGGTGCTGAAGTCTTGAATACTCAGTCACTGCTGATAGAACGGAACTTGCCTTGAATTAGTTGGTGTATGTGCGGTGTACGACCATTGTCGTAAGTGTACTGCATTGTTACTTTCTGCATCCTTCTGAATCAAGACTTTGTGGTGATCTGTGGCACTAGGGTACTGAGGTGTCCGGGAGCGAGTCCACTGAATTTTGCAAAATGGCAGGGTGTTCTTGGGGAGTGAGCAGAAAAACTTCACTGCCATACTCACCCAGCCCAAGCTATGCTGACCCCTTTTCACAGAGTTTGTTGATGAGGTGATGATTTACACCATGAAAGATTAAAGCGTTCCTGCCCGTGAGCTCCACGGATCTCTCAAGTCCCAGCTCAGTGCTTTTGCCAGAGGTCCATTCCTGCTTCGTTTCCTTACTTCAGTTGATGCAAGTGGGGAGCAAACAGCATTTGTACTTCCTCTCCTGTGCCTGCGTACACCGTCGTGCTTTGCTCTGTGGCAATCCTTCCCCCCTCTAGGGGCTTGGTGCAGGCACACCGCTGTCTGTGCAGGGCCTGGCCCCTCATGCATCCCCGAGAGAGGCGCGCCCTGCTTCTGCCCTCGCTGTTACCAGCTCTGCCGAGGCACCCACGGATGGTTAGAAACCATTCACTTGTAGGACTGAATTCCTTAGGAGCTAAGTGATGGTTGGGAGTTGTCAAAGCTGAAATGCATTTTCCTCCTACTCTGGAAGCAGGACACTGGGATAGATACAGCATTTTTTGGCATCAGAGCAAGAGCAGCTGCTGGCCTCCATCTACCCACAGTTGCACGCTGGACCTAACTGGCAGACCTAACTGGAAACTGATCGGGGTTAAAGACAGCTCACCAAAGTAAACAGTAGGTTTATTTTTAATTTGGATCAGTTCCTCATACAGATCACTGCTTGGATCCACAAAGAACTGTGGGACAACCAAGGAGGTGTCACGGAAGGGGAAGCCGTTGGCAGGAGAATGAAGCAGAACCGAGACTCAAATCCACTGGTGTCAGGAAGGGTTTAAAAGGACAGGGACAACCATCTGGAGTGCTTAGGAGAGCTATTGGTTGTGCACGGGAGCAGGGTGAAGGAAAAAGTGCTCCATGTTGTGATGGGACTGTACAGGAAGGCTTGGTAACTGACAAAAGTGCCGGAAGGGCTCGCAGTACTGCAGGAGCTGACAAAATGTTCAAATAGTTTTTGTTAGGAACAAGGGAGTAAACTAAGCTTTGCTTCTGGTTTCACAGACACTTACCATGTGGCGTAGCAAACTCTGGGGTTCCTCTTGGCCCCTAGCTATTGATTGTGTGTTTCTGTTATCACACCCGTCTTAGGTTCTACTGCACATAATGTTTTTCCACTTGCAATTTTCACCTTGAGGCAAATCTCTTCTGTGGTGCAGTCTGGGCAGTCTGTGCATACTGGTTCCATTCTCTGAAGTCCCAGCTGGACCGGCTGGGTTTTGTAAGCTCTCAGAGCGCAGGTCAGACAAATCCTGCTCCCGCAGTGACCCCCTCGTTTTGCTGCCTGCCGTACTAGATTCTCAGGTGTCCTCCTCCTTCCTGCACAGGACACGTAGTGCTGAAGCCATTGCTCACATGTTGTGTCCTCCTTCTCATTCGCAGGGGACGGTCTTTACTTTGGAAGCTGAAGAGGAAGAGTACCCCAGCCTCATCGCAGAGGACAGCAATGATATCTACATCCTGACCAGTGACAACTCGGGACAGGTGAGCCCCCCAGAGTCCCCCACGGTGACCACGTCGTGGCAGTCGGAGAGCCTGCCCGTCTCCCTGTCAGCAAGCCAGAGCTGGCACACGGAAAGCCTGCCCGTCTCCTTGGGACCTGAGTCCTGGCAGCAAGTGGCCATGGATCCTGAAGAAGTCAAGAGCCTGGATAGCAACGGTGGGGCTGAGGAGAGGAGCGAGAACAACTCTTCCAACTCGGATATCGTTCACGTGGAGAAGGAGGAGATACCAGAGGGGATTGAGGAAGCAGTGGTGCCAGCGGTTGCTGCAGAGGCCGTGCAGGCAGCATTTCCAGAACCCCCTGCTTCTTCACAGGAAGCAAAACCTCAGGCTGAAGTTGTTGCTGTTGAAAAAGCACATCCCTCCGCACTTCGTACCAAGCAGGAGGAGAAGGGAAGAGTGGCTGAAGAGCTTGTTGAACCTGAAATCCCCGTGTTAAGTAAACCTGCCCCAAAGGTAGCCCCATCAGAAGAAAAGGCTGCACCAGAACCTGAGAAAATACTGCTTCCAGGGGAAAAAAAGGTGGGGAAGGAGGGCCGGCTGGAGAAAGAAATGGAAGAGAAGTCCTCCGCTGCAGAGGAGAAGCCCATCTTGCTGCCGGAAGGGAAATCGATACTGCTGTACGGCGGGGCTGCTGCAGTAGCTATATTGGCTGTGGCAGTCGGAGTAGCACTGGCGCTTAGAAAAAAGTAACCGAGCTCTGGAGGAGGAGGAGGAGGAGAAGGGAGGGAGAAGCGAGCGCGATCCACGTTTTGTAGCTGTGTTACCTGCAGGCTGAGCTGCCTGCTGTTCAGCTGGGCGTCCGAGTAACCTAACGGTGAGGGGTGAGGTCATGCGGGAAGCCTCCAGCTATGGACAATCACGTTTTTAGTAGAATTGGGGCAGGGACTGGTTTTTCCTGATTAAAGTACAGGGGTATTTTTAAAAAATAAACAATAATGATAAATTCTGCAAATTTAAGAACTGAAGTGCAGGTGCTGAAGAAAGGGGTGCTCGTACGCGAGGAACTGGAACACAGAATCCCCAGGGGAAGGGGAGAGCCAGCTGCTGCAAACCCTGGGAGACGATGGCTTCTCTGACCGATGCTACCGCAGCTGTGCTGTCTGTCACTTCCCGTGCGCCCCGAGCCCTCCCTAACACGCGTCAGCCAACCTGAGGCCTGCGGCGAGAGGCCGGTCTCCCTCCCTTCTGTCTCAGCTTCCTCTCAGGTACTGCACTGCTCCTTGTAACCGCGCAGGTTCTTCCTAATCCCTGGCGGGAGAGTGCTTTTTCTTACCTCTTCGCTCGCACCCGTTCTGGCCCCCAGCAGTTACCGAAGCCCCACCCCACACAGATGCTGCCCCTGTTGCTGCGTTCTCTGCGAGCACCCCGTGTTCCTGCGGAGAGGTGCGCACAGCGCTTCTCGCTGCTGGGGGGGACGCTGCGCTTTGCTGGTGTGAGAGTCCGTTTGCTGCGCTCCTGCCCGCCCAGCTCGCTGCTGCCTCCCGTTTGCAGAGCTGCAGTTGGTGCCGGGTCCAGTGCCGTTCCAATACACGCCTGGATACCGTGGTGCATCCACAAAGATGTGGCAAAACTCTGCAAAAAAGGAGGCTGCTGCCTCCTGTGAAGTTCAAGGGTTCGGCACTGTCTTGTCCCGTATCATGCTGCAGTCTGTCGTGTCTTTCCCGGGTTAAGCACTGGGTGTATTTAGCCCTGCCAAGGTCTTGGCTGTGGCAGGATCCCAGTTCCGTAACACGGTGGATTCCAGTAACTACACAGAACGGCATTAAGCGTCTGCTCTGTTTGCCTGTTCCTGAGCTGGCCCTGAGCGTTGCGCAGTGCAACTTCTTCTGCAGTTCTGAATCTGGAATTGGCTCAATTTGCAGGTTCACAAATGACGAGGAAGTTGCTTTGCAAAAGGCAAACCCCTCTTCCTGCAGTCACAGCGTTTCAGATGCATTAAGGAGAAGCCGTCAAAGCACTGCTGTACACACAGGCTGTGTTCCTGTCCCTGCCAGTACTGCGGCTCGGTGTGCAAGACCTTAGATTTTCCAGGCAAATTCCTGATGCATCTCTGAGGGTTTGTGCTGGCACTGCGGCTTAGAGCAGAGGGAGGGAAGTGGAAGGGGACTAGGGGTAATGTAAAAACGGAAACGTGAGCTTACTGTAAGCTTACTCTTCGTAAAGCACAAAGACGAGGTACTGCAGCCTTACCTGGAGTAGCTCTCGCAATGAGCCTGTTCCTTAAGGGATCTGATGATCGGGAGATTTTAGCACATTCTCTATTTTAGCTCTATTTTCCTATCCCACCCATAGCCCAGTATGCTGGTAAGTCAGCAAGAACCTGGCAGAACCTAGGGAATTTTTTGTTTAAGCTTTTGAGAGTGGATTTTGTAGAAGACTTCTTGGGTTTGGGTTTGTGTGACTTTGAATGCTGAGAGGAGGGACTGTTATGTATGTACTGCTGCTGTGGAAGGAACCTCAGCTCAGGAGCTCTGCATCTGGATCAGCAGGGTGTTGGTCAGAGGCTGCTCTTTATCTGTGTGTAAGAGATAGCAGGTTTGCCTTTTTTTTTTTTTTTTTAAAAAAAAGCAACGACACAAAAACACATACTGTGTTGCACAATGGAATTGACTTTTATGCTCCTTTTGACATGCAAGAATCTTTCCAGCTTTGCTTCATTTCAGGTCCCGTGGGTGTTCATCGATGCCCGATGCAGTCTGTGGCAGCAGCCAGTTGCTGCCCGCTGGCAGGGGCTGCCTTGAGGCGCAGTGAGCCAGGACAGGCCTCCCCTCTCCCCTGCTTTGCTGATGGCTTGAGTGTCCTTGCTGGGTGTGTTCCCTGCAGAGTGGGGCTGCTCTTAACCCCCATCTGCATCCTCTCCTGACGGAAGGCCAGGCACCGACACATGGGGGATCCCCCACCTGCAGCCGCTCAGTGGGCTGTGCAGAAGTGCCCAAATCCGCTCTGAAGCAGAGATGGATTTTTGGGGCACGCTGGGTAAGTTGTGTGCAAACTGGGGGTCAAGTTGTTCTTCTGGCTCTTGTCTGTACGTGGTTATTTCACTAGTAGTGCAGGAGGTGGCTGCAGGGCAGATGGCAGTAAATCTACTAGGGAAGGTCCCTTACCGACACAGAGCATTAAGTAAGAAGCGTCTTAACAGCAGTTAGAAGGCAGCAGCAGTAGGAAGGAGACAAATACTTTGGGGATTTCTTTTTTTTTAAGCCTTTTCATGGTGGTGTGAAAGCCTTGGGCACGTGGTACTTCGCAACACTTAACGGAGCTGCAGCACTGTGTTTTGGTTGCTTGGCCCCTTCTTTACATACTTCCCATCTTTAGGGTCTTTGAGATTTGGCAGTTCAAAAAGAATTTGTACTTTCCTTTCTCCCTCTAACCGCGTGTTTAGAGAAGAAACCTGTGTGTTCCTTTTCGTCTCGGAGCACTCCGCTAGCTGGAAGGGTTGGTCATGGACTTCAGTACTCCTGAGCTTGGAGCCCTGTGGCCAGGGCTGGAACAGGCCCTTCGGAAGGTGCCGGGGGGCTGTGGAAGCTCAGACACCAGTGTTCCTACGGAGCTGAGCGCCAGGCTTCTTGCTCTACTACTGGTGTGAATTGGGATGCGGAAGGGCTTTCTCCTGTCTTCAAGCATACTGAAGTAATCCTAAACAGCCTGGCCCCGTTACCCCCCCACTGCGCAGCACAGCCTCTGTTCAGCGGATCTCTGGCAGCCGGCAAAGGCAAGGCAGTGGGCTATGTACTTCTAAAAAGCATGTAGGATTACTCTCACTTGTGTTACTTACTCCCTTCCCAAAAGTGCCTCAATACGTCCTCGAGTGGCCTGTACCTTAACAAAGTATCTACCTTAGACCCCTTTTTCTTGGCTTTATCCTTGTCTGCAGCACATCCTCAAGCTGAGCTGATAAAACAAAGGGCTGGATCTGCCAAGCGTGCGGAACGCTGCGCTCTGCAATGCCGCTGTACGCAGCTGGGAGTAGTCCTGGCTTGGAAGCCTCAGCCTGAGCTGAGCTCTCAAGGAACAGCAGTGGGTAGCGTGCTACATAAGGAGTTGTCAGGAAAGCAGCTGTGGGGAGGTGAAGCTGAAATTTCCGTTGTGCTTAACGCTAGGCTCTGCTCACCTGGGCGTTGTGGCTGGGAAGCAGGGAGGTCTGTTTTCAGAAGGCACACCTGGATCAAGGGGATGGGAGCAGCGACTGGAACTAGAGTTCCTGTGTTGCACAGAAGCCCCAGCTGCAGGTGGAGAGCCACCTCCCCTCCCCTTGCAGCCATGCTTGTACTGGCCTGGCTGGGGGCTGTGCTTCGGGGGCTGCAGCGCGAGGGAAGGCTGGAAGCTGTAGGGCCGAGTGCTATGGCCTGGGGCAAGTTCAGTTCTGCTGCCAGAATCCTGTTTCCGTTTCACGTAGCTCTGATCATAGCCCGGCTAACAATTTGGACTGTATTTTTAAACTAACCAATGCTTTCT
>VXAV01007496.1:1929-11985 GCA_013399715.1 Alectura lathami
TGAAGAGAATTACCACTTAGAATGCTACACTTTTAACAAGATCAGAAATGCCTTCTGTACACCTGAAGGGACATAATTAAAATCTATATTACATACTCATAACAGGAAAGGAAAAGAGAAGCGTTATTTCCTTCAAAGTAAGATAGTGTCTGTGGCACTAGTGTGCTCATCATCAATAGTTCTGATAATAACAAATCACCTAATGAAAACGTTATACAAGAAGCTGGGAAAGAAAAGAGGCATAAAGTTATCAATATATTTGCTATCAATGATTTAATAGTATTAATTCAAAATTCCTGAAACTAACATTGTGGGAAACACCACTATCTACAGTGGTATTTTTCTAAGAACTGCAGACATAGATCAATTAAAACAGATAGCAACCACCACAGAGCTTGAAATTCCCCTTCCTCCTTCATTTGCACAGCCAGGATAATATAGTTCTGCCCTCTCAATTTATTATCACATTAAACAGGCATTGAGTAAAAAGCATAATTCTTTCTCCTACTGTAAGACATAAGAAATTCTTCCTGTAAAAAGAACAAGCTCCTTTTTGCAATTTTCCATGTTCAGGACACACAGTCCTCCTTTCCTCCCTAGAACAAAATTTAGTCCTAGAAAAAAAAAAAAAAAAAAGGTAGGAATTGCTAGTATTGCTATTCATCACACCATAGCCTTGGGATTTATTGTGAAGGAATGTTTACAGTTCTCTGATCCCCCTGTGGACAGGGCAGTAAGTTCAAGTAGTAATACTCAAAACGAAAAATACCCATCCTCTGTTTTCACAGCATCATTACCAAAAGGCTATGATAGCATGCAGAGCCAGCAAGACAGACATACCGTTTTTGCTAGCATATCATTTTTGCCGTGAATCTATTTATTTACACTTGTGCGATGCCTGACTTAGCAGGGCACTTCCTCTTCATGCCCTGAGAATGAAAACTGATGACTGTCAGAATTAAAGTAGTATTACTGTTTTAAGGACTATTGTATTATGCTTTCAGTTTGCTCATCTTGAAAAAATCTGTGCATTTCTACTTCTGATTGGAGACAATGAACAATGGGCATGCTGCAGCGATACATCACAAAGAAATTTCGATACCACAAACGGCAGCGTTGATTACTTTTGTTGTCTTAGCCTTCCAGATATGGACTTCAGCAGACTACTGTAAGAAAGACTACATACCACAAATGGGTGAATTCAGCTGTAATGGAGCACTCCAGCCAGCCGTCTGTTTTCCTTCCTGCATCTGTTCATCGATGTGGTCTATTATTTAAATTCCACTACTCTGAGAAATAATCAGGTAGGTTATACTGATTATCATCCTAAAAGACAAGCACTGTTTGCTCAATAAACATCAGAATGAAAGTTTAGAGAAATCAGAGCTAGCAATGACTCAGGATAGATAAGAAGAGCATTCCAGAACACACAAAGAAAAGCTGAATGTGAATGGCAGAGGGTTCTGCATTAGCATGTGGAATTTCTTTGAACATCCCTGTCCTGTCCAACCCCCACACCAAAGACCCCATCAACAGCCAACCCAAACCCAGTTTTAAACCGTGCTGGAAATAAAGCAGACTGCAGAACAAGTATTCTGGTCTGCTCCTTCAGCAGAAATCAGTAAGCAAAGCTACTGCTTACTGTCCTTGTAGTCTGAGACTCTTTCAGCCCACCAACAGAAGCCAGAAACAACATGACTGTTAGGGCACATCAACCCATAGACAGATAGGAGTGACAGCTGGATAGATAACGCAACCTACAGAGATTACAAAAACATAAAGTCCTTTCAACTGTAGCAACAAATCCCTGTACTTAGTGCATTTTTCAAGAAAGTGTGGAAGGCTACACACAACTCACAGCAGGAGATCTGCTTCACTGGGATCACACCACTTTGTTCTGACAAAGGCTATGACTCCTGCATGCTGTTGGGTAAATGAGAAGAAAAAAAGATTTCACAGACACTGACTCCTGAGCTCTGTGCCAGAGAAACAAAACTGT
Organism: Alectura lathami; assembly: GCA_013399715.1. Taxonomy (NCBI): domain Eukaryota; kingdom Metazoa; phylum Chordata; class Aves; order Galliformes; family Megapodiidae; genus Alectura; species Alectura lathami. Next base: position 3,929 of record VXAV01007496.1, read on the forward strand.
GGGTGTGTACACATATGTTGAATGGAATCAATATATCTTAATATAGCTTAAATTTTTTTTTAGCACTTCTTCATCTTACTGATGGCATGCAAGAGAACTTATTAAAAAAAAAAAAAAAAAAACAACCTGATGCCGGCACAGAAGGTGAGAGAATGAATGCACTGATTTTATTTATGATCTTTTAAGACGTTGCTACTATAAACCTGCTCCAAGGCTAGAGCAAAACTAGACTTGAAAGTCAACTGAGCATTTTGAGGACCTCTAGACCTGAGTATCTTAAACAAGGTATGTTTTCACAGCTAACACAGCTCTTCCAAGAGGAATTTGCATTCCAGAAACTCAACCCGTTGTAGTCCCAGAGGACCAAGAGTTCACTCAGCACCTGAGATCTGCAACAAGGATGCAGACAACACTGCCTAGAAGGACCTATTGAGGCAAAAGGCAGGGAAAAAGGATGCTCATTGCATCCTATGACGCAACACCTGGACTGTAGGTATTGTTTCACCACCAACTGAAATGGAAATACAAGCAGAGAAGACAGAGATACAATGACGCTTTTAAAACAAAAGTCTAAATTCCAACTGCTATAGTTCAGTTGTTTTTCAGTATTATTTGGGCCAGCATTGACAGGAGCAGATTTGGGTGGAAGTGACAAGTTTTAGTACTAGATCCTTGAGTCCAACTTGTCATGCAACTCCATGGCCAAAACCAGGAAACTTAGGAGGATGAGCCAGCAGAAACTTATTGTCAGTACTTCTATAGTTGACTTCAAGTTTTGGAACACAAAACATTTTTTCCATTTGAAAGGCTGTGCTTCAAAATCTCCTCTAAATCATCTTCACTTCCTCCAGTAAAACAGGACAATAGGAACTGTTTACTCTAGATAACAAAGAATAGATGAAAAAGGCCTTGACATGAACTTCTCCTTCTCAGATTTCTCATTCACAGTTTGGAAAAAGTGGGGAAAAAAATTCCAGAAGCGCAACTCCAAATCAGTTAGCAATTCACCCCTGAGGAAATTAGATGTAACCAACCTCAAAATCTACCCTGAAAAAACATAGAATAGAGCAGTGTAAAACTCAGCAGTTAATTTTCAGTTTGTGAGTACTCATTTACTGCTTTCAGGTTACCAAATGCACTGACAGTACTTCCAGTATCCCTTTTTCTGCCATTTCATTAGAAGTAAGGGTTGCTAATAACCTTCATAAGTCATATATCAGTCTACCGCCGCTTCACCCAAAATAAGACACTTTTAAGTTACAGGATTTACAAACCTGGTGAAGTTTGTGTTTCTTTAGTTTGAGACTCATTCATTTTTTGCCATTTTCCTACACTACTGCTAGCATATGTAGTAATTTTTTTAGAGATCACTTGTTTTTGACACTAAAAGGCATGTGCACCCAATGCTACCACAATGCAATCAAGCAGATGTTCAAGAGAAACCTTTCAGACAGGGACACTTAAATGACACTTCAGAAATAGAGTTCACAAGTGTCTCTGAGCTCCTGACAGTTGTTACTCACTCCTCTTTCTTTTAGAAGAGCGTTTATTCCATTTTGCTGTGATATGCAATGTTTTGCAGCTTCAGTGCAGCTCCATTGTGAAGGCAGATGAACTGCCATGAAACGGACAATGAGACGCAGGCAAGCTGCACACAGGCGCAGCGAGGACAGAACAAAGAATCATAGGGAGTGGGAGAAAATAAACTGTATAATAGCTGCTGCTTGGGAACACTAGCTGGAACAAACAGGGAGGCCACCAACTATCATTACAAGCGCATGTTTCTTTTGCTGTTGCAAGGAGAACTGCACACAAGAGGGGGCAGGGGATCTGCTATTAATCATATTATATTCATTGCTCCCTCGATGCTGCTGGCAGTGCTTCAGGAGACTCCCTCAGTTCCCAGATAAAACTGTAGCAAGAATGGCAGCAGTCAAGAAGCCCCCACCAAAGCTTTGCTATCTTGTCCAACTATGCTAATGCTGCCGTAAGCTAAACACTTCTTCACCACTGAAACGCTTAGTGTACTGAATTCGAAAAATAAAACAATCCAGATCACAGCAGTCGAGGGTTCCTCCCCACCCCAATCACTCATTAGGAAAATGAACACACTACATAAATCTGACAAAATTATTTGCAAGAGCAAGCCATTAGATGGGTGAATGTATCATCAGCCTGAAGTAGTCGGGAATCAAGCTTCTTCGTTGAGGAAGAGTTCTGAATGTTATCTCCAGGTAAGGTGCTGAGTGACTCCTTGACAAAGTGGCATTTAGCATTCACTAAGTTTAATGTTCCAGCAAGAACAGCAGGCCAGTACCTGTGCCTGGGAGTGGGGGAGGGAGAAAACGGCAGCTGATGCAGCAAAGTAACCAAGTCAGCTATTCTTTTGTGAGGGAAAAGACAGACATGTTGAAGGGGAAAGAAACATGGATTAACTAAATCTCGTATTCATACTTCATTGCAAACGTAATGTTGCTTTAATCTGTCTGGTTTGGCAGAGCTACAGAGTGAAGGTGAATTTATTTGACCACAGATATTTTTGATTTTTGGTGACAAAATCTGCATAGTATGAAAGTGACACATGCTCTAATTCAGTACAGAATCTGTTAGTCACCCCACCCGAATAAAAACGAGTAACAGGGCTACTTTGGGGTTCTGACACTCCACAAGCTTGGAATGAGGTTGAGCAGGCTCTGCGTGTATTTTCTCAGTCTGGGAAACAAACTGTTTTGTTTAAAGAAGATATACAACATAAAAAGAGTTAGGTAGGTAAACGAGTGTTTAACGCATTAACTAAGGACACATTTCTACCTCAGATTCTGGTTAAAAAACACACTTCATTTTTAATATTTAAAAAAAATAAAAAAGAAGCACATGTTTATTAAGCAGCAGCGCTCACTGCAGCCAGCATGCCACCGTGTCTGGTGACTCAGCCTCTCTTCCTCAGTTTCTAATTAACTGCGATAGCATCAGTTTGGAGACTTTTTTTTTTTCTTTTTAAACCACACAAAACCCGTCTTGGAAGTTGAAAAACGGACTTCTGCCTGTTTACCGACCGGGGATGCAGGAGATAGCTGGCACCAAAGCAAGGCGCGCCCCAGCTCCGCCGCTAGCCGGACACGCCAGCGACTGGCTTGCTCTCGTCCCCCCCTCCCTCGGCCAGGCTGCATGCGGCACGGCACGATCACAGAGAATAAATACAGGAAAAGGGGGGGAAAAAGCCCTCTGCTCTTGGCAAGGGGAAGGCGTTCCACAAGAACTGCTACAGGGTCAAAAGTTTACCGTGGTTTCAATTTCACCTCTCCGCAGCCAATGGCAGCGGCTGCTGACAGAACCGCGGGCGGCAGCGCGGCCCTCAGCTCCTTAACTCCTTGTGGCCCGGCCCGGCCCGGCCCGCCCGGGGTACGGGGTACGCAGAAAGGTCTTCGGCTCCCCGTCCTTGCAGGCAGCGTGCAGAGGTCTCCAAGCTGTCTCCTGCGGGCTGAGCACTTCGGGTAGCGCGGAGATGTAAGGGAATAGGAGCTGTGCGGATGCAGCCTGTCGGTGAGGCAGAATTAAGGAGCTGTGGAAGCGGGTCCCCTACTCCAAATATTGTTGAAAACCAGGACGGTAAATGAAGGAATAGGACTGACACGAGGCGGTATGAAACCGGCACTGAACTAGTAACAGCAGCACGACTGTGCTGGCAAACAGGAAGGGGTGACCTTGATAAAGCAGAGCCCAGAGTTGTCAGGAAGGATTCCGGCCACGCAGCCAAGCTCTGCGGTGCTTTGCTCTGCTGCTTGTCCAGCAAGCGGTCAGCACTGCCCTACAGCAAGATGGGGCAGCCCACAGTGCTGCTGCGGCAGGCTGCCCACTCTCCACAGCACCATTAGCGCTCTGCCTCAAGATTTTTACTTCCCCCCAGAAGCCACCCTCCCTCTCCAGCTGCCCAGAGAAGGAGGGACAGTGAATGGGGGGCTCTTCTGCACATTTTTAGCCCTTCAGTCTTGCACACAAGGATACTTACAAACGTTGTAAGAGACATTATTCATATATATAGTCATCTGCCCTGGATATTGTCAAATACTACAGGAATAGTATGCAACAGTATAAACCCCATTACTGGATTAGTTAAGCTAGAGTACATGAGCACTGTGGTGCCTAGCAGACTAACTGGACAGGGACAGGAATGAGAAGACTCCGGTGTACTGGATTCATGGATGAATCCCTCTGCTCCCTGGAACTGCCACCTACAGCATCTGACTCAGGTGCCTGTACAAAGTTGAATTATGTTCTGAAAGTACTATGTGTTCTGCAGTGTGCATGCCAGAAGAGAGGGCTGCTCTTCAGATTAAGCACGGTTTAGTGATGGACACACAGCAAGTTACTGGCAACACTGTGAAAACATGGTAGCCATTTAGACACCCTTTGACACAGTATCTTTACCAATAAAACACAAAGCTACTGGAACACAGCCATACAGCAGTATTAATCATGGCCACCATCACGAGGGATATGCATGTCTTCCACAGCTGAGAAGCTATAATATGAAGTCTTGGCTGATTTAAATAGAAAATTAGAAATAAATTTTAGGTAGAGGTCCCAACAAATAGTGTAAAGCTTAAAAGATACATAATGAAAATTTTAGTTGACCTACTTTCTGAATTAAGATCAGTTCCTTATACTTATCCAGCCCACCAGGACACGTAGGACCATTCTGAGAAAACCATACCTTCAGATCAAGGCCATAAGTAGCACAAAGTCCTTTAACCATTTGATCAGTTAATAAATCAAGATATTTCTGTCTACGGAACTCTTAGCAGTAAGTAAGAGAACCTTCTGCAGTTAATACAGCATTCCCTGAATGTGAACTAAAAGTAATGCTTGTGTATTGGTATTGTACTCTGCTGCCCAGAGTAAGTTTTAGTGATTACTAAAATAAGGAGTTCAGATAAGACTGAGCCTCCCGTCCCACAGCGCCTATGACATTTAAATATGTCAGTTCTCAGTTTCAAGCAAACACCTAGTGTTCTCATTTTGGCTAGGATGGAGTTAATTGTTGAAGGTGTTGTGGGTTAACCCAGGACCAGCCACAAAGTAGAAAAGAATCTGAACAGTCCTGACAGCAGACATTTCAAATATACTTCCTTGTTTGGGGATGTAAAAAGGCAGCACACATCCTAGCCTCCATTTACTTTAGGGTTATGGAGCAAGGGGAAGAATGTAAAACGGCCTTTTTATCCCACAGTCTGCACCCATACTGTGTCAATGGTTTTAGGTTCTGTTATCTCTTAATCACTATTTCTAGTTTAAAATTTTAATGGATGAAATGACGACTAAAGCTTTTCAGAGTCAGAATATCATCACTAGCAATGTAGTTTTGTCACAAGAACTACTGACTCAATGCATCAGTCTGTGATGAGGTATCTCAAAATCTGTGCTGGGACCAGTTCTATCTGGGTGATTGATTAAAATGTTGAAGGTGGCAAGTATTGAATAACTGGGGAATGGCAACCTATGATCATGTTTTGCAATCCACTTCATCTTGGAAAGTCAGAGTTGGCTACACTTAAGCAAAGAGCAACGGATTTATCACCTCTTCATTGGCCTTGCATACTATGGGAAAGAGGACTAAAAGCACTCTAAGGGGAGACATGGATGAAGAGCTCAGTCTGGTGCATTAATAAATAGAACACAAAAGAGAAGTGTGCAAACCATGTAGTCAAACCAAATCTGTTGAGGTTAAGTAACCTATGTTCAAAAAAGCAGAAGGGGTTGTGTTATGTAGAGACCTAAAGTAAATGAGTGGCAACTCTGGCTTGATACCAAGTGGAATAGTGAGCCATGGCATACATTTGCAAAGAAGACAACATGGAATTAAGCTTTCCAAAACAGGCAGCTTGTAACAGTAAGCCAGAAAACAGGAGAACATGCAAGTTAGCACACTCAGACCCTCAACACTGCAGAAAGATTAATAAGAATCAGAACACAATTATGAAGAGGTAAAAGATGTAAATAAGCCACCAACATGCAGAAGAGGTTTATGCTGAAAATGCCAGTTAAGGCAGAACTCAGTTTTTCAAACCCTGAAACCAGATAACAGATTGTTCAAGATAATGCACATGACAACCTAAGGAAAAAAAAAAAAAAAAACTACATTAGTTAGGTGGCAACTATTACTAATTTTCCAGAAAGATGCTGTTTGAAAAATTGGTAAGTTATCTTACCCAAGAACCTTCAGGCTTCAGTTCATAAAGACAAAAGATATTCTGGTCTCAGCCCACTGCACAGGTCCCAAAGAAGGATAAAGACATAACAGACACTCCTATAAACAGCTATGCCAGCTGAAAATACTGCAAACAATCTTCTATTTTCACAAACCCGACAGAAGGAAATCATGCACTCGCTCTTCAAAGCTGCTTCAGGAATAAACCAACAGTTATTTCTTGAACAGGCACAGGCAGACTTAGAAAAGTCCATTCAAATAGGCATATAGCTCAACACAGTAACTGTGACGTTTGAATTTGTGAAGTTTGAGAGCTGTTAACAAAAGATGCAGTAAGTGATTAGAATGCATCAAGTAAGAAAGCTAAAGGCATCCTGAGAATCTTAGCCAATTGAGACCAAGCCCTGCTTCCAAGCGTTTCTACTCCAGCTCAAAACTGACAAGACACTAATGAAAAAAAGCTATCAAATAACACTATTTTCATAGTTTAGCTAGGCTAAAATACCATTTTGCCAGGAGTGATTTAAGACTTAATTACATATGTAAAAAGGTATTTTCCTCTCAGTAAAAACTACAGTTAATTTTTGTTATTTTACTGTCTCTAAATACCATGCCTTTTAGAGAAATTCTTTTAAATTGAGATATCACAAATTCCCTTTTTATAAGATGGCCTCATTTTAAAAGAAAATGGATGCTATAAAATTTTACATCAAGTCAGCATGTTACCAAGAAGCTTTTCTGTGTGTTCTGAATTTGATTAATACAAGCCAAGGTCACTTCCTGAAAGATGCCTACCACTGCAGCTGCAAGCAAACTACACTCCTCTGAGCTCAGGAGCTGGGGGATGGGAAGGCACTAGAAATTTCTAACACTGTCTCCAAAAATACACTAATTATAAAACTCAAGTAATATTTAGCAATGTTTACTACATCACCATGTAAGTAATGTTAACTAAAGCCAGTCTGTATAATCATGTTTTCAAGCAAGAAGATTCAAATTGATGCACCAGCATGTCTGTAATAATGAACAGTTTTGAGGATCCTTTATTAAACTTTACGCAATTCCTTTGAAAATATCTATAATATAAAACCTGTACTTTTTATTATTATTATTATGCAGCNCACATTTGAGGAAAGCATGCAAGCTTTTTCCAGAAGTCAAGAGCACCCAGTTTTCTAGTTTCTGAGGACTAGACCTGCCGTTTACAAAATCAGTTAGAAATTCGCTGTGCTCACCTATAATAGTCAAGATATTTAAGAAGTTATTTTAAAAACACGCCACATTTGCACTATGCATAAAGCCAAACAGATGTAGTTCTTCTAAATCTAGACACAAAGTCTACAGGTCATGAAAATAAGACCTGTACCAAACAAAGGAGAGCATTATTTTTGCTTTTTGTGTGCACAAATAAAGATTTTACAATCTGAAGTGCGAAACAGAGGGTGATGGGAAGGAAAGGATTGCTGGAAAAATGTTTAAAACCACACACCAACACACATTCCCCACAGGGGTATCTGTTTGTCTAGGAAATGGGCCCCACTAACTTTATTTATGAACACACACGCAACTTCATATACTTCATCTTTAAAACAGTCTTGATATAGTCAGCACTGCAAGCAAAGTTTCATACTAGGCTAAAATTAGGAGGATCTCAATGAAAGGTAATTTCAACAAACCCATACAGTAGAAGGAACAGAACATTGTTGGTTTTGGGTAGGCATCTTTGCCTGAAATAGAAAAATACACTGAAGTGTATCATTACCTATGCAGGCACTGTGGTTAAGGATGCCTAACATTTTCCATCACAGAAGCCTGTTCTAGTTCTTTAACTGTATCACACACACTCCTC
>VXAV01007500.1:0-12269 GCA_013399715.1 Alectura lathami
TTGTTGTCCATCACAGTGCTGGACAACTTCAACTCAAATTGTGTTTGGAGCTTGGCTGCTTAAATTTTCTCCCTGCATTGCCAAACAGCATCTCTGCAATCTTCCCATGACACCCAACTTCACTTCTAGTGTCCATACACTTTCTTTTTTCATATAAGCTTTAGATGAGCCCTGCTCATACAAGCTGACCTTCTGCCCCCCCTGCATGATGTCTGATACTTTGGAATTGCCTGTTCCTGTACTTTTAGGAGGTAGTACTTAGAAAGTGGTGATGGACCCCAGGCCTTTATAAGTAGTTTCCTAGGGGAACTTGCTAACTAGTTCCCTGCGCAGCCTGAAGTCTGCTCTCTGCATATCCAGGACTGAAGTTTTGATGGCAATTTTTCTCCTGTCACAAAAGATGTTAAACTTGACTGCTTCATTGTTAAAATGGCCAAGACGGCCATCAATCAGCATTTCTCCCATGAGACTGCCTCTGTTTAGCACCATTGGTCACTGCACAGAAACACCTGGAGATGGCTATTTTTGGAAGAGAAATAGAGAATACATAGCAACAGATTTGTTAGTCTCTGCACTTGGCACACACACGCATATATATGTACACACAAAAAACACATGGGAAAGAAGGAAAAGCATGATACTAATTACCCTGTACTTGTTATCTTTTTTATATATAACAACTAAATTACTAATTCCATATAAATTTTTATATTCCTGATAGGCCAGAACAGAAACTCATATCTGGAAAGCAGCCTTATGTTTTCATATGTAAAACAGATCTTCTTTGTTAGCTTAACTGACAATAACATTCCTTTGTATAAGGAGTCATATTCAGAATGTTAGATTTATATTGAAAAAAAAAAGGATAAAAATAAATACTCCTCAAAAAAAAAAAAAAATCTACCATATTAAATAAAACTCCAGAAATGAAGATACAATGCCAGTGTGTAAGCAGTTAGAAGGTGCAAATGAGCTAGCGATTTTCCAAAGTGTGGGGTTTTACATCTGGAAGCAGAGACAGTTATTGTACTGTGGTTACTAATGATCAGTGGTCATTAAATGTCAGATGCACTGGAAATCATGTTGACATGACAGTAAGACTGCTCTTGAGACAAAATTCTGCATGTTACCACAGTCTCTGACATAACACAGCATCAATATCCAGAGGTTCATTGCTACCCTGTAAAAGGTAGAGCAAGCTGATTTCACATAGAGGGAGAAAAAATAAATAAATCTTGAATGGAAAAAATAACAACAAGTGAATGAAAAGGAAAGTCAATCATACATGGAACCCTGGATTCAGAAATCTCCATACATACATAAGGCACAGTTAAGAGATGAAACAGATGTCTTATTGCTGTTATATCCTATTATTTTTTACAAGAAGCGCACATGAAGATAAGGCCTACTTGGCCACTCTAATTTAATCTGCGAGAAAATACAATACTAGATGACAATATAATGCATAAGTTCCTGCGATAGGATGAAGTGAAATACACTTATTCAAAACCAGAAGGAGCTAACGAAAGGTGTGTGTATTGTGCCTCTTCTCTATTGTGCTAACTTCTCTATCTTGTGTGTCTGTCTCCTTATACATAACATCATCTGAGCAGAGCAGATTTCTGTAAACATGGTATGTAATCAGAGAAAATCAGAAAGGGATAAGAGCATAAGAAGAGAGAAAGAGATGGCAGAGACAGCAGTAAAACAAATATATGCAGGGACTTCCATAAGACTATCCTTTTGTTAGTCAAAGTATTAGAAATTGGTGTCAGTATTTCTTTAATATGATGAAAGTATAAAGGTGTGGATTTCAAAAACTACTGTTTTCAGATAATCAGTCGCCCTGATTTGCAAAAAGTAAGCTTGTATCCAAAATTTTTCAAGGTCTCAAAATAAGGTCTTCACTCAGGCCTACTTCTAATTATTTATCATTATTTGTTAGTGTTAGTAATTCCCTTTTCATTGCTTTAATTTACTGTTCTGTCGTAAGAATTCACAGAAATTTAGTTTGTTTTTAATGAAGTTGTACATTATGAGAAATACTGAACTACATATGACAATGGATTCATTTCATGAACTGCCAGAATCCCAAACATAACCTTAGTAAGACTGATTGAATAGTATTTCCAGAAACATTAGATGTTCATTTCCAAATTTCTAGATAGAGGTTTTTGTTTTGTTTGTTTGTTTGCTTGTTTGTAGCTATTAAATGAAGTTATCAGATTATCAGACTAGGTTTTGCAAATGTCAAGGTTGAGGGCATAGTTTGCCCAGTCTTCACACAGGTCATCTATAAACTCCACAGAACCACAGAATGGCTTGGGTTGGAAGGGACTTTAAAGCCCACCCAGCCCCAACCCCCTGCCATGGGCTGGTTGTCACCCACTGGATCAGGCTGCCCAGGGCCCATCCAGCCTGGCCTTGAGCACCTCCAGGGATGGGGCACCCACAGCTGCTCTGGGCAGCCTGTGCCAGGGCCTCACCACCCTCTGAAAAATCTCCACCAATCTCCTCTCTTTTAGTTTGAAACCATTGTCCTGTCACCATCAGACTGTGTAAAAGTCACTCTCCTTCTCATTTATAAGCCCCCTCCAGGTACTGGAAGGCCACAAAGAGGTCTCCCTGGAGCCTTTTTTTCTCCAGGGTGATCAAGCCCAGTTCCCTCAGCCTTTCTCCATAGCGGAGCTGCTCCAGCCTCTGAGCATCTTTGTGTTTCTCCTCTGAACCTGCTCCAGCAGCTCCATGTCTTTCTTGTGCTGGGGGTCCCTGGCCTGGATGCAGCACTGCAGGTAGGGCCTCTGTCATATCAACGTATTGTTATGAGCAAACTTGCTGAGGGTGCACTTGACCCACTGTCTAGGCCATTGATGAAGATGTTAAAGAGCACCAGTCTCAAGAACACCAGTCCCAAGACAGTCCCCTGGGAGACACCATGTGTTACTGGCCTCCATCTGGACATAGTGCATGGTGATGTTTCCCCATATCTGATTTTCCTTCTTGCTACACGTTATGCAAAATAATCCTAATAACTGCTACTTAGACTAAAATCTTCCTATTACATATTCATACCAACAAGAAAGATTCAGTGAACTAACCTGTGTTTTGCTTCTGCAAAGGTTTTCACATAAAATTAGGCTTCTGTTAGTTTGGGCTTTAGCTTCTGCACTGGTTTTATAATGGTGTTATGAATTAGATACTGCCTAGGATATCAACTGTCAGCTGGCTGGGGAGGAAGAGAAGCCGGTTCTCTTGTTCACGTTACCTCTGTAGGTTAACAGCCTCTTGGTTTCTATTTGTTTGACATAATCAAAATCTTCATTTAGGATAGGGGACACTGTGCTTGCTCTGTAGTTCACATTGTGCAAACAACCTGAATATACACAAGTATAAGCATATCAATAATATGTCAATATTATCAATACAGTCAATAATTTGAAGTCACTTTTCATAGGACTTTCAAGATATAATCACAATGCTTTCACCAAAACACTTTCACACTGAATACTCCTTGTGCTTCACCTGTAAATAACAAACCTAATACTATCATTAGATCCCAGTTTATAAAATTTTCTTTTTTTTTTCTTTCTTTTTTTTTTTTTTTTTTGGTACTTGCTGAAAGATTTTTACATATCTTCTGGGTCTGAAAATACTTCATACTAGTCAGGAGCTGAAAAATATTTAGAACGTGATTATTCAGATTTTGTTCCCAAATAACTAAAATTGATGAGCAATAGAAATCTCAGATTAGTATTATCTGGAAAACTTGACTGTGATGTAAATATTGAGCTATGTTTGAGCAAAGTTGTTTCAGCAGTCTAGAAGTCCCAAATATTTAAACTCATCAGTTCCATATAAATACATTCAAGTGTATACTTCTCGACTGTGCTCTGCCAAATAAGTACAATATTCCTTAGCAGGGACTTACTAGCATGCAATTATGCTTGGTCTATCAAGTCCTGCAGGATGTGATTCCACAGCTTCCTTAGATTTCATAAACCTTTGGTACTTCTGCTCTTCTCTCTGATGGCAATTGTCTTGTAAATAAGGAATTTTTATATTTTCATATTTGCACATGGAAGATCCCCTAAATGACAATTATTTTTAAAATAATTAGTTGATACATGGAAAGCAAATAATACTTCCATAGAGGCAGCCAATCCTTTTATAAATTATCAGTGTTTTCATCAGCTCAACAATATATTTGCTCCATCACAAGGATATTTCTCAATACATTATTATGATTCATTTGTACACAGCTTGCTGGAAACATCAGTGTATGTTGAGCTTGTCTCTGAGAATCAAGCTTCTCAAATTTCAAAAGAGAACAAAAGGGAGCGCAATGTAAACCCTTCCTTACAGGTAATGTGTCACAGAACATGCCTTAAATCCAAATGCTAGGAGAACATGTCAAGGTGAAAGACAAAAGCAGCAGTATCAGATCTCCAGGACAAAATAACATTCACCCATGGGCTCTAAAGAAACTGAAGGATACTGGTGAGTGACTAATTGCACAACCTCTTTTAAAGGAGTCCAAGTATCAGAAGACTGCAAAATGGTCATTATGACACTGACTTCTAAAAAGCTTAGAAAGGAAACGCAGAAGAGGAACTGCAGAACTAACTTCTGCTTTGAGTGAGTTGCTGGAAGCCAACACGAGGAATAAATTAATGGGAGAATGGATAAATGCTTTAAACCAGGGAAGAATCAGTATGCCTATTGAACGAATTCTCTTTACACATCAACCCATTGGCATTCTTTGAATTAATTAGCAACTGCATGCATCAGAAAGGTCCTGCTGATTCAGTTTACCTCAACTTCCAAACTGCATCACTGTGTACCATCCACACTACCTCAGCAGTTGCAGTAACTCTGTCTCAAAATGTGTAGTTAAACTCAAAGAGGTACACAAAGGTATTAAAGATCTGCTACATCTTCCATACTAAGACTGACTAGCTCAATGAGGACAGTTCATCCTGGAAAAAAAAAAAAAAAGCATGACTGAGAGGGCATTTCATAAAAGAGAGAGTGAATACAGAAGAGCTCCTGATTGTCCCTCTGAATATATGAACTAAGGCACTTCAAACGAAACTAGCAGTATCCTATTCAGAACAAACTGCCTTAAAACATCTGCAGTGTATTAGCACCCGTGAGTGTGGAAATTTACATATTTTTAACATGTATGCACGAGCCCTGAGATCACCCCTGTCCTGGGCAGGGCCCAGGCCCACACCTTATGTCACTGCAGCTGAGGGCTGCCCCTTCCGCAGGCAGGGCTGTGGGCTAACAGCCCAGCCTGGCCTTTGCCCATCCCAGTCTCCAGGCTGGATGCCCCAGACTGGGGGTTACCCCAGCTGCCTGTCGGCCCGCCCTGCTCCCTACCAGTGGGTGGTGGGACAGGCCCTGGCCGGTTCAGGGTCTCCGTTTGCCCCCACAGAGCAGCCCAGGCTGCACCAGCTTTTTCACTGGTATGCCAGCTGCAGTAGGTTAGAGTTTTCCTTCCAAGTTTCCAAAAATGCTGTGATCAGATCAAAGGCAAAATAGATAGACTCTGCTTCCTAATACACTCCTTCAGGATAAATGCTCACTGTAAATTACTGATTATTACATGAACCTCAGCAAATGAATAATGTAAATGAAGGAAGCTTTGCTACCACACATAACCAAGTTTTCATCAAGCTTTCCAGGAAGCACCTCGACTACCTAGCAATATATTTTTCTTTCAAAATTTGCCACTTGTATCAGTTAAGTAGCTGCATTCATGGTGCTTTAATTTAGACAGTTTTCAGAGATTCTTCCAGCATACTGTATGGATAGAAAGACCACGGTTATCTTGAAGCTTGCATCAGCAAATACTAACACCAGTGAACTATGATGATAGACTTTTAGGAACAAAGAATATCTATAGAAGAGATGGTAATGAGTGTGTAACCATTTGATCTTGCTGACACTGAAGCAGAGTTATATATGACTCAGATTTGGTAATTCAGGCCATAAAGGTGTGGATTTTTCATGGCAATTATCAAACATCAAGTTTCAAAATTTATGTTCATTGCATCAAATCATCTATTTGTGTCAACACTTACATAGCTTGCTAAAAGTTCTTTTACTTATTTTTGCATTAGTTGCATTAATTAATTGTATTATTATATTGTATTTTATCATGTACCTATATGTGAGACAACAATTATGTTTTCATTTATGAATATAAAATCTAGACATTTAAGGCTAAGACAGTACCTCTAGACTCCGTTTATAATTAGTGGAGAGACATAGGTAACTCTAGAGGGTAATTCATCTTAAGTATCTAAAATAATTTAGATGAAGTTAGAGAGGAGGGTGCCAGTCTCTCTTCTCAGGTGACAAATGACAGGACATGAGGAAACAGTCTCAGGTTGCATTAGGAAGAATTTCTTAATTGAGAGAGTGGTCAAGCATTAGAACAGGCTGCGCAGGTAAGTGGTGAAGTCCCATCACTGAAAGCATTCAAGCGACGTGTGGATGCACACTAAGGGATACGTTTTAGAGACGACATTCAGCAGGTCACATTGATGGTTGAACCTGATGACCTTCAAGGTCTTTTTCAACCCGGATGATTCTATGACTTTATGATTTTATGAATTGCTCCAAGCAGGATCTTCAATGCAACTTCAGATGCCTGAGATGAATCTCACACAGAGTGTCAAAAATCATGTCCTATGCAAACAGCACACCATATTTTTCTGCCACATTCACCCAAATTTTACAGAAATTAAGGATAAAAATTGAAATAATTATTATAGTATGTACTGGACATCAAGCATACTGAAATGAAATATGAAGACTTCCACATATAATGTCATATTCTGAAAACACTGAAATGTGCTGCTCCATTCTCCTGCTACAATTCATACCATTTCAGACATTTTTCCTCCAAGGAAACACTGCAAATGCAGGTGTCATCAGTGCTAGTTCATTTATTCTAGGTAACAACCGATTGAGAATAAAAGTATGAGTAGAGTTGCTTCCCTGTCAGGATTTTTTCAAGTCATATCTGCAAACAGCAAAAATTGGGGGAAAACAAAAAAAAAATTGCTTCACCTGGAAAAATACATAAAAATTATTTTTGTAACAATGCTATCTCCATAGGTCTCAGGACTCATTTGAAGTTTGTCTCATTATTGCTGCTTGCAGTAATAAGTTATTCTTGTACTCAGAACAATAGTTCTGAGAAATCTGAAAATCTCAGAATGAAATATTTTAACCTGGCTATATTTTTTCTAGTTTTGGAAATTAACACATCAGCAAATTAGTCTCTCTCTATTTTATGAGTTCAGTTTTCATATTTTTACTGTGCAAACTCCTTACTACCACTATTTTTTCTGTGCTGAAATGTCAGCATGCTTATGTCTTAGCTGATAAAACAATTTTTGTTAGAATGCTTATAATTGCTTGGGGGCACTATGTGTAATTCTTCTGTTGATCATGTTTTAGTTGCAAAGACTAGACCTTAATTTCCCTCAAAATTCTATCACCTGTGTCCTGACCTTTGGTAGATACAGCAGTTTGTTTAGTTTGTTTTAACTAAAACTCCCCTGAAGATTTTCTTTTGCCTATTAAAGTTCCTTCCTCTTACCATAAAGCATCTGCTATTTCAAAATCTTCTAGGCATATAGACGTTTGTCAAGCACATAAACTGAATTCGGTCTTTATGAACTGTCTGCCCTTTCTGTCTCTGCAGGTTGATAAGAGTTCTATTTAAGTATGCAAACAGCTGACTTCAACCAAAAAAAAAAAACACTCCTCTTTTAGAAAGCTGAAGATTTAGGGTGCAGGTCAGGAACTCTTCCGCTGTCTGGACTTGAGCATAGCTCAGTGATTCATTATTTGAATTAAATTCAAAGCCACTTTTTATAAATATTCAAAGACCCTCATCTTTCATATTCTTTCCCACTTCATGTCTAGCACAGGAAACTTGGATATATTCCACGCAACTATCACTTTCCTCCAGACTGACAGGATAAAGTTAATGATATGATACTAAAAATTATGTGGCTTTAAATGAACGTCTCTATTTTCAATCTTGTAACCTTGAGATGGGATTTCACTTCTGACACCAGCATCTAGTGTGGGTTTTTTACCTTTCATTTACTTTAAATGTGTGAATCTTCATGTGAACCAAAGTACCAACAAATTTTAGAACATTTCATTGTTCCTGGTGACAGAGCTTAACCTGACTTGTGTGAACTCTGACTGCGGATGACTTCTTTGGGACTGGCTGATGCATCCACCCCCAGCTGATAGCCAGTCATTNTTACACTTTTAAATATACCTTTATTTGTTCTGGGTTACAGAATACCTCACTTTAGGACTATTTCTTCTGAAAATCATCTTTTGGGGCTTTTTTGTCCATTTATAGCTTGGAACCCTAGGCATATAGTTTTTGCTTTCCCATTTCTTTCTGTTCACTGCAGCTACCTCCACCTACTGTTGTGTAGCACAAAACTAAGTATATTGTGAGTAAATTATTGGACAAGTACTCAAACCAAACACAAAAAAGGGAAGTTCTGCTTGTTAAGGTTCATTTGCTTTTACAATGGCAATCCTTGAACAAAGAAGGATCTGTAAAACCACTGTCTAAATCATTCTCACTAAAGTTTTGCTTATTGAAGGTCCTGTAGGTTGGCCTTAATTCTGAAAAGTTAATATTGCTGAACTGGCTCCTACAAGATGCTGACTGAATCCACAGTACTGCAAACCATCAATGGTGAGAAACAATTTCCTCTTCAGATTGGGAAGAATATGATTCTGCTTCGTACTAGAGTTGACGTAAATGGCAATTTATTTTTAATGCATTTACTTCAGACATGCACCAATAGAAAAGCCATTCACAACAAGCTCTACGAACAACTGTGGGAAAGCACTTCTGATAATGTTCCATCTTCAAAAATATCTGAAGATACGGAGCAACGGAGAACTTTTTTTTGCAGTGTAAATTTCCCTTAGAACAGGCTATAACATTTCAGAATGCAATTTCCAGCATGACCATCTTGATCATTGGACAATCTACCAAATTAGTGCTACCATACTTCTCTGTCTCCCATCAGGTTTTTAGGTCTTTCTGAGATAATGTCTTATGTTTGCAAATTCAGGGCAGAAACTGACTTGCGTACATTTGAAACAACACAGTAGAACAGCAGACTGATCACCGAATGAAAGTGCTCTAAAAGGTAGAAATAATTACAGCCTGCAGAAGAGTGGCTGGCCAGTAGGCTGAAAAGATGCGAAAGCAGATTATTTCAAAAGCTATGTTAAGAAACATGTTCCAGTTCATTACTCTTACGTTACTATGGTATACGATTTACCCTTTTTCAACGGAGACCCCAGCAGGCATACAGGCAAATCCTGTGTTTACTTCTAGAAAGGGTTGAGGCAGCAGCACAGAGAGGTCATAGCTAGGGCAAATTCCTGCTGATTTCTAATAGCATATGCTTCCTTATGGCACAATTTAAAGCAGCAACAGCCAGATCTCTTGAGAATCATAACTAGTGATTATTCTTCCACTTAACTTGTATTTCTTTACTCTGTATGAAGCAGATTAGCTCTATAGTTTGATACAGGGACTTGCTCTCCCCTTCATGGAGGCAGATGGTGTATAAAGTTTACTTCTTCACTAGCAGTGCAGCAGGTGTTCAGCCACAGGGGCCAGGGAGGAGCTGTAACAGCAAATGCACAACAGCTGCTGCTTGAAATCCCCTCAGCATATCTGAGCTAGTCAGGGTCATGCTGCTAGGACAGAAACTCTTCCCACTTTTTTCCTGGAGGACCAGGGAAATCAGGAGATAGCCCTAATTTCAGCGCTTCACCATAATAATCACAGGGTACAGCTCTTAGTGAAATACATACATTTATCCTACTCACCTGCAGGGCCTACGATGATATGAAAAAAAAAAAAAAAAGAAAATAATAAAAAAAGAATTGCTACCTTGTATCTTTCTTCTGTTTTCAGTATTCTCGAATGAGATGCACTGTAAGATTAATTTGATTTCAACATTAGTTTCAACATTGTTACAACTCTCCACCTAGCACCCAAATTTAATGTATTTGAAGGCAGTCTCATAAACTCGATTCAAGAACTTTCAAAAGTCTATTTTCTTCTCCTTTCTTTCTTCCTTCCGTCCTTCTATCCTTTCTTTCTTTTCTAGTGAAAAGGAAGGTTACTGTGTGCTTTATGGAGACATTTAAATCTGTTTTTATTCGGACCATCACATAACTGGACATCCCTTGATTTATCTCAGACTCCTTAGAATATAAACCTATTATGAGCCTCATCCTTCAGCTTTTAGGCAGTATGTCAGGGAAGGTAAAGGGCACTGAATTTACAGAAACATTTACCAAGAACTATTGTCTTTCCAAAAGCCATTACCAGTGTGACACATCACATAATTATGCAAAATATAACATTTGGAACAGCTGGTATTAGTTCACCAAGCTAATCTTCATTATATCGGTTACGATCATATCAGCTCATATTTAGCTATTCACAGTCATGGTTTGTAGGATACACTTTTATGGCTCTTGAAATTGAACAGGGACAATCAGGTCATAGTAGTGACTGAAATTGCTAAAACTAAAAATGATATTCAAATAGCTGCAAATTTTCATTACTAAAATCAGCAATACAAACAATATTAAAGCATAAAGTGCACAGACATTTATCAAGATGTACTAGATTTTGTAAATATCTGGTTAACGCTCACAGCCACTTCCAGTTTGACAGTGTGTTGTGACAGACTGTGCAAGAGGAATGTGAGAGGGCTTGGCAAGGTGATTCCTTTGATCCTAGCGAAGGGGCAGAGCTCATCCAGGCCCACTAAGTAGAGAAAGCTATAAAACATTCCAGACCAAATCTAAGCAGGAAATGAGAGCTAATGAAGAATTCAAAGACTGCCTTGCAAAGGATGCTCAGACTGGTAGTAAAAGATCTTTATAGACATCAAAAGCAATAAACTGGTAATGAGCTTGGTGAGATTGCTTAACGCCAAAAGTCCTAAGAGGGGAGCTCAGGGATAGCAATGCTAGCACAGAGAAGCTCAAGAGACCTGCCCGCACTGGACTGCAGCCCCACAGTGCTTCACAATGGCGAGGCCTGAGGAACAGTTATCAATCTAAAGTACATTTATAGGCCATACTGGAGAGTTAAATGCAGAGTGTAGAAGCCTATCATCTGACAGTGAAGTCACATGAACCAGGTGGCATTCAGCCACAGGGGATGAAGGACCTTGGCTACTTGAATGGCTTGCCGTGGTGCAGAACCCATAGAATCACAGAATGGCTTGGGCTGGAAAGGACCTTAAAGACCATCCAGTTCCAGGCCCCCTGCCATGGGCAGGGACACCTCCCACTAGACCAGCTTGCTCAGAGCCCCATCCAGCCTGGCCCTGAACACTGCCAGGCAGGGGGCAGCCACAGCCTCTCTGGGCAACCTGTGCCAGAGTCTCACCACCCTCACAGTGAAGAATTTCTTCCTAACACCCAGCCTAAATCTCCCCTCTTCCAGTTTGTGGCCACTACCCCTTGTCCTGTCGCTCCATGCCCTTCCGAAGAGTCCCTCCCCAGCTCTCCTGTAGGCCCCCTTCAGGCACTGGAAGGCTGCTATCAGGTCCCCCCAGAGCCTTCTCTTCTCCAGACTGAACAACCCCAACTCTCTCAGCCTGCCTTCACAGGGGAGGTGCTCCAGCCCTCTGATCATCTTTGTGGCCCTCCTGTGGACCCCCCCTCCAGCAGCTCGATGTCCTTCTCGTGTTGGAGGCCCCACAACTGGACGCAGCACTCCAGGTGGGGTCTCATGACAGCAGAGAGAGGGGCAGGATCCCCTCCCTCGCCCTGCTGGTCATGCTTGATGCACGACCATCTTGATGCTGCCCAGGATGCAGTTGGTCTTCTGGGCTGGGGCTGTACCAGAGCATGTCTCGGGAAGGACAGCCCAGAGACACACCACCCGCTTGCTGCCAGGCGTAGTGCTCATGGCAGATACCACTGGGCGCGTTGACAAACACAGGCTGAGAGAGCAGCCAGCACCTCCTGCTACAGGAAACTGCTCCCCCGACCTGCAGGACCGGCGGCTGCGGGAGGGCCACCGCAGGGATGCGGCCTCAGGGGTTACACCTCGGGTTCTCCCGTCAGCTTCCACGCCTATCGCTTTCTCTCGCACCCCAACAGCGCGTTACCCTCCACCACGCAGCCAGACGCCCCTCAGGAACGACCCAGGGCTGCCCCGGGCTCCCGGG
>VXAV01007500.1:36123-56361 GCA_013399715.1 Alectura lathami
GGAGGGAGGCCGCGCCGTAATGAGCCCGGGAATCCGCTGACTTCTTAGGCGTTGATTTAACATCACAAAGAGATGCTCGGATCCGAGATTTAACCCGAATGCCGAGGGAAATCTTAATAAATAATGTATGAAGCAGTGGGTCCTTTCTTTCTCTTTGTCAGAGGTGCAGCTTTTATTCCGGTAATTAGGTCATTGCCAGCAGAACGCTCCTTCTGCTAAAACCCGTGATGATTTTTAGAGGACGCATGTGCGGCCAGATGATTTTATCGTATTTGTCTCAGTGAAGACTGAAAATCCTTTATTTTGATCTGCGGGTAGGACTCTTGACTTTGTAAGGAGCATCCATCATCTGACAGAATTTTCTTCAAGGGATCAGCACAGCCCATTCTGACTTACTTGATTTGGATAGTCACACACTGACGGGTGCCTTTTAAAGGTGTAGCAGGAGACCTGGAGCTTCTTAGACCACATAGATGTACATTGCTGGGCATATAGAGACACTGCAGCATGGATTAATCTCCATTTTTAAATACTTTGCCTCCATATGATGTTTATTTAGTTGAAGATGATCCTTCGCATTCTTCCCGCACATATTATTTAGTCTTTTTTTTTTCTGTTACTGCTAATGCAATGAAAAGATTTCCAAATAGTTTGTCAACATTATAGCTTCTTGAAAATACACATAATCATGTGCACTGGAAGTAGTCCTGCAACCAGACTCTTCTGTGCGTTTAAGGGGACTCCAAGTGACTGGTTTTTGCTGCTTTCTGGGTTCTGTTAAATGCAGCACAAGAAGAGGTTTGATGATGGCAAATCTGAACTTTTATTTTTTTTTTTTAATTAAAACATGCTCTGAAAACATTCTCTACCTAGACCATAATATAATTGTGGTTGTCCAACCTGTCAGTAACGTATGGATTATGTTGAATTTTTAACACATTATTTGAGGAATTTACCAGTTGGAGTATTCAAGTGTACAGAGGTAAATTAGTGATGCTGGATGTTCCTCTTAAAACATTTTGATCGCTCATTCCAGTAGCATGAGAATTAGAAGATGCAGTAGGTGCAAAGGTGCTGTCACCACTTTTTTGCTGAAGAAGGTGACGAAAGCACAGTGATGGTTACGACCATTATTGTGGTGATGCTTCTTCCCTCCTTTAAACCTTAAAAAAAGGTCATATTAAGCAGCATGTGTTGGAAATGCCTGTTATCTAAAATGGGTTACTTTGCTCTACGGATTCTTATGCTGGATTTCTGTATTATCGTAATTGGAAAATGTTTATGTTGATGGAATGTGGTTAATTGCGTTTTCATCAGTGTAATGAAATCTCATTTAAAACAGGCTGTACTGCTAGTGAGGCCCTGTGATGGTAAGTTATTGTCAGTGAAGACCACTGGAAGTCCCCACTGGTTGTTTTTTCCAGAATTCACACAGGACCTGTGTGAACACATGATAATACATTTCCTGCGAGACAAGTGGTCTTCTGTTCCCTGCAAGTGCTCAAGTGAACCCTGAAGATTACCCTGATAAATTACCCGACGTGGTGAAAAGTTTCTATATTTCCTTGATTTAAAATCCTTTTTTTTTTTTTTCCCAATTAAAGCTGATTTAGTTCATGTTAATGGTTTTAATTTGTGTTTTCAGTTAAAATAAGAGAATAAAGACCTGTTTCAGACGTTTTAACGGCTTAAACTTTCTGGCATTTAATCCTTAAAAGATGATGAGAAATAAAAACCAAGCAGCATCGAGTCATACGCAGTGAGAGCATATGCAGTTAGCCACGAATAGCAAAAATGATCATGCTGAAGAATGAGTGTTCAGGATTGTGAATCATCCCTAGTCCAACACAAGTTATGATTCAAATGATGTCTGGGCTGCTTTGTGTTCAATATAGTATTTAAATGCAAATCATGTTTCGTATTTTCACAGTCGCATTCTGAATGCAGCATGACTAACCAGCTAAGGAACTTCCCAACCCAGAATTCTAAGGGAAGAAGTGGGGTTTTTGTCCTGAGAGTGTGATGAAAGCTGAACTTGACTGTTCATAGCCTGCAATGCATGACTTGTGGGTTTTCCTCTTTGTTTGTGCTAGCGTGAATGGTTTTTTGATTGTTGGTATTTTTTAGTAAAATCCTAAATTGTGGGATCGTTTCTATTTAACACACATACAACAATACAACTGCCATTAAACCTGACCTGTAACAAAGAAGGCGAGTCATGATTTCAGGTCAAACCACAGTCTTCGTTCTTCTCCTCCCCATGGTCTTTCGGAGAATGCAGAGAACATGGATCACTTCTTATCTTGGTACCTTCATCAGCCAAGCTGCATGTCGGTTAGGGGAAACAGATGATGCTTCTGCTTAAGGCGATTCATGAGTACAGGCCAAGAGCATGAGCTGTAAAGAGTGTTATTGCTAGGACAAAACATGTGGCACCCTGCATTACCTGCATTTGGAGGTGTTGCAGGTTGACTGCTGTGATTGGTAAAGCTCTTGCAATCTTTGACAGTTTGATGCACTATAGATTTTGAACTGTACTTAATTGTGTTATTGAAATTAAGGAACTTAATTGTCCAAAAAATATGGCAATGGATCAAAAGTTCTTGTCAAATTAAAAATTCACGAGGGGAAGAACAAATCCAAAACAAACAAAAAGGCTTTACCTTATCCCTTAGTCAAAAGGATTTAAGAAGGTCAGACATGCTGACACTTAAGTGCTTTTCTCCACTGTCCACAAGGGTAATCGTCATGCAGAAGTGGATAGAAGACCTAAGAAGATAATCTTCCCAATGCAGGTGAGGTTCAGTTAGGGAAAGTTGAGCGTGGCCTTCTTTTAAAAGGATTAACCCTCTCACACATTGTATTGGGATATCCAAGATTGGCTTTTCATCTAGCTCTTTTTTTTCTACATGGCCAAAAAAGCCCAGGAATTCTGAGTACCTAATCTAGAGATTATCATTTATTATTTGTTGTCAGTTTTCAATTTTAATTATTTCAAATTTACTAAAAGGAGTCATGTTACATAACTGTCAAGTCACTTCTAATACCAAGACCCTTGCTGCTGAAGCAAGCTCCTGAACAACTGAAGAACAGCTTTCCATGATGGCTGCTTTCTACTCCGTGCTGCATCCCTCTGATGGCCTGAGTATGGTGACACCTGAGCAGAATGAAAGATGATGTGAACGGAAGGTACAAGATACGCTGTTCCATCTGTGGGCTATTCTAGTTGTGCAATGAGTATTTTCTTAGTTCTGTTTAACCGCGCTCAAAGCCTTAGAGCTCTTCCAGCCTCCTCGTTATATTTGTCTGCACACATAGCCTGATGAGGAAGAAACAAATGCAATAACCTCTCTTTGCTGCTACTGACTAGAAGTTTTAGGGTTTGTTTTTGAGTGCAAGTAGGGTTATGAGAACCTAAATACATTGCTCAAAAAGGCCATAAAGCATAGGTCACCAGGTGAAAGTAACAGTTGTTCAATGTGATGCTGGAGAAGACAGAAATAGGGGTTTTGTGTATGGGAAAGAATCAAGATAATGGGCATTTTTCCGTGAGTGTGAAAGAGGAATATTGATACCTAAGAAGGACATAATATTTAAAGTACGAGGTCTGGAAGTCTTGCCCCAGACTGAACTGAGTAAGATGATTTATGGCCTACTGGTACTCATTTTGGTAAATTCTTAAATACAGCACCTAGAGTGCTGATACTGTGCCAGAGTTGAAAAAGGACAAGCAGAAGGATAGCTGCATACAAACCGTTTATCCTCAAAACAAGCTCCAGGCAGAATATTGGAAAACCTGCTAAATGACTTAGACAACAGAGAAATTTAATTAACGCTGATCAACATGGTTTGTGTTCATAGAAAGAATGGCTAAAATAACCTCACTTCGTTCTCTTCAGAATAGTGATAAAGGTAACTTTAAAAATGGTAAAATGAAGGCTGAGACCAGTAAGGGGGGCTGGCTTACCTTAGAACAGCTGTGCTGGATGTTTGCTCCTGTCTGTCAGCCCTGCCAGTCTTTCGAGAAGAGTCATGGAACAGCTGCTCAGCCCTTGTGGTTAATGGCCCGGCATATTAAGTTAAACTGACACCTATTTCAGATTACCTTGGTAGGCAGGCGGTAATCTGCAGTGGTTTAGCAGCTGCCACACGAGCAGCTGAGCCCTTCTCTGTTCCTTGGGTGGGAACCTTGTGGAGATGGGAATGGCAGACAGCTGGGGGCGGGCACTGTTACAGGCATGCCAGCATTAGCACTAATCACTTCCAAATCTAAGGACCCTTTGACTTGGCACTTCACAAAATCTGTTTTGAAATGTATTTAAGCTAAACTAATTGGAAAAGTCTCAGATATGCTTGAATGACAGTGTAATTTTTTTTTTTTTTTCTGAATTCAGTGTGATATGACAGTGAAGAAACAATTGCCCATTAGTCACCTGCGGATGAATGACAAAAAAATTAACAGAATGGTAGAAAATAATAAGGACAAGAAACTAGGTTCAGCACAGGACAGCTGGGTAGTTTGTGTTTATACAAAGAGATCAGTGTTTATAGTCTTTTTCAGCATTTCTGAATTATAATCTAGATATTCATGAACCATGATCACAGAATCATCTGAGTTGGAATGGACCTTTAAAGGCCACCCAGTCCAGCTCCCCTGCAGTGCACAGGGACACCTACAGCTGGGTCA
Source organism: Alectura lathami (assembly GCA_013399715.1). Classification (NCBI taxonomy): domain Eukaryota; kingdom Metazoa; phylum Chordata; class Aves; order Galliformes; family Megapodiidae; genus Alectura; species Alectura lathami. The sequence continues at coordinate 40,811 of VXAV01007500.1, forward strand.
GGTTGCCCAGAGCCCTGTCCAGCCTGACCCTGAAGGTCTCCAGGGACGGGGCATCCACCACCTCCCTGGGCAGCCTGTGCCAGTGCTTCACCACCCTTAGCATCAAAAACCTTTTCCTTGTATCCAGGCTAAATCTCCCTTCTCTCAATTTGAAACCATTTCCCCTAGTCCTGTCACTACAGACCCCGCTAAAGAGTCTGTCCCCTTCTTTCTTGTAGCCCCACTTTAGATACCAGAAGGCCACTATCAGGTCTCCCTGGAGCCTTCTCTTCTCCAGACTGAACAACCCCAACTCTCTCAGCCTGTCCTCACAGGGGAGGTGTTCCATCCCTTGGATCACTTTAGTGGCCCTCCTCCGGATGCACTCCAACAGCTCCATGTCCCTCCTGCGCTGAGGACTCCCTGTCTGGACACAGCACTCCAGGTGGGGTCTCACCAGCGCAGAGCAGAGGGGCAGGATCACCTCCCTTGCCCTGCTGGCCACGCTTCTTTGGATGCAGCCCAGGGTGCGGTTGGCTTTCTGGGCTGCGAGGGCACACTGCTGGCTCATGTCCAGCTTGACATCCACCAGTACCCCCAGGTCCTTCTTGGCAGGGCTCGGCTCAATGCTTGCATCCCCCAGCTTGTACCAATAGTGGGAATTGCTGCGACCCAGGCGCAAGACCTTGCAGTTGGCTTTGCTGAAGCTCATGAGGTTAGCCTGGATGCACTGCTCAAGCCTGTCCAGGTCTTTTATTCTTTAGCATCTTCTGAAAAGGCTAAGACATATTGTTCTAAAAAAAAGTCACTTAGTAAAATAGTAGACTAGTAGACTCTGGTAATAATTACAGCTTTTATAGATGAAAAAGCAGTAATAGGAGTCTGAAATATTTTCATAAGAAATTAACGTATCACAAATTATTGAGCTTGGGGTTCTTAAGTAGAATGTCTTCAGCGTTTTTGCGTATATGTGCTTATTGATTTCAAAGAAAGAAAGGTCTGATCAATAAAAAAAAAAGTAAGTATTCAGAAGATACTGGATGTTCTGCCTGCCTGGGATTTGAGACTAAAAAGAGCATATCTGACTTCATGATTCTTGAGCACTTGTTACTTTTGTAGTTTTTTCAACATGGAAGAATGCATAGCTAAATCTTAACAGTACATTTGCATGAATTTAGGCTTCTCATTAATGTCCATTATAGCATGTGAATGTTATATCTAGCTTCAAATTCCGTCATGCAGACTGCTGTGAATCATGAAATTTCATGCTGATATTTCACATTACATTTTGACCCTACTTTGATATGAGATGGAGAAGAAGCCTCTTAAAGCTGAGAATACGGGTAAGGGAACAAAGATTTTAGAGGCTTCTTATATCAAAGGAGTTATATCTCAAAGTTCCTGTATCCCAGGAGGATATTTCCAGGAGTATATCTAAAAAAAAGAATTTTCTCCCTTCTTCCATGTGAGCCATGGCCCTGCTGCAAAAAAAAACCACAGAGTGTAAAAGGGAGCTTGGCTGAAGCATGATGGCGAGCTTCCCGAAGGTGGGTTGTGTTCCACGTGTCATGCGTTTTCCTTTGGGCTGGAAAAAGTAGGAAGTTGGCATTAGAGTGTGCAGCATTCTTCTTCTTTCCTTCCGCTTCCCAGTGTTGTGGCTTCATAGGTGGAGTGGAGAGTCATTTGTTGTTGATTCAGCTGATTCTGGCTGCAGGAGGCTTGAATGTTCGCGTGTGTGTGTGCAGTGGTGCAGCCTCAGGCTGATGGGCCATGTGTGAACTGTTCTGTGCTTTACTTGGTGCTGGTGATGCGCTGTCTGCTGTGAAAGATGGGGTGTGTGGCTGAGGACCCTGTCTGGGTGAGGAGGGCCCAGAGTTTCATTCTTGCCTGAAGGAGGGAATACAGTGATACTGTCAATTTCTATAGCTGCCACCAGTCCTGTTTTTAAAACCAAGTTAAAGATTTAGAGCATAAAAAAAATAGTTTCTACAGCTAAACTCTGACCTGATGTGTGTAGTTTGAGGCTGTAGCTGGCAGGCAGTTTTGGGAATAGGCTTTTTTACCATGTGCTTAGGTGGGAATGTAAGTGTTCAGAATGAATGTTCAATACCTTCAGTTTTGGAGTGTCAGCTGAATGTACATGGAAGAGCTTGGGTCTCATTGAGCCTTCTAATTTCACTCTGCGAACTGCGTGCCTGAGAGAAGTCACAATGTTAAGCATCAGAAAGTGTAAGCTGCTTTGTGGTCATACATTACCTGTGTCGGTTTCCCCAGTTTTAAGATGGAATGATGAGGTCTTGTGACATGCTTTCACATTTCATTATTTCAGAAGATGCTGAAAGGTTGATTAAGTGGTGAAGAAGAGAGATGGGTTGCACACGTGAAGAAAAGTACAGTACAGGAGAGATGAAAATAAGTACAGTGCTTTTCTGTACTGAAGTTTAGGAATATAAGATTGAATTTTTGAATTGTTAAGTACAGTTCTTTCCTGTGCAGTGAGCTAGACAAGGATTTTACTAAATTTATGACCTCTAATGGGAGCTTCTACGTTCATTAATGGCCTATTTGTAGCCATTTCTTCTGTGTCAGTTTTGTGTTTTATCATAAATCCTTTTCTTCTCGAGTGTTTCCGCTTCCCCAGTAATAAAGCGTAGCTGTGTCATTCCAGTCATTTTGGTGAAGCAGGAAAGGCTCACTAGTCGAATCTCTTCTCACAAGAGGCTCTCTAGTCCCCTGATCACTTACCATCTTTCTCTGCACCCACTTAAATTCACTGTTCTTACCTATACCTAGTAAAGCAGGTTGATAACTCCAGGGATTGTGTTTGCCTTCCAGGTGCCAGTATCACAGCGGTAGTGCTCTGGCATCCTCTAGCCTGACTGCTGAGAGGCTCGAGTTGCTTTTCCCCACTCACTGCTTCCAAATGACGAGGTTCCAGCTCACAATAGCAGATCTAGTTATTTGTTCTCAAATGAATGGCCTTAATTTTACGTTATTTAATTTGTGCTTATACAGCTCCATTTCCCAGGTCATCAAATTTCATATGTATTATTTGTAGTCCTCTGGTCTCATTGAAGCTTCTTGAATTCATGGGAGCAAGTTTTGTTGCTACCCAGCCATTTCTTGTGCCAAGGTCAATAACAAAACATTTAAAAATACCTGTCACAAACTAGTTTTGGTGGAACTTCACTGACAGCTTGGTTCCAGCCTGTGAGTTTGGCTTTGAGCACCATGCAGTGTCATCTGGTCTTTGATTTGTTCCTTACCTCTTTACAGGTTTTCTGCTCGTAACTGCATCTGATCTCACACGTGACAACTTATCAAATGCTTTGGTGCAGTTTGGAGCAGCTAAATGTATTATTTCTGAAAGGTTCCCCTCAGACATGTGGTAGTCCTTTATGGGAAGGGAAAAAAAACTCTCACGGAGGGCCAGGGACATAGGTGTGCATCTGTGTGCACAGGATGTCCAGGTGCCTTAGCCACTGCAGTTAATAACACTTCTAACTTCCTCTTAGCACTGGTGTCCTGCATCCATGTTATGAAAGGAAAATACAAAGAGGAAGAGGGAGCTTTGGAACTTAGATTAGGTGGGGGATCAGGTAAAAATAAGTTTAAAAATTCTTCATTTCTTTTACCTGATTTCAGTTCTCATATGCTAAGTGAGTTGTAGCAATAGGTAAGAATATGTAAAGCCAGTCTTTGATTCTGCTTTATGTCTGTTGTCAATCGAAAATAACAATTTGCTGAGCATGCGCCTTATTCTGATTTTTTGAACCCATTGAGTAATCAGTGCTTCAACTAAGAATTTTAGGAGATTTTTAGGGGGGGGATCTCAGTTCTTTAAAAGAAAAAGCAAATGTTGTGTATACGGTGAATAGGCTTTTTTCTGTATGTGAAATACAACCATAAAGTTGGTATTGTCAAGCGTTGAGAACCACTTCATGTGAGTTGCACTGCTTTTAAAAGTGAGTAAATCCCCTTCAGAGTCTGGGTCATTGCTCATTTAAGTACATTTAAGATGATTCTTTAAATTGACGGAGTTATTCTGCTGCTGCCTTTCTTGTGGAGCTCGTTCCTTAATTCATCTTTCTCCACATTCTTTGTGTTGACACATCTTATTAAGGTGGCTGATTACCTTAACTTCGGAATGGTTGAGTGAAAATTCTTCTGTGCAGACAGAAGCTGGAAAAACACAGTATTTTTTATCATTACTTGTACTTTCATGCTACTCATAAATTAAGAAGAAAAAGATTCTCTGGCTAGAAGAAACATGTATGTCAAACACATGGCACACAGCAGATTCTGACAGTCAGATGTGTAAACACGATATACATGTGTTAAAACCAACATATTCTATCAATGTAATGTGCTTGGTTGTTAAGTGGGTGATTGGAGTTGATCTTAAGAGTCTTTTCCAACCTAACTGATTCTATGATTCTGTATTACAGTAGAATACTTGCTTATGACTATTAGAATTGGAAATATTTTCAAGTTATCTGCCTTTCTTTGGGTTTGTGGAGAATTATCCATGCAATGTATGTTCTGAAAAGAAGTTAAGCTGTAGCTGTTAGTTTTATTAGTAAGAATGGAAACTTGTCCTTACATGCAAGAAGTGAAACAGAAGCAGTCTGTCTTTTTTGATTTTTTAGTTAACACTGTTTAATAGCTTTCCACCATGTAACTGAAACTGTCTTGTGGTGAAAGCGCAGAATTCATGGAATAAAATAGATGTTTCTGATTGCTTTCATTTTTCTGATAAGTGACATCTCCAGTAAAGTACAACTGGATTGTGAAAAAGAAATTTATCTGGACTTTTTTTCCTTCGTCTTATTTATAGTGTCATGGAAATCACAATTCCACAGATAGTGGGCTTCTTCCTTGGCCCTTCTGTATTGATGACAGATGTTTAGGACATGATTTTTTTTCTTGAAAGAGACAGAAACTAGTCATATCAAAAGCAGCAGCTTCTCTTTTTTTTTTCCCCTGACATCTATGGTATATATTGTTCCCTCTGTTTCATTGAGTTTACATTGGGAAAGGTTGAACATAGTATACCAAAGTTATATTGGGGAATTAAATCTGTTTGCATAATTTTACCTACCTTTTAGTTGACTTGATAATTCAATGAAGATTCATCTGGAAGAGCAAATTTGATTACATAAGGAGTTACACAAGCAGTCAGGTCAAAGGCTTAATGAGAGTATACACAGAAAACACTCGTCTGTTAGTGCAGTTTTCAAGATAGCTTGCAAGCTGTATTTGCAGTATGTTCGGGAAGTATAGGGAAAATGCTAAATAGGAGCTTTTAGCTGTTTCATCTTTCAAAAGTATTGCGGGAAAGGAATCTTGTCCTGTCAAGTTCTTGTATTTTTCTCTTGAGTTACAGGTCCTGTACTTAGGAAATTCGTACTATGGTATTGGAAGGGTAACATGCTTATATGCAGTGCTGGGCTTCCCGTTACTCTGTTGAATGACAAACAAAATAAATAATTTCAGTTGTAAAGAGCCATGTATCAGATATGTATATTTTTTTTTTTAATTTGAAAAGCATTACTGAAATGCATGTATGACCTGTTAACACAGTCACTACAGAAGTAGGATTTTTTTCAATTTTATGATCTATAAACCATACCTTTCCTACACTTGCTTCTTGTATTTACAGAACAAGGTATCTTAATACTAGAAACAGCCTTTTATCTATTTCTTCTGCTATGCAATGTGACCACTTCTTGTGTTGGAATTGCATGAATATTTGCTTTAATCTTTATGCTTTGGAGTTGTGGTTTTGTGTTGTCATTCGTTTCTGAAAACATTTGATAGCTACTAACTAGTACATTTACACTTTTGTTGTGTTATACTTACTAAATATTTTCAGCTACATTAATGTGTGCAGTTATAAGGAGTTTTGAGCATCAGTGACTACTTGCATAAAATCTGCAGGCAGTCAGCAGCTTTTAGATATGTTTCACAATACTTGTTGACTACGCGTAAATGCTTAAATATGATCTGTTATCTCTGTAGTTTCCTACTGTTAGCATTGACATGCTAATAGTAAGAATATTTTTCTGTGATGCTGTGATTTTCCTTCCTGTATTATGGCTTTCTCTAATACCTAATGCAGTTGTTTATGAACTACTTTCACAGACTTAATCATGTATATCAAACGGAAGTCCATTGGAAGAAGCCTTTGAGTTGACATTAGTTCTAGACAGTAGTTGTTTGGTTTCATGGATTTAAATTAGATGTTTAGAAAGTTGAATGGTACATGGGAAGGAGATAATTTTATGCTTAGGCGAGTGTATTGTTTTGTTATTTTTTTCCTAAAATGTTTACATTTAGTATTTTTTCTTACTGCTTTTTAGGGCTGAGGGTGGCCCAGGATGGCCGCAGCTTCCTATGATCAGTTGTTAAAGCAAGTCGAGGCATTAAAGATGGAGAACTCCAACCTTCGACAAGAGCTAGAGGACAACTCAAATCACCTAACAAAACTGGAAACTGAGGCATCTAACATGAAGGTATTGCAAGTTCTTTGTGCATTGTCATTTCTGTGGCTGCCTTTTGTATTTGATTGTTTTTCAATGGACTGGTAGTTGTACAAGTTCTGTATGCTTCTTGATTCCTACAGAAGTTCTTTTACAGGCTGTGTAAGGGAAGGCAGTATTAATCAAACTTACTTGGTAAAAATGTACTAGTTTGTTTTTTTTTTTAACTTGGAAATTAAAATATTTCAGAACCATTTTTAGAAGTGCCTTCTAGTTTTCATAGCTTCTTTTCTCATGTTTCATGGTAAGTGCCACCATTTTAGCACTGCTGTACTTCCCAGCAGGAAGTCATGGGAGAGATTGGAGATTTTCAGTGTTTTAAGGTAAGGGTTTTTTATTATTATTATTATAATTACAGTATTGAACACCCTAAAAAGGAAGTTGTGTTTTAAAATAAGACCACAAGTCTCCAGGCTCTCCCAAGTCTTAAATTCAGACTTAATAATTTCACCCAGATCTATCCATCTGATGTCTAAGGGCTAGGTGTGGCTTTCAGAGCCACCTATCCAAGTGGAAACACTAGGCTGAAGTGGAATTAATAGGGATGTTGATCAGCTGGAAGATACATACATCATACAATGGCTTGGGTTGGAAGGGACCTTAAAGATCATTTAATTCCAACCACAAATAACTGCATCTGTGTGATAATGGCACTGAAGAACGCAGATTTTCACAAGCATTCTAAAGCTCTGCGTTATTATGCTACTCTTCCTGAGCTGACAAATCCTACTTCTGCAGAACTAGATTGCTTTTGGTACCTAAGCTAATACTGTTGGAATCTCTGCATGTACTCCTGTATGGTGTAGGCTTGTTGTAAATATAAGCCAATGGTTTATATCCATTTTCTTGCTTTCCCATCTTCTTATCATAGACTCCTGTTACTTCATAGCTGATCTTTATTTTTTCAGTATGGCAATCTGATGAATATGACAAAGGAAAAATAACTTACCTCTAGCATGTAGAATGACCTATATATTCACTGTCAGAAGAAATTTTTTTTTGTTCTGAATCACTATCATTAGTTTTGACAACATTTTTAAAAAGTACAATTTTTTCAGTTACATTTAATCCTTGCATTGTGCTGTAAAATGCAAATGGCCATGCTACCCAAACTGAAAAGATATAATAGTTCGTCACACTTGAAACTGTGTTTGGCATTAACAGCTGTGAAAAACAGTTTTTTTGCTTAATTATGTATCTGAAAGCTTGATCTGTTACACTGTTTTTCGTGAGATCATATATTGTAGCGAGCCTATCAATAACTTCCTTTCTCTTCCTGGCATTCCAGTCTAAAATAAGGGAATGAGGAACAGGAGAACAAAAATATCTTGTTTCCCTTCCTTGTTCCTATACAGATTTTTGGTTTTGTTTTCTAGCTTTCGTGTGGATAATTAAATTTCCAGTGACCCAGAGACAGACTAGCTGTATAAGCTGGTTTCTAGGGCATTAATTTGGGGTGTGGAACAGCTTTATGCCCTTACTTCAAGTGTGGCAGACCGGCAAACAGAAAGTGGTTCTATCCCACTCTTCAGAAAAGTGTTTATACACAGAAAAAATGTATTCCAAATATATACCTCATTTTTTTCTCCTTAAGTGCCATCCTGGATATAAGGAATTTATCCTAAATTCCCTTCAACTCAAGTATCAAACTCAGGATGTTTCTTTTCTTTTCCAAGGGAAGTGGAGATTGTTTAGACTAATTGCTTTTTTCTTTCCATTTTCTATCAGAAAATCCTGGTGATTTCTGTTTCTCATGGGTGCTTGCTTCTGGACCTGAAGCAACTTCCTTCTCTTTGTTTGAGACGTATTTGAAAAGGATAGAAAACTTGCTCTGACTTTTGTTGAATTTGAAGGATGTTATGGGAATCATCTTGGGCACTGGAGCCTGTGAGTGAAAAAGTTTGATGAAGATCATTGCAGGATTCTGTTCAGTCAGGAGATCAGTTTAGTTTTGCAGGTTTTCAGGAAAAGTACATGGTTGCTTTGTTCCACTGAAAGAAACCGCTTGCTTCATGGTTTGTATGGTTCCAGTGCCGCGATTAGGAATAATTAAAAGAAAAGTAATTAGAAGAAACAGGGACGTATAGATTGAAAGTCCCTTGGCTACCATATAATTAATCAGAATTCCAAATACTTTGAACCACAAATCCTTTGGCATAGCGCGTAAGTACTGTAGACCCCTGGCAGCTCCTCCTGCCAAGTGCAGTCTCAAATATTAGTGGGAGAAAGGGAACGGTAGTGGGGCAAATGAGTTGTGTTTCTGTGACTTTGTGTACAGCAGTGTTGTTCTTACACCATTCATTTTGATTTGTGTAGGAAGATGTCACAGGGATTCTTTGGTCTGTTAATGGGTTTGCTTATATCACATATACTGCATTATAGTCTTTCATCAGTCATGGAAGGCCATAATTGGGAAGGGCATTGTAAAGACAGGATTGAATAATTTTAAAGAAATAGATTCTGTAAACCGTAGTGTTAAAATATTGTGCAAGTATGCCTCATTTTTGTAATCTCTGTTTCAGAAATATAAGATAATCATACTGGAATTAAAAGCTTAACATGAGCTCATCTTGCAGATGCATTTACTGTAAACTGCTACTGACCTATATATGAACAATGGCCAAATGCTTCATTTTTAAAACTGAATTTTGTAATTAAAAGGATAAACTGTCCTTTTGCTGACCAGAAAAGGATGTGAGGCGTAAACAAAGGTGAAGATGTTATCAGGGATGCCAAAATGACTAATAAAACAGTGTGTGCTTTTTTTTTTTTTTTAAATTTGTGTTGTCTTAGAGATTAACTGTTCAAACAAAAGAAATCCCTGAGAGTATTATGACTAACTTGGGAAATTCAGTTGTTACTGTTGGCCTGCACTCAAATGAGAACTGCAGCAGTTCTGTATGATAAAACGCTGTCTCTGAATAATTAAATACGCTGTTTGATGGCCAGTGAAATAACTGTGTTTGTCCATAAATGCGGAAGAATAGTCTCAGTGTGTAAATGCAGGTAGTAAGCGTAACCACATATAATACAGACTATGGACAAACTTGGGAAAAAATGGACTAGCGGGTTTATTTGAGATTAAAAAAAAAAAAAAGCAGTCTGTTGTCAGCTCTACTACTTCTTGCCTGTAAATGTAGAAACCTTTGTCAGAAATAGACCTCAATTTTTAAGACACACAGTGAAGACTGTCCTACCTGGTTTATATGAAGTATTGTTTGGTTAAGGATTGTAAATTTTTTTTCTTGTAGTACCTAATTCATGTCAATATCTTTCCCTATATAAAATCTGTGTGGAAATAGTGCCTTTTAATTTAACTTCAGGTACCCAAAAATGAGCAGAAGAATAGCTTACGTCTCTCCGCTTAGATTTTACAGTAAAATGAGTATGGTGTGTTGCTTTATGTAAGAAGGCCAGCTTCAGCGTATGCACAGCTGTGGGCAAAAGATCTCTCTTTTATCTTTACCTAGTACATTTAAAATTATATTCTGCATTTTATTTTCTAACTTATTTAATATCTTCTGTATTGTGTCCACGTGTCAATACAAAATAGGAAGAATGTCATTAAAGCTGGTTCAGATATCATGAAATATAACTGCCTTTTGTATCATTTTAGGACTGTTTAAAGGAATAAACATACAAATCCTTAGCAGAAACAGCAGATTCAGTGGCAAGATGGCAACTTAAGAGAAGTTGCAGTAGCTTAGTTGTTTCATGAAAAAGAGGGAATCTTAAAAATGTGCTGCTTCCAGCTTTGAGTTTTTTGGTGTAAATTTTTGATGTTCAGAGTGTTTCAGGAGCAAACTGATTTGCAGTATTTCAACACACAGTTATGCTTTTTGGGCATGAAGTCTTTGGTAACATGGCACGGAAGCAGAATTTTGATATCTGTATGCCTTTAAAGTTTAAGCAAACAAAACAAGAATGCTGATCTTTTACATCCAGTATACTAGTGACTGAGTCACATCCTTTTTAAAAATACTACATTTGCAGAGACATAAGGTTTCACTGTCTCCCTTTATTCCATTGAAATGTATTTATACACATTTCAAGGATTGCTTCAAAATGACTGCCATGAGAGACTCTTTAAGAATGCGTGAACACTTTTATCAAATGTCACCTTGATTAGGTAAGCAGGTGATTGCATTTTCTTTGAACTTGTTCCTCATTTAATGGTTTCCTGCTTAGCCATCATTTCTTGTTATTTAACCTTGAAAAGCTGCTTTATTCTGATCAGCTGTCTCTGATCATCAGTGTTAATGATCTTCATTGTAAAGCACAGAAGATGCCAAGAGATATTTTTGTATCTGGCACAGGAATTTCACTTCAATGCATCATGATAAGCTATGTGATTGCGAATCAGAATTTGAAGCCTGTCATATTTGAAGTCTGACAGAACCCCCTGAAACACACAGCTTACAAAGTTTGACATGTGTTTCATGTACATATATAATGTGCATTTACCTATATAGAATGTTCCTGAGGTATACGGTAGCTAACATACATGTAAGAAGCCCATGCTTGTAATCCCATCTTCAGTAATCTAACAGTTTATATTCTAAGACACCTGAGACTGTATATTTTCATGGGAGTATTTACTGTGTAAAATAAACAGGGCTTTCCCATTGCTTTCCAAAGGGAAAATGTTTGTAGCTTCGTATTACAGAATCAGAGAATTGTTTGAGTTGGAAGGGACCTTTAAAGGCCATCTGGTCCAACTCCCCTGCAGTGCACAGGGACAGCTACAGCTGGGTCAGGTTGCCCAGAGCCCTGTCCAGCCTGACCCTGAAGGTCTCCAGGGACGGGGCATCCACCACCTCCCTGGGCAGCCTGTGCCAGTGCTTCACCACCCTTAGCATCAAAAACCTTTTCCTTATATCCAGGCTAAATCTCTCCTTTCTGTGTGAAATCATTTCCTCATGTCCTATCCCAGCAGACCCTGCTAAAGAGTCTGTCCCCTTCTTTCTTGTAGCCCCACTTTAGATACCAGAAGGCCACTATCAGGTCTCCCTGGAGCCTTCTCCAGACTGAACAACCCCAACTCTCTCAGCCTGTCCTCACAGGGGAGGTGTTCCATCCCTTGGATCACTTTTGTGGCCCTCCTCCGGATGCACTCCAACAGCTCCATGTCCCTCCTGCGCTGAGGACTCCCTGTCTGGACGCAGCACTCCAGGTGGGGTCTCACCAGCACAGAGCAGAGGGGCAGGATCACCTCCCTTGCCCTGCTGGCCACGCTTCTTTGGATGCAGCCCAGGGTGCGGTTGGCTTTCTGGGCTGCGAGGGCACACTGCTGGCTCATGTCCAGCTTGACATACACCAGTACCCCCAGGTCCCTTTTGTCAGGGCTCTGCCCAATTCTTCAGTCCCCAGCTTGTATTGATAGAGGGGGTTTGCTGCAACTCAGGTGCAAGAACTTGCACATGGCTTTATTGAATAAACTACAGGTAGTAAGCAAACTGTGGTATAGCTGTGAAATGTTTGTATTTGAATCTTTAATTTTAGTATGTTAGGCATTTCTTTGTGCATTCTGTAGTATGTTAGCATTGTTTCCAGACCTGTGACTGGAAAACTGATATGCAAGTGATAAGAGGTATCTGATAATTTCACTAAGAGGTCAAGTCATGTAACTTAGTGGGTTGTAGTTGTTTAATGAACTAAAAATAATGTAGTAATGTCTACACAGTAATTTTACATGTGGAGCTTAGAGATATTTCCCAACTATGCAGAGAACATCTCAGGGATCCTGTTTCAAAATTACTGTTATTGGCAATAATAGTAATTTCATGACAAAGTTACAAAACAGATGTAGTGAAATGTCAGAAATAACTGACATTTACCCAAGTGTTCTGAAGAAACTTGAGTATTAAATTTCTGAACTGTCAACTGTAAGGTTGGTGCTGTTCCACTCTCTAATTTTTAGCAGTTGGGAAGGTTGGGGTACGACCCCTTTGGCTTTAAGAAACAGTGGATAACAACCTAAGAAAGAGGAGAAATAATTTCCCAGAGTGGTGATGAGATCTGGATGCTTAAAAGTGTAGTCATTGAAATGACTTCTCTTCTGTCATCAGTCTTCATCAGTTTGTCAGGCAGTCATTCCTTGTTTGTCCATGGATCACAAAGTTATTTTGTGCTGAGTTCCCTCCTTGCAGCAATTCATCAAAGTATAGCTTGTTAGTCAAAGCTTCTTTCCCATGTTATCCACGCTGTGCCAATTTCATTGCTTGAGAGCTGGGTACCCCATACCCCTAGGATTCTTCCCCAGCACATTTTCAACAGCTTTTTTATGTATCTTCCTTTCTATGTTGTTCGTTAAATGTAACAGTAATGATACACTGTCAAACTGTGGAATTCAAAATGAAATTAGTAATCTTTTTCTTAATTTTGCCGTTCCACCAAACAGCCATCTGCATTGCGTACCAAATTTGCGCGAGTAATCTTCCTGCAGGGTCCTTTACTTATTTAAATCCTGGTTATAACAACCTCTTGTGCTCATCAGACAATGATTGAGGTCTGTATTATATGTATAAAATGGCCTCAGCACCAGCGTTATGGAAGGTGGCAGATGTGACACCACTTTTTTTAAAAAAACGTCCTTGGGAAAAAAACTGCTGACAGACCTGCAAGACCGATGATTATGGTGGCCATGTTGTCAGAAAACAGAGTAAAGAATAGGCTAGTGTTGGGCAGGGGGTTAATACTGTGTTCTCAGAGTTATGGCTCACAGACCTGAGTGCTTTGACAGAGTCATTTAGTAGAAAGTTGACAGTATTGGCACCGATGAGTTTGCTTGAATTTCTACAATGAATTTAGTAATGTCCCTTCATCAAAGAAGATCCTAGACTGATTTGGGAAAGTTCTTTGAAGACTAACTAATTTAAAGGTAGAAAATAAGGAATAGAATAAATGGTCTTTCTTTTTAAGATGACCAGTAGTGACTTAGTGAGATTTCTGCAGTGACCTGTTTTTTATCATCATATTCACAATTTATTTAGGAAAAAAAAGAAAGTATAAGTTTGACTAACAACTGTCAGTATGGTAAGAATGAAAACTGATTGTGAAGAGCTTCAGAAGGATTTTGTGGTATTGAGTGAGTGACTAAGGAAATACATGCCAGATAGAGTTCAGTGCATTTGGATGCCAAAATAATTAATCAGGAGCTAGCACCACCAGAGATGCAATTTCAAAGAAGTATGCAAGTTAAAAGACTGGAAGCTGGAAAGAGAGACGTACTAGTGAAATGGACAATGTATTTTTTGTTCACGCATCTCCACTGTTTTTCTGCTGAGGTGGGATATTGGCATGGATTGGCATTTGGTCTGACTCAGCACAAAGGACAGTGATTGTATTTGCTTCTGTCCTCTTTTTCCTTAACGGGATTGTATTCTCTTAAGACTGGTTGGAGCAGAGCCCCAGAAGGAGGAGGAATTCCTTGCCTTCCAGAACTCCTGAGCACTAGGAACGAGAGAACCTTCAAAGGCAGGGGTTTGGAAAGGGAGGGTTGATGGGGAAGGAAGGAGGGAAGGTGACAACAGCAGCCTGGGAGCCGATGGCTGAAGAAGAGAGCCTAAGGGACTGCCGTAGATGGTAGGATATGGAGAGGTCTGCTGGGCTGGTGACAGGAGTCTTTTCTCCAGGCTGGTGGCACTGCACCATGTGCTGCAATTCACATCTACCCTGGGAGGGTGGCATAAGCAGGGGGGAGTTGCACCTGGCACTCAGGAATAGCAACTGGTGTGTCTTTTCAAGTCACTTTTTTTTTTTTCTGTTCATTTAAATGGTTAATATTTTTGATTAAAAGGTTCAGTAATTATCCTAGTTTAAAGTTTTTGTTTAAAAACTTTTCAGCCCTATGTGGGAGCTCAATAGAAAGTGTTAATTAGAAGGGCTAAGAAGATCGCTGCAAAGCTCTGGCGATCTTGGTAGTAGCACAATCCCCAGTGCATTAGTTAATGGAAGATATTTCTGCAGATAATTTCTGGAAAGGTTTCTGCTTGATTTGCTTTTTTTTTTTTTGGTGAAAATTTTTGCTGTAACATGTTAATTGTGATCATATTGTGAGGTCAATGACTGTATCTCTGAGACTGCTGAAGTACTGCCATTTCCTATAATATCTGTTGCTTCTAGCTTTTTTTTTTTTTTTTTTTTTTTTTTTTTTTCCATCATCCTGGTTCTGCCTGTATATTTTTGTCTCACAGCTTTTTGGAGGAGGATCCTATTTACCTTGTCACAGTTGAAAGCAAAAAAAAAGAAACCTTTTTCGTTACTAGCAGCAGTTAAACATAACTTTTCACTCCTTAATTAGCTTGTGTATCACCAGCTAATGAGAACCTTCTAGCATGCTCTTCATTTGCTCATTGCCATGCAAGTGGTGTTCCTCAAAAAGTGGTGCCAACAGTGAATCTGTCTTTGTCCTGGCATTGTTTCCATGCATCTTCCAGCCAACTCTTACTAAATCAACTTCATTTTGTCTTAGTGATTTTCCAGCATTTTGGCTGATGTGGCCGAAGTTAAGGGTTTTTTGTACTTTGTTCTCCTGGCTCTTAGGAGTTATTTGTATGGGACTGTGTCCTCTGTTGACTTAACAGAGCTTTTCTTCTCATAACTTCCATTTTTAAAAGCTTGTTTTGATACATGTTCCATCTAGCACACAGTAGAGGCTTTGTCTATATTTCTTTGATACTTCACTGAATTTTATTGTGGTCCGGCTTTATGTGTGCTGTAAGCAGAAAGATAAATTACAGCAGACAATAAAGGGAAATGCAGAAGGAACTAAAAGTGTTTTGAAGAACGGCTCAAGGTCTAGTAGTGAACAAGAGGAGCTCAAGTAGTACATTTCTTGATTTTGAAAAGGGATTGTTGGGATGCAATTCGTGAATGAAAAGCATAGATTAAAGACATTTCTGTGAAATTCTTGTTTGTATCATTTTTTAGTGGTGGGGATGGCACAAAGAATCTGACCTTCTGATCTGCTCCTTGCTTGTAACACTAGCAAGCTTTGATACTGAAAAAAAAAAAATAGAAAAGCATAGT
>VXAV01007500.1:89636-100833 GCA_013399715.1 Alectura lathami
TGAGGAAAGGTTGAGGGAGTTGGGACTGTTCAGCTTGGGAAAGAGAAGGCTCCAGGGAGACCTCATTGCGGCCTTCCAATACTTCAAAGGAGCTTACAGGCAGGAGGGGACCCACTTTTTGCACGGGTGGACAATGGTAGGACAAGGGGGAATGGGCTAAAACTGAAAGAGGGGAGGTTTAGGTTGGACATCAGGAAGAAATTCTTCCCTGAGAGAGTGGTGAGGCGCTGGAGCAGGCTGCCCAGAGAAGCTGTGGCTGCCCCATCCCTGGCTGTGTTCAAGGCCAGGCTGGATGGGTTCCTGGGCAGTTTGATCTAGTGAGCTAGTGGCTGGCAGCCCTGTCCACGGCAGGGGGGTTGGAACTAGGTGATCTCTGAGGTCCCTTCCAACCCAAGCCATTCTATGATTCTATGAATCTCATTCTAGTCAATATAATGTGAACTATTATTTATAATGTTGTACATGAGACCTATTTCAGTATTAAAATACCAGGACTTAACACCCAAAGAAACAGGTTCACTTCAGATGTCGTATTATTTAATGCCTCTGGAATATTTAACCTTACCGATTTCTTTCCGTAAGTTTACTATTTTTCAAAACCAAAAAGGTATTTTTTTTTTGTACCAGAAGTTACATTATTTAATGCACGCATTGATGATTCTAACTTCATTTTCAGCAGCATGTACGTTTCTAGTACATGGATATCATCTTGGTTGTATGTGGATTTATTCAGGCACCTGTTTATTAGTAATATTCTTAAGTAATTGCCTATTTGTGGATTAATAGGAAGAAACAAACCCCAAACAAAATTGAAATTGATTCTCTGTGGAAATCTTATGATTTAGACAAAGTTATACACTTATGAAATACTAACTGCTACCTGTTTCTGGATCAGTGCCTGCTCCAGTTGATCATCAAATCTGTCCTGCAGTATGTGTTTTAATGAAACTTTCATTTGATGAAGAACACAGGCATGCAATGAATGAGCTTGGTAAGTTCAAATGTGTTCCTCTGACTTCCGTTGAAATGCTTGCTAGAAATGCTGACATTCCTTACTTGTATAGATTATCTCGGTGGGTACGCAGCTTTGTTTTACCACTAGTTTAAACAGATCTTCAGTTCATTTGTCTCAGATGTTGTCCTCTAAGTGATTAATGCAGTTTAAATTAACTAGTCCATTACCCAGTGGACAGGTTATTATTCAAGTTACTCTTTTATTTGCCATGAACTCTGAATTTTGGAAGAGTATTATTGTCATGGAAGTTGTGATTTTTAGACGCATTGGGCTTACAATGGAGACTGATTTCCCTTTTTTTGTGTGTGTTATGAGTTTGTTCCTGTTCAGCAGCCTAAACTTTTTTTTCACCCATGCACATTCAATTCTGTGCATCCAGGTTTCCTTTGCTGCTTCTTTGTAAAAATATTCTATGTACTTCTTCCTCAGAAAATAACATCCAGTATTAATAATTAATCAATAACTGTCAGATTTACTAAATAGCCCTTCACGTAACTGTGGTGTGATTTCACCAGTCACAGTTTTAACTTGAATTAATATATGAGTATTTTTCTTCTTTGTAAATAATTCTGTTCCTACTTTCCCCCAAATACTCAGTATCATGCTACCAAACCTGTCAAGCTGGTACTAAGCACAGAATTTGAGATCCAGAGTCATTATTTAATAGTCTATTTTATTTTCGGAGTCTTCTGTTTTTCACTTGTTTAAGATTTGTTCCATGCATGTAAATGCAGTTTGTTCCCTCCTTGGTATACATGTACTACATTTTTGAAATGAGGCTTGAAACTTGTTAACAGTTTTTTTATTTGTTCATTTGCCTTTTAAGGAGGCTTGCAGGCCATTGCTGAACTGTTGCAAGTGGACTGTGAAATGTATGGACTTACTAATGACCATTACAGTGTTACATTAAGGAGGTATGCTGGAATGGCTCTGACAAACTTGACATTTGGAGATGTGGCAAACAAGGTAAGAATCAAACATACAATAATTTCAGTTCATGGCTATGTGTGAATTGTAGTTCTCAGAAAGGTGATGATATCCCCAAGATAGGGTATTGAATTTGGGCTTAAGAAAAAAATTTAAAAGAAACTCCTGCCATTCCATCGTCTTCCTGACAGTGAACACCACTTGAATGTTGTGTTATACAACTGTAGTATCAACTCTCACAATAAATTAAGCCACTTTTAATTTGTCACTGAAGGTAAGAATTTTATCATAGAATCACAGAATGGCAAGAGGTTGGAAGGGACCTTAAAGCCCACCCAGCCCCAGCCCCCTGCTGTGGGCTGGTTGCCACCCACTGGATCAGGCTGCCCAGGGCCCGTCCAGCCTGGCCTTGAGCACCTCTAACAATTATGGACCAACAGTTACTGACAAGTGACAGATTTTTCTGAGAAAGTCGAACTAAAACGATTAGTTGAGCCAAATTTTATAAAGTTGTCACTTAATAACACTCCTGCTGTCTGACAAAATTCTGCAGACCTTTTCAGGCTGGATTTTGCTCTTAAATATTTGTCATGTATGGACATTCATGGGCACTACTTCAAATAATTAGAATTAAGCACAGATGCCCTAATTTCTGTCAAGAAGCTTGCTTTCAAAAGATACAAAGTTTCAGTGATTTCTTGCTCCACACTTTGCCAGGTTTTGGATCTTAAAATAACTTGAAACCAAGAAGATTTCTATATTTCTGCTTTAATGAAAGGTATTTCAGGACTGAATGTAATTAGCAGATTTCATAATAGTTGATTTTAGTTCCAGAGAGTAAAGCATAAATGTTTGCTACAGTGCTTCAAAAAAAGTCTCTTAAAATCATCCCATCATTAACTGCTAGAGGGCTGCAGTTACTGGGATTTTAGCACAAACTAAGCTATGCAATAATTTAAATATATATGCTGTCTAGCTGATAAGTAGTACAATTCTAACACCTAATTCATTTTTGAAGGATTTTTAATAATCCTTTGTCACAGACAATTTCTAATGTAACTCTTACAGTTTTTTAGTTAGTAGTATATGCTTTACAAATTGTTCTTCAAATATCATAAATGCTGTGATTGTCCAGTATGTTACTCAGGACATAGTAAAGAAGGCTTCTAAACTACAAATGTTCCAGATCTGGTCCTAGACCTGTTTAAAAACAAAAACAAACAAACAAACAAACAAAAAAAACACGTAAACGTTATCACAATTCTACTACTTTGTATTTCCAAGACTAGAAACTGAATTTGGCCAAACTTTTTAGTAGTTGTGGACCAAATATTTACTGCTGGTAACACATATTACTAAATATTTTTCATTCATTCAGAGATTATTAGCTTGAAATATCAAAGTGTTAGGCACCGGCAAGCCACCTAATTTGTCTTTTACAACCATTCATTTTCGCTTTTCTTCTGATTCCTGTCAGGCTACATTATGTTCTATGAAGGGCTGCATGAGAGCTCTTGTAGCTCAGTTGAAATCTGAAAGTGAAGACTTACAGCAGGTAACAATAGGATTAAATATTTCTTGTCCATTTCCGTTATTTTGCATCACTTCAGTTTCATTGCATCATATTGAAATACATTATTTCTGATCTCCTTTCTTAATACTCCCCTTCTACTCATTTGGCCTTAGTATCACTTCCTTTCATACTGAAATTCTGTCTTTGTCATGAAGTTCCTAGGGTGCTGTCCACAGACAGCCTTCTCTTTCTTTTTTTTTTTTCTTTTTAAATTAGCCTCTGTCTGTGAAGTATGCTGCTTTCATCCGAGCCTGATTTTTCTTCAGTAATTGTTGTTTTTGTGTTGTCTCTATTAATTTTCATGCAAAGTTAATACCTGTATCCATTCTGCAAATTATGAAGTACAGCTTCCTTGCAGTAAAACGCCTAACTGTGGGCCATACTGTTTTTTCACCAGAGTACATCCAACATGGGCTATAAAACCTTTTATGACCCTAATCTGTTGATAGAAGTCCAGTTTTCAAGACAATTTTGAGCAATCCTGGATTTTCTAATTTAGTTCACGAGTGATGGTGCTTATGGACTGAGAGTTAATGCAGTATTGTGACTCCTCCTACAACAGCAGAAAGTAAATAATAGGGGAATAATTGTTGTTCACAAGGAAGGTTGTTGACTTGGCAAGGTTGTTCTCTTAGCACATACATACCTGTTCTCCACAGCAACACCTGCTAGAGAAACCTTCTGAGTATCGGCAAAGTGTTTGATGTGACACTTGAGTGTCTCTTCAATGGCTTGTGCTTTGCAGAGAAAAATATCTTAAAGTCTTTAGGAAGTGCATAGTGTGATCCTGAGACTTGAGAACACAGAACTATTCTTGTTTTGAGTGAAACTTGTTTGAACTCATTAAATATGAAATTAATATAATATTACAAGCAATATTATATTATCATAGAGTCAAAGCAATACTATGTAATCATAGAATCATCTAGGCTGGAAAAGACCTTAAAGACCATTAAGTCCAGCCATCAGCCTGAGTTAGCAAGTCCCAACACTAAACCATGTCACATAGTGCCACCTCCACACATCTCTTGAATAGTCCACCACTTCCCTGGGTAGCCTATTCCAATGCTTAACCACCCTCTCTGTGAAAAAATTCTTCCTAATGCCCGATCTAAACCTCCCGTGGCACAACTTGAGACTGTTATATGTGCTTTTGCATATATATGTATATACATGTATGCATATATANTGTAAACAGCAAGAAGACACTACGAGAAGTTGGGAGCGTGAAAGCATTGATGGAATGTGCTTTGGAAGTTAAGAAGGTATCGTGTATAAATGACTATAAGATAAATTTTGGAGACATTGCATATATTTTACACAAAATAAAAGTATCATAGTCCTTTTTGACATAAGCAGTAGGTCAAATATTTGGGGGTTTTTAGGTAACTTCAGAATTAAAGTTGCATGAAGTTCTATTAGAATTGCTAAGTAGAAGTGCTCTGAGTTAATGAGGCAGCAGATCATAATATAACAATATTACCTGAAAACTAGTAGTATTTCTTTGATTTTATTTTTGAGGGTTGACAGCTTTTGCTCTTCAGTTTCATAAGCTGTGTTGTTCAAACAGTTGTTTTTGGTTTTGTTTTTGTTTTTTATAATTTTGCAATTTAATAAAACCTCTTCTAATTTTAGTGAGTAGATATCTTCCACTTCTGTCATTTTCTCTAGGTATATTCTTGGTATCCAGGCAGGCTTATATTCTATCCCAGAGTCCTCTGCCAGCTAGTCCTTAAACCATTTTTACCATTATGGCAGCTAACAAGTATTGTGGCTCATACTTCCAAAAATGTCTCACAAGCAGTAAATCCATTGCTGAGGGAGAGAGAGAAGCAAACAAAAGTCTGTGTGCACCGTTGTATGCCTCTAGCTTACCAGCACATAAAGCAGAAACTGGAACATACTTAACTTGTATTTTTGAGGACAAGCTAGCAGAATAGAGAGTCAAGGTACAGGAAAACAGAAAACAAAATATTGGGCGTTAACATACAACACTTGAAATTTCATCCAAACAAAAATCAAATTCTGCAGTTAACTGGAAAAACAAATTCCAAAACAAATTCCATGGTCAATGAATTTTGTTTCTTTGCAAATGTGGGTTAGAATCAGTGAGGCATTTTCTGTCTCTGGGCTTTATTTTTTAACTGTGCAGGTTCAGCGGGAATTACTACTTCAGCTTATTGTTAGTCCATCCTAGCATCGATGGGAACTGGAAAGACAGATTTGTGACAAAATCCTTGAAGGTAACTTAAGCATTTCTGACAGTTTACGATAAAATGTTGAAAAACTTTTCTGTCACTGTGTTGTTTTCCTAGGAGTCAACCCTAAAAAGTGTTTTGAGTGCCTTATGGAATTTGTCAGCACACTGTACTGAGAACAAGGCCGATATCTGCGCTGTTGATGGTGCTCTTGCATTTCTAGTTGGCACACTGACATACCGGAGCCAAACGAACACTCTTGCCATCATAGAAAGTGGAGGAGGAATACTAAGAAATGTTTCTAGCTTAATTGCTACTAATGAAGACCACAGGTGGGTATACTTTTTCTGAAAAATTATAGTGGTACCAAAGCATGTTTAAAAGACAGTTTGTATGCTGAGTCTTAATATGAATGTAAATATTAGGTATAGTAATCAAATACACTGATTTGTAATGAATTTGAATTTGATAAGGCATGTATTCCACTTAGATAACAGCAGCATGCAAACAGATTAATAATCTTCTGCTTGTGAATGATGAATGGTACTGGAGTCTCTTCCTGGAAAGAGAAAATTCCTAGGTCATTATTAGCCATAGGAAACAACCTAGAATGAAAAAATATTTTATAGAGAGAGGGGGTAGGGTGGGAGCAAAAAACGATTTCATTAGGATTTGATTAGCATTCAGGCGGATTCCATATGAATAGTGGAAAAATAATACAAATTTGCTACTTGCTTGTAGCATATTAAGTTTTCATTTTGTTTGTCTCTGACCCATTGGAAGTGCCACTTAATGATTTTTGTTTTCAATTGTGCAACACCAGGCAAATCTTGCGAGAGAACAGCTGCTTACAAACCTTGTTACAACACCTGAAGTCACACAGTTTGACAATAGTCAGTAACGCATGTGGGACCCTATGGAATCTTTCAGCACGAAATGCAAAAGATCAAGAGGCACTGTGGGACATGGGAGCAGTCAGCATGCTCAAAAATCTCATTCACTCAAAACACAAAATGATAGCAATGGGCAGTGCTGCAGCTCTAAGAAACCTCATGGCAAACAGGCCAGCAAAGTATAAGGATGCTAACATTATGTCTCCAGGATCAAGCTTACCATCCCTTCATGTTAGAAAACAAAAGGCACTGGAAGCAGAATTGGATGCTCAGCATTTATCAGAGACTTTTGACAACATTGATAATTTAAGCCCAAAAGCATCTCACCGTAATAAGCAGAGACATAAGCAGAATATATACAGTGAATATGTTTTGGACTCTAGTCGTCATGATGATGGGGGATGCAGATCAGAGAGTTTTAATACTGGTAATATGACTGTACTTTCACCATATTTAAATACTACAGTATTGCCTGGCTCCTCTTCTTCCAGTAGAGGAAACATGGAAAATTGTCGATCTGAGAAAGACAGAAGCCTTGATAGGGATCGAGCAGCAGGTTTAAACACCTACCATCCAGCTACAGAGAATAGTGGGAACTCCTCTAAGAGAATAGGAATGCAAATTTCTACAGCTTCAGCTCAAATTGGCAAGGTTATGGAAGAAGTAACAAGCATGCATATTCCACAAGAAGACAGGGGTTCTGGTTCCACTTCTGAAATGCACTGTTTGACAGAAGACAGAAATGCCACAAGGAGATCAGCCACTTCCCATACTCACTCAAATACATACTTTCCTAAGTCTGAGAATTCAAGCAGGCCATGTCCTGTGCCTTACGCAAAAATGGAATACAAGAGAGCATCAAATGACAGTTTAAATAGTGTCAGCAGCAGTGATGGCTATGGTAAAAGAGGGCAAATGAAGCCTTCCATTGAGTCTTACTCTGAGGATGATGAAAGTAAGTTTTGTAGTTACGGGCAATATCCAGCTGACTTGGCACATAAGATACATAGTGCAAATCACATGGATGACAATGATGGAGAGCTGGACACTCCTATTAACTATAGTTTAAAATATTCAGATGAACAGTTAAATTCTGGAAGGCAGAGTCCCTCTCAGAATGAAAGATGGGCAAGGCCTAAGCATATAATAGATGATGAAATGAAGCAAAATGACCAAAGGCAGTCAAGGAGCCAAAGTGCAACCTACCCTGTGTACTCTGAAAGTGGAGATGATAAACACATGAAATTTCAATCACCTTTTGGACAGCAAGATTGTGTTCCTTCATTTAGATCAAGAGGATCCAATGGTTCAGATCAGAACAGAGTAGGCTCAACTCTTGGAATGAATCAGAAAGTAAACCAGTCCTTGTGCCAGGTTGATGATTACGATGATGATAAGCCAACCAACTACAGTGAACGTTATTCTGAGGAGGAACAACATGAGGAGGAAGACAGACCAACCAATTATAGCATAAAGTACAACGAAGAAGAACATCACGTTGATCAGCCCATTGATTATAGTCTAAAATACTCAACAGAAGTTCCTCCCTCTTCTCAGAAGCCTTCTTTTACTTTTTCAAAGACTTCTTCAGTGCAAAGCACTAAAACTGACCATATTTCTGCAAGCAGTGGAAACACATCAGCCTCCTCTGCTGGTTCAAAGAGACAGAATCAGCTTCACCCAAATTCTGCACAGAGCAGAAGTGGTCATGCTCAAAAGACTGCCTCCTGTAAGACTCCCTCTATTAATCAGGAAACTATACAAACTTACTGTGTGGAAGATACACCAATATGTTTTTCAAGGTGTAGCTCCTTGTCATCTTTGTCATCAGCTGAAGATGAAATAGGACGTGATCAATCCACACGTGTGGCAGATGCTAATAACACGCTACAGATAGCAGAATTGAAGGAAAACAGTGGGGCTCTATCTGCAGAAGCCACAGTAAATGAAATCACATCAACATCACAGCACATCAGAACAAAATCCAGTAGACTTCCAACTGCTAGTTTATCGCCTTCCGATTCCTCTAGACATAAAGCTGTTGAGTTTTCTTCAGGTGCCAAATCTCCCTCAAAGAGTGGTGCACAGACTCCTAAAAGCCCACCAGAACATTATGTACAGGAAACTCCTCTCATGTTCAGCAGATGTACTTCTGTGAGTTCCCTGGATAGTTTTGAAAGCCGTTCCATTGCTAGTTCAGTTCAAAGTGAGCCTTGCAGTGGAATGGTAAGTGGTATTATAAGTCCAAGTGATCTTCCGGACAGCCCGGGTCAAACAATGCCTCCAAGCAGAAGTAAAACACCACCCCCTGCTCAAGGAGTTCAAGTGAAAAGAGATGTAGCTAAAGGTAAAGTACCTAGTGCAGAAAAGAGAGAGCCTGGTCCTAGACAGGCAGCTGTAAATGCAGCTGTTCAGAGAGTTCAGGTACTGCCAGATGCTGATACGCTATTACATTTTGCCACAGAAAGTACACCAGATGGGTTTTCTTGCTCTTCTAGCCTGAGTGCTCTGAGTCTTGATGAGCCATTCATACAGAAAGATGTAGAGTTGAGAATAATGCCTCCTGTACATGAAAATGAACATGGAAATGAAGCAGAACCTGAACAGTCAGACGATACAAAGGACAACCAAGAGAAGAAGGCAGAGAAGCCTTCTGAAGCAGAAAAAGACATTCTGGATGATTCTGATGATGATGATATTGAAATACTGGAAGAGTGTATTATTTCTGCAATGCCAACAAAGTCTTCACGTAAAGCCAAAAAGCCTTCTCAAGCATCTGCTCCAAAAATACCTCCTCCTGTAGCCAGAAAGCCCAGCCAGCTGCCAGTTTACAAACTTCTGCCTTCACAAAGCCGATTACAGTCCCAGAAGCATGTGAGTTTTACACCAGGAGATGATATGCCACGAGTATATTGTGTTGAGGGTACACCAATAAATTTTTCAACAGCTACATCTCTGAGTGATCTCACAATAGAATCACCACCAAATGAGTTGGCCAATGTAGACAGTGTAGGTACAGGGGCAGAGTCAGGGGAATTTGAAAAGAGAGACACCATTCCTACAGAAGGTAGAAGCATGGATGACTCTCAGAGACCAAAAAGCATAACTGTGACTGCCCCAGGACTGGATGATGACAAAACAGAAGAGGGTGATATTCTGGCTGAGTGTATTAACTCAGCTATGCCAAAAGGAAAAAGTCACAAACCTTTCAGAGTGAAGAAAATAATGGATCAAATTCAACAAGCATCTGCATCTCTAAGTAACAAAAACCAGTCAGAGGGTGAGAAGAAGAAGCCAACATCACCAGTAAAGCCTGTTCCCCAAAATAATGAGTACAGAGCACGTATAAGAAAAAATACAGAGCCCAAAAGCAATATTAATAATGAAAGAAGCTATTCAGAGAACAGAGATGCAAAGAAACAGAATCTTAAAAATAATTCTAGAGATTATAATGACAAACTTCCAAATAATGAAGAGCGTGTAAGAGGAAGCTTTGCATTTGATTCCCCTCATCATTACACACCTATTGAGGGAACTCCATATTGTTTTTCAAGGAATGATTCCCTAAGTTCTTTAGATTTTGATGATGATGATGTTGACCTTTCAAGGGAAAAGGCAGAATTAAGAAAAGGAAAAGAAGCAAAGGAAATGGAAACTAAAGACTGTGCTAATACAGAACAGTCTTCAAATCAGCAACCAAGTAACAGGACGCAAGTTTGTCAAAAACATCCAACAGGCAGAAGCCAGTCTAAAACTTTCTGTCAGTCAGCTAAAGATATTCCAGACAGAGGGGCAGCTACAGATGAGAAGATGCAGAATTTTGCTATTGAAAACACACCTGTTTGTTTTTCTCGCAATTCATCTCTTAGTTCCCTTAGTGATATTGATCAAGAAAACAATAACAACAAAGAAGGAGAACCTGCAAAGCGAACCGAGGCTCCTGATTCACAGATGGAATCAAACAGACCACAGACTTCTGGCTATGCACCTAAGTCATTTCATGTTGAAGACACACCGGTATGTTTCTCTAGAAACAGCTCTCTCAGTTCTCTTAGTATTGACTCAGAAGATGATCTGTTGCAGGAATGCATTAGTTCTGCCATGCCTAAAAAGAAAAAACCATCAAGAATAAAGACTGAAAGTGAAAAAAGTAATTCCAGAAATATAGGTGGTATATTGGCAGAAGATTTAACACTGGATTTGAGAGAGATACAGAGGCCAGATTCGGAACATGGTTTCTCACCTGATTCAGAAAACTTTGATTGGAAAGCTATACAAGAAGGTGCAAATTCTATAGTTAGTAGCTTGCATCAAGCTGCAGCTGCTGCATCACTGTCTAGACAAGCTTCATCAGACTCTGATTCTATCCTTTCATTAAAATCTGGTATTTCTCTAGGGTCACCATTCCATCTTACACCAGACCAAGAAGAAAAACCTTTTACTAGTAATAAAGGCCCACGAATTCTTAAGCCAGGAGAGAAAAGTACACTGGAGTCTAAAAAAGTAGAATCTGAAAGTAAGGGAATCAAAGGAGGGAAAAAAGTATATAAAAGTATAATTACAGGAAAAGCTCGCTCCAATTCGGAGGTTT
>VXAV01007500.1:106567-116859 GCA_013399715.1 Alectura lathami
AAAAAAAGAAAAAAGAAAAAAAAGAAGACAGTGTAACTGTAAAACCTTGAACAAAATTATTTTACCTGAACTAGATTTCATCCTAAAGTAGGTAGATTTTTTTTTTTTTTTTTTTTTGCTATGCTGTAACTTGTTGTATATGCTGGTATTTGAGGTGAGATGGCTGCTCTTTTATTAATGAGACATGGCTGATGTCTCAACAGAGACTAAAATGAACATTTCAGAATAAATTATTACTATATGTAAATTGTGTGTGTTACTTTCACTTTACATAAAAATACAGTATTTTATTAAAAGGTGACATCTCAAAATGTGTTGTATAAGGCACTTACACTTAAGGCCTGATCCATCAGAATGCTGCACCTTCAGTGTTCATTCTTTATGACTGAAAAATGGCTGTTGTAGGATGCTTGTAACAGTTGTAGGATCAGGCCCTAGGTCTTCTGTAATGTAATTGAGACAGTTTCACCCACCTCAGGTGCATAACAAGGCTAAAGGCAGGGTATTTCCAGAAGTCAAGCAGCATAATTGTCTTCATCACTGCAAACCTGAAACAATAGTAAATGTATAAAAATGATATTTATAATTTTTTTTTTTAATCAGGGGATAAAATGTAGAATGTGAAATAGTGACTATAAGATGAAATTTTAACTCTATTTGAAATCTCCATGCATTATTTTTTTAAGAAAATATAAAGGGAAAAATAGTGCAAGAATTCCATGACAAGAAATGTGTTGTTGTAGTGGAAAAACGATTTTGTACACAGACCAGGATATTTGCTGCCTCAAGCCTTTTTGATGCAAATATGGTTTGTGCAAGAACAATGCTGAAAAGACAGATTTGTGCTTTAAATATATATATAGTTTGAATAAGAATTGGTTTAAAGTAGGCAACAGAACATTTACCATGTGCATGACCGAACAAACCATGAAGTGGTATGACACTTTTGTTCTATCTCAGCTGGTCGGTTCTTAAGTTAGCATTCTAAATAATTGCTGTCCAGGATTCAAAATGCCCTGATTTCAGGAAGTCCTGAAATAGAACAATTTGCCGTTATCGTAGCTTAAGCACACTTGCAGTGTATCACATCTGTGGCTTTTGTGCTTCATCTGATACTGAAATTAATCAATTTTGTCTTAAATTCATCATAAGACTGCCACTGTTTATGAACAGAATTGAGATACTATCAGCAGACAGTTAAAATCCAGTATTGAAAATGCATTTTTGGAATATGTGCTATCTTATTTGCTCTTTTATTCTTCACCTCTTGCCAAATGTGTTTCAAGATATTCAGGAATATTTGCTACATTTCTGCACCACATGGTGAATCTCTTAATAAACTGTGCTCCTTATGACAGCAGTTGTAATATTTTGCATATAGTATCTTCACAAAACTTTTAATACGAATGTTACTGTTCTTTTAAAAATGAAATAGAGACAGATTATGCGATCTGTTGTGAAATCAAGACTTTCTGTTGGAGTGGAATAAAGAACTCCATCCTTGTGTTTAAAATGGAAGACCATCTTTCTTAAAAAAAGATGCGATAGATTNTCTATAAGAATTTAAAGGTAGACTGAATCCGTATAAATAGATTCTGACATCAGTTTTATAACTGAGGTAATCAAAAGAACATGAGGTGAAACGATAAATAACTGTTTGCATATCAGACACCAGAATGTCATTGAAAACTAATGGCTTCCTTAGACAGTCTTGGAGGTGCTTCATTATAATTGGGAAATTTCTCTAATATTGTCATAAGTAACCTATATTTGTAGCAAAGACAGATCAGATAAACTTTCCAACTATAACGGCAGTGAAACACTAAAATATGCTTCCTATGGGAGTTGTTAAATTTCTATTATGGAAGTTTTAAGAAGTTGAGGAAACATAGGGGCATAGACTTTGCTGTATTTCATATTGCCTGTGCAGAGATGGGCTTAGGAGATCTTGTGAAATTCATTCCCAATACATTTCTCCGATTCCTTATCTAAAATGCTTAGTATCCATTAAGAGACTTTTAGAATATTTAAGGGCATCCATGATGTTTGATTTGTGTTAGTGGTCAGTTAGAAGTTAGATTCTAAGCTTAACTTAAAAAATGAATCCCAGAAATACAAAATCAGAAAAAAATGGAAAATGGCTGTAATTAGTATGTTTGCTCTTGGATTTTGTCAATGATGCCTAGATTAGTGGTTGCCAGATTTGCAACTATGCTGCTAAAGATTTACTCTTGTTCCTTGGCTTTATTTTAATGAAGATGCCACAGCAAGCAACAAGACATTACTTTGTTTTGCCTTGACATAAGCAAAGCAAGGAGCTAAAGAAACCAAGACTCAGGTTACTGCTCTTTGGGGATTCTTTCTACAGATTTTGGTAGAAATTTAGTGATTTGTATGCAGAGCTGCAATTGTTCATGTATTAGTTAAATAAAGCTTTGTCTTTATGTGAAAAGTGGAAACACGACCTCCCTGCAAATTTTTTCTTTTTAAAACGTGTGTTCGTTCTAATTTCTTGCAGTATGCCACAGTTAAGGTTATTGCTGTATTGCTGAGGACATTCTTCTGACTAAATATTGCAAACTGTAAAAGGGAACTAATCTATTTATATTTTTCATGTGCTGTTCTCTACCAAAATATTTTCCCTTGAAATAAACCTTGAAGATAATTCTAAAAACTCTGTCAGATTTGCTAGCTTGAAAATTGAAAGCCAGTGGCCTTCCCAGGATTTCCTGACAATATTGGAATATTGTTTGAAGCAGGACTTGGCTTCAGAATACAAGTAATAGACTATGCTGTTCTTCAAGAAACTTCAATTAATGTAAGCAACAGCACTCACCTGACCCTTCAGTGGTCCTCATCAGCTCTTACCTGGCAGAACTGGTTGGAAAGAGTAAGACCCATGCTGCTTTAGCATATGCTGAGTTTGCTCAGTGCAAGGCCAGACAAGAGCTACCTAAGCTAGCAGCAAGGAAAAACAGCTAGGACTGGTGGAAGGAGGTTGGATCAAACCATTACTTGCAATTTTAAGCCAATATGTGGAGTTCCAGAACTGTTGTTCACCCTTTTTGAGACAGCAGAAGCAAATTAAAACTTTGCATTCTTAGCTTGCTCACTGTAACTTCTGCCCAATGGCCTTCTAGCACCTTGAATTTAAATATATTGTGTTCCAGGTTAAGTCCTTTACCTGGAAATTCTGACAACTAACATCAGATATTACAGTAGTCTATAATTTGTGTTTGTAGAAAATACTTCTTTCGTCATCCAAAACTTCCAGATAATGAATTTTTCTACCATATATGAAGTTATATGTGACAATTTTAAAATTTGCTATGTTGGATGCAGTAAATCCTTCCAGTAAAATGATTTAGTGCAGTTAGTTTTCATTCCCTAATGAAAACAGTGCTACTTGTAGGGATGATCTGGAAAGTGTTTAGGTGGCCTCTGACAAGCTCCTGTAGTCTTTTGTTACTAGATGCCTCCCAGATGCCTTTCCACACCTCCCACTGCATTGTGCGGACAGCCATAAACCTTGCTAACAGTCCTGTGTAGACCTCCACCAAAACATAACTTCATATACCTACTGTAATGCCTTGCACAGTCTACGCCGCCTGTCTGACAGCTTTGTTCTGGATGAGATGTGTGATTTGGACGAGTCAAAAGTGAACTGTCAGTTAATGTGAAGCATGACTTCCTCCACACGGTTACAACTTTGAGGACTTTCTTAATACCGTATCACCGAAATGTGTTCATTCTCTGCTACCACAGCCATCTCCTTTGCACTTTTAAGTATAACCAAAAGAGATGTCCTCGCTCCTTTGCTTTCATTTCAAATCACATCAGCAATGTCATTCCTGCTTCATAGTTTACTATATGCAGAATAACAGATTGTATCTGTAAACACGTTTTAGAGAATGTTAATGTAGATAAGTTTGAGTTTTTAGTCTGAATGGTGAGTTGGTTGTGTGTTGTATTTGGCTATATATTGGAAGTGCAAGGGAATTTGGTGTGGTGCTGAAGACCTTAAGAGTTCACAACAGTGATGTAGGTGTCAATGAATTTGTGATGCCCAGACCAATATCAAGTATGTATTTAATACCTAGGTTTTCTGCTGTCCTTTTCCAGTTTACCAGACGTGGAGTTTATCTGTTCTAAGCCTGGGTAGTGCCTCCCTCACCTCCTTTTGCAAGTGATCTATCCCTTATGAAATTTCCACATAGTTACAAGGTTTTACGTATTTATGAATTCCTGCCACTTCCAAGATTTGAGGAAATTCTTCTAATTTTGTTGCTGGTGAAAGTATTCTTTTCCTGAGTGTCCATGGAATTGTGATTAAGGTATCATGAAGGTGTAGGGGGAGCTTGTTCACTCCGTGAACTGCACTTCTGTCCAGAGTTACAAGCTGAAGACATACATACAAACTGAGCATCTCTTACACCCTACTTGTTGGTGGGATTTAAGATGTGTAAAGCTAGAGCTGGCTCTCTGCAAGTATATAAGTTGTCGTCATCTGAGATGAGATACATTTTTCCCACCTATGAATGTTGTTTCTCTTTAATGAACTCAGCCCACAATTATCTTTCCTTCAGTTTTGTTGTTTGCTTCTGCCTGAGATGCATTACTGTTTTTATCCTATCTCTGTAATTAATTCTTTCTTCAACTATTCTGATGTATTTTGCTTCACAGTATACTAATTCTGAATTTAGTCTTGCGATGCATAACTTATTACTGGCGGTGTTATATAAAATTTCCTCCTGATTGCACCTTGTCAGAGTGGAATTCTTTTCTTGGCTGCTACTAAAAGTTAGGTGTCTGCTTGCTGTATTAGAAATACGGTCTCGTTTAAAAAGAAAGTTGCTGTTAAGACAGTGACAAAGCATGTCAGGGTTTCCTTATGCGTCTTACTGAGGCACTATGGTCTTACTGACCTATGGTCAGTGATGGCAGACACCTAAGACCAGGAAGGTAGGTGCAAAGACTAAGCACTAGTATCAGCAGCTAGAAACCTAACATTTTTACTTCTGGGAGGGAGAGGGGAGGTGATTTTTTGTTGTTGTTGTTGGTTTTATTCCATTGCATGATGAAAGGAGGTTGGCTGCTTTCAGTTCTTACTATAATTGAGCAGTTGAGCAATCGTAACAGATAACTTGACACTCAAGTGCTTTAGTTATTCCTAAGCCTTACCAACAGAAGTCCCCTAGCTTAAGTGAAATCTATGAGTTCAGTGCAAATACTGTATCATTCTGTCACATACATGTGGGTGACTGATGGTACCCTTTTATCCGTCAAACTGAGGTCACAGAGCTGTGACTTTACACAGCTGTCAGCTGTTCTACAGGTTAAAAGCAGAAGGCCAGAGAATAACGAGTGGGTGTAAAATTGAGATCTATAGTTAGAGTCTTTGCAATTATTAGGGAGCCAGAGATGCACAGAAAACCCTATTCTTCTATTTCCATTCTGCCTGTTCTACCATTGCCAAGTAAATAGGGGTTTGGATAGAGGCCACTGGGAATGCGGTGCCTGGCAGCCTCCCCCCACCCTCAGAGAAACGCAGTGCGCAGCATCTGCGGTGTTACTTACAGCCACGTCGGTCGAGGGCTGGGTCAGGGTGATGTAATCCGAAAGCCTTGCAGCTCCGGGCGGGGTGCATGTGGGAGGGCTGTTCCTAGGCAACGAGGGACAGGCAGCTGCTCCTGTGCAGCACAGACACCAACTGCAACAAACGCCTCTGAAGTGGGTTTGGAAACCCGGGGTGAAAGGCAGGATTTTGGCTAGCGAGAACACAAAGAACCAGAGTAGTCTCTGGATTTAAAGTAACCACGTACTTTGGGAAAATGGTATATACAATATTTTTAAAGTGGCAAATGCCACGAATGGTATGGCTCGTCCTGCAATTGCCGTTTAATGGTAAACAGTACTAGTGCTATGAATCTGAATTACGGACATTATTTTCTCTCTGTGCTGTTGAAATTTCTCTGAGAGACCTACTTCACCCCTGTCCTTCCATCTTAAGAGTGATATTTCATGAAGTACGTTTCTATTTTTTTGGTTTAAAATATACTTTAGAATCTTTACTTACAAACATTGCCGAGAAAATCTTCGTAGCTTGCCCCTTCCTTTCAACGTCTGTTGGGCCAACTAAGATTTCACTCTGAATCCCCTTTTTAGTCTGCAGCCTGCTGCAGTTCTGTTGCACCAACATAGCTGAAAACGTGTCTGAATGACATCACTAGTCCAATTCTTATATAGGCATTTCTAGCACCAAGTTGGAGAAAACTGAACAGGTAAGCTAGGTCTGAGTAAGCTGGCATCTGCACACCACACTTGCAGTAAAACACAGCAGAACTCTTTCAGCT
This sequence comes from Alectura lathami, assembly GCA_013399715.1. Classification (NCBI taxonomy): domain Eukaryota; kingdom Metazoa; phylum Chordata; class Aves; order Galliformes; family Megapodiidae; genus Alectura; species Alectura lathami. The sequence goes on from VXAV01007500.1 coordinate 112,921, forward strand.
CAAACCATTTACCTGTGCTTGGTCTGCCACTGCTATTCAGAGCATTTGGATTTATCCCAGGTGATACGTACCAGCCTCTAACAAAACCACTTTGAATCGTTTCATAATTTTATAGGGCCCTTGATGTTTTTTTCATGTTATTTTTCTTCCCTGTGCCTGCTTAATAACAATAAAATATGTGAATTGCTGCTGACAGTGTATGCAGTGAGGGGATCCTCTGAAAAGCATGCAGTGCAATGGTGACTCCCTGCCACTTCCCTTCCACAGCAGTTACGACAAATGGAGTAACGTCAGCAGTCACACAGGGCTTTCAGAGACCAGCGTCCTTGTTACTAAGCAAAGGCATTATTTGCAGTCTTGAAATTTCGCTGCACACTTAAGGTGAGTCCTGTCCTCACCATCAACTACACTGTATTTCTTTAAGATGTTTAAAATCTCTTCAAGTGTTGACTGCTTCAACATCCAATTTCTGATGTCAGGGTTAGCAAATATTTGGAAACTGCGTGCAGCTATGATGTGTCTGAGCTAGTGTTCTTTGTGACCTACTTCCATCCCTGAAGTCTTCCGGCTAGCAAGGCACAGGACTCAAGTTTGAAATGTGTTTCTTGTGACACTAGAACAAACTGGATGCCATATACAGTCATTCTGTAACAATGATGGGGATTAAATTGGCAGGTTTGTACGTAATGCTTTGTTCTAGGCGTGTACTATGAATGCTAGCACCATGAAGAAAGATTGGCTTGTAATAGTAGGGTATGCAGAAAAGAAGACATGCTTCTCTTGTGATCAGTCATGTCTGCCAAATGATAAAATCTGTAACTGCAGACACTCCAACAATTCTTTATGATTATTCCATCCGGAAAAGATAGGACTAATCATTTTTGCCATTGCCACAATAGAAGTTATGTAGCTTTCTGTTCTTTTTTAGTAAGTTTAAATATTGCTTCAGAAGAGAAGCCATTGCTCCTAGTATGCCTGTATCAAACAGCTGTATGAATTAAAGTGAAGGGAATTAAAAAATAGCATGCAATTGTCAAGTATAACAACACGAAACAAACACACAAAAACATTCTCTGTCGTGAACTACGTGGGCTGACTGAGGGCAAAGTTAATACGCGGTGACGGTACTGTGCCATTCACAGAGTGCAGCCTTCTTTAATGTAATGTCAGAGCAGCATTTCTCAAGCTGATGTCCAGTTATGCACCAGAACTTGCTTTACCAATTAACTGAGAAATTAAAAACAGTGCAGAAATTTAAGGAAAAAAAGTAGCAGGATGAAGAAGTAACTTTTAATATTTGTTTCTTAAGTTTTTGCCAAATTTTTGTATATGAAGCTGTAGTATCACCAAACAAGTAGCTCGTACGATTTTTTTCCTAAAAGCATTAGATTGTTCTTTAATTTAAATTCTGATAGAGCACAGTCCTGCAGAAGGGGATTTAGCTCTACACCTTTTTAAAGCATTCAAACCTATGTGCCCCAGAAAGGGTTTGGCGTATCCTAATTTGACAAAAACAGGCTGCAGTAAGCCTGATTTGTAATGTGTTTTAGCGATGACCACGTTTCGTGACTGTGCAATAAATACCGTGTGCCTGTGTGGGGATACAAAGAATGTAATGACATCTGCTCTGTCCACACCTTACATTGTACATACAGCAAGTGTGGGATTCGCACATAAGGGGTTAAAAATGCTGGTGCCTGCTTATCTCTTGTGAAGACCTTGGTGATGGAGATTCCAGAGGCTGGCACGAAAAGTGGCAAAGGAGGGACTCGTGGGGTGGTGGGAGGGTCCGGTTTTGGCAAAAGGTTGTAGGAATAAGGAGATGAATTGTTTCAGCAGAGAAACTTCAAGGCTGTGATGCCAATAATGAGACTTTTTTTTACTTCATTAACTGAAATTATTATGAAAGTTAACACCCCTGAGTTCGACAGTGAGCTCCGAGAAGAACATGCCAAACGTAAGTGACTAAGGTACTCAACTCTCTGCCCAAATCACATTAAACGTCAGCGCAGGGAGGGGAAGAGACGAGGTTAGGATACGAGGGAAAGAATCTCAGGAGGGGAGAGAAGAGAGGGAGAGAAAGTGAAGAGACAGGAAACTGTGCTCCTCTTCCTCCGCCACGACAGGGACACCTCGGTAAGCGGTGCGCCTCACCTCGTGGTGAAGAACGCCCAGGACAGCACATCTTTGGCTGGCACTGCTGTCGTGTATTTGTGCTATTGCAGCTAACATTTTTATCTACAGCAATCCTGAACCTGTTAGATATGTTGCTTCAGTAAATCATCTATTTTTTTAAAACTTTTGTGAACCTGTCCAGTGAAAGTTCTGGGGGTGCTCTGGCAGGGAAACATCACCTCTTACTGACTGTGAAACTGTTCAAAGTCCTTGTGGGGGGGATCTGGCAGGCAGAGTCTAAACTCTGATGCAACAGGATCTTGTCCCCGGTGGCAGGGACATGGCCCGCAGCATGCTGTTTGGGAAGCAAACCCCAGCCCCGCAGGGTGCTCTTGCGATGCGGTGGGCATGCAGGGGGAAAGGGTACGAGGGCTGCTGACCTGTGGGCCTGCTCTGCCCTCCCTTGTGGCCTGCCTCTGTTTTGCTGAAGGCCAGTGACAACGGCTGGCAGAATAAACTGGGGTGACTTCAACTCGTGCACAGATTAAGCACTGACAATGGGGGCAACAGCTCCCAAGGTACTGCCAGCTCCAACGTCTTTCAGGCGGTGAGGATCTCAGTCGAAAACCACGTAATATGCGTGTTCATACGTGTATGCAGCAAAGACTTAAGAACACTGTACAAAGCAAGAACATAGGGAATCCATTACGAAGCTAGTGCTAACAAGATGAGAACAGAAAATGGCCATCTAAATAATTTTTTGCAATAAGTACCTCTCAGGTACACTTAACTCCCTATCATCTAGCTTGATGGTAATCAGATCACCCTCCAGTAACCTGTCTTCAGCACTGAACTACTAACGGATCTGACGGTTCCTTCATAACTTGGCTCACCTCTGCTTTCTCCACCTTCTCTTAGCCACAGAGCTGCTTGTGTCACATCTGCGGGGAGCTGCCTTGCTCCTGGGCAGCTGCAGTCAGAGTTTTGAGAGCTGCTGGTGCAGAGACCACACAAACGTACTGCTCACACTTCTCTGCTGTTCTTCACACAGCATATTCACTTCTGACTTGAGAGCAAAGACAGAAGACAACAAAACTGCTTACCATTCAGAAGACTGAATAGTCCAAGGAATGCACAAATTCCATCCTGATTCTTCCTGAAGCTTCTCTGTAACTCTCAACTCTTGCAGCTTTTCATGAACTGTACCATGAACAGATCTTCCCTGCAACCACAAATGTCCTGCAGTGGGTCTCGGCACCCTGCTGTTCAGTACTTCACCTAGGAGACCTGCATGCTTCAGTAAAGCAGAAAACACGTAACAGGGATAAATATTGAATACCTTCAGCTATTTGTGCGTCCCTGAACATAGCTGCTGCTTGAAGTTAAACGGGCTAGTGCAACAGGGCACAAGATGTACCCTGCGCAACGAGGAGTGACAGTGCGGGGCCGGCTTCTGAAGGTCCCCAGGGAGGAGACCCCAGAGCCCCCGGGACATCCGTGACGCCGAAGAACATCGCTGCCGGCCGGCCTCCAGACAGCCGGCTGCTGCCGCCACACCTGCTGCTGTGCAGGGCTGGGGTTGGGGCTGGGGTTACGTTGTGCTCCCTCACTGCACACAGCGCGGGTCAGACCGCGCTCCTGCACGCAGGGTGCTGCTGGCCGCAGCCGTGACTTATGGCAGGCATCGCTCGTTTTGCCAGCTAGAGCTGGATCCTGGCTCGCTCCCCCCAGCTTCACACGGCGCCGGTAACCTCGTGCACCGCCCCAGGCACCGCCCCGAGCCCCTGCCGGCGAGCCGCAGCCCAGCACGCCGTCCCCCGCGCA
>VXAV01007500.1:117648-141266 GCA_013399715.1 Alectura lathami
GCTCTCGTCCGGGCGGGGAGCGGAGCCGCGCCTCGCCTGCCGCCCGCCTCCCGCAGAGGCCGGTGCTGGTGTGCCCCGGGGGTCTGTGTTGTGCCGGGGTTGCGCGCGAAGGTTGCCGTAGCGCATTCGTTGGGAGCGGGACGTACAAACCGGCGTTTTCTGTTTCTGGAGCGCTTGGTGCTGCAGCGTCCTGCCGCTCCTGTGCCGGGAGGCACCGCTGTAAGCTCCGAAGAGGTCGACGGAGCAGGAGGCGGTGGGCGGTGCAGCACACCCCTGCTTGTGAACGCGGGTTGTGGGACGGGCATGTCCCCGGGCAGAGCTCTCCCGTGTAGGCGCGAGCAGTCGGCTTGCGGAGCGGGGGAAATGCTGCAGGGGGAAATGCCGGTGTGTGCGGGGTCTGGTTCGGATGGAGCTGGCCCCAGAGCAACCCGCCTGCTGCTGTGTTCGGGTCTGTGTCCAGCACGGTGCAGACAGCACAGCGATGTCTCAGCTGATTCTGAGCAGTCCTTGCGCAGTGCCAAGGACTCCCCTGTCTCTGCCAGCCCCAGGGGATAACCTGGGGGTGACGCATCCAGGCAGATGACCCAGAGTGGCTGAAGAGTCGGTCTTCAGTGGACCGGTGCCCGTTGGCTCCAGATAGCTCACATACTTGTGCTTCCCTGTTTTCTTAACCCAGCTCCTCGTCCACTTGCAGTTACCCTGCATGTAGGCCTCAGCCTTTTTTTTTTTTTTTTTTTTGTTNTTTTTTGGTCTGGTGTGAAGTATAATTGAGTTCTGTCAGCTGTATGTGCTTCACGGGATCAAATGTCTTGAAAACCCTAAGTTTCACTTGAGTTGGTCTTGAAGTGTGGTTTTTCAGAGGCTATGTAACTTACCCAGGTCTGGCTGGTTCTTGCATGTGAATAAGCAAAGTGCAAGCATGTAAGAAAAGGCACTTCTTCCTTTTATCAAGAACGTAGTTGCCAGTAAGGGTACTGCAGCCTTTGAGGGAACTTTCATTCGTTTTTTCAGTGAAATGAAATGTGTTCACTGAAATGGATATATTTGATTCAGTGAAATGGAATGTAAGAAGTATGTGTTCTTCTCTTAGCTTTCTGGCCTTTAAAAAACAGGCCAAAATATTTTTTCCATCTCCCTTTCTTCTCAAAGCAGGTATCCCCATCCTGCATACGCCCTTCTGCCCCCAAAAGTGGTGTCATGTGAGTGGCATTTCTGCCAGGTGGTCAGGCAGCTGACTGAGTAACTGGGAGTGGGGGTTTGCGACTTCTCACCAAGTGCTCTAGGGAAAATAAATTGTGGTTCTAAACTGCTGTGGAAACTGCTGTGTTTTAGCAAGAAGGTTTGTTTGTTTGCTTGTTTTACCAGGAAAATATTGTGTAAATGACTTAAGGAGTCAGTATTACTTACCTAAGCTGGTTGTTTTCTGTTTTTTAGATTTATCTGCATTTATCCAGCATATTTAAACAACAAGAAGACAATAGCAGAAGGAAGAAGGATACCTATAGACAAAGTAAGTTTGTGTGTGGCAGGGAAGTGCAGTATTTCGTTTCGCTTGTAGTAGTGTGTAGAGGGCTGGAAAGGAAAACTACATTTCGAAATTACCAATTTTCCCAGTTCCCTGGGGCAAGTAGCTTGATATCTAGGAATTGCAGCGTGTTTGAAGCTCCTCTCATGTCAGCCTGTCAGCTTGGTAGAAGAGCCCTGGGTTTCTCTGCCCCGAGAGGTTGTGGAGTCTCCTTCGCTGGAGACATTCAAAACCCACCTGGATGCGTTCCTGTGCAATCTGCTCTAGGTGCTCCTGCTTCGGCAGGGGGATTGGACTAGATGATCTGTCGAGGTCCCTTCCAATCTCTAACATTCTGTGATTCTACTTACATGTGAGCAGCTGCTGCCGCTTCCTTTGGCAGGAAGGTGTAGTAACGGACACCTAACGTGCTGAATCTGCTGCAGAATGGGTTTGCCAAGTTTGAGTGATGCAGGAAAGAATAATAGGCTAATGACTGTGACCGTGGTTACCTACGTATTGCCTGTGCAGTTATGTGTTCTGTGCTTTGTCCCTTTTGCTGCCATCTGTCAAAGACAGAAATTAAAATGCTTGTGTCATGCAGACATAGCGATTACTGTTGCTTTCAGTCTGTCCAGAAAGAGTTTTGATTATCCCACTCCTTATAATATGTTTAATAAGCAGTGCTCAGATTATGAAGGGGTTTTCTCACTGCTTAGTTTTCTTTTTTTTTTTTTCTTGACAATAGTTAAAAAGTAAAAATAATTATTGTGCATATACGTTGCCAAACAAAGATCTACCGGTGGGGTGGATCTGCTGCCCTGTGCCTAAAAAATTTCCACAATTTTCAGCAGTCATTAATTGTAACTTTTATTTTAGTCCTCTGAGTAATCTTTTTTTGGTTCTGTGTAACAAATGTTGTTTTGTGTTTCCTAGCTGTGATTCTGTTATCTTCTCCCACGTTCTAAATAGTTCTCTATTCCACTTGGTTTTCTGTATATCTTATCTCTTCTTCTTGTTTTTTGAACATTCCTACGCTGTAGGGAGGTGCACAGATGGCTTCTGTAGTAGATTTTGTCAGTATTTGAAGTACTCTGTCTTTCCCCTCCGCTTTTTCTAGTTGTGAAGTTTGGAGAAACCCACTATTTCTGCATAGGTAATTCTTCACTGAAGAATGTTTAACAGTAACATGTTGTTTCAACAGGCTGTTGAAAATCCTACATCTACTGAAATCCAGGATGTGTGTGCAGCTGTTGGATTCAATGTGCTTTTAGAGGTAACAAAAAACACTCCCCCCCCTGCCCCCCCCAAACGAACAAAAAACATACAAACAACACCTTGCTATGTGTCTTGCCTTCTGTGATCTAATGTTTTTCTTTCAGGCAGAATAAATTGCAGTAGAGTTTTTGTGAACAGCCAAGGTGTTAATTCTTTAAGTGCCAGCTGAACATAATGATGAAGGATGTGTTTGATAACTGTATTCAAGGCAAGAACAACTTGGACCTCTGAGTTAATGTCATTTTTTTTAAGCTTACAAAAAGATTACTTAGTTGATTATTCTTCTGAGAAGATTGTTAGTTTCTCAAACGTGCCTAAGAGGGTCAGAATAAAAGCAAAGCTTGCAAGGTGCAACTCTGCAAATTAAACTTCAAAAAGTAGTTTTAATGAAAGTCATTCATTATCTTTTGGAATTTCCTTTTTGTCTGATAGAAATAGAGTTCTGCTGCTTAAAATCTTCAGAGTCCTTTGGAGTTGCATTTTAGATGGAGTTGCAACACGCAGTAGGTATTTACTGCAGTGTTTGCTTGGTCTTGGTTACCATTTTTAAAGGGGTGAATCTGGGTTTCTAGCAAGGTATCTTTTCACAGCCCCTCTTCTGAGGTGACGGATAATCCAAAATACGGTTGAATTTGCTGTCGCTTTTTCTCTGTAGACATTGTCTTCATCCAGAAGTGACTGGCATCCAAAAGCCAGTAGGAAATCACTTTGCTTTTTGAAACGCTGCGACGTTCCTGTTAGCGCACACTGACTTGCGAGATAGCCAGTCGCAGTGACAGCCCCGAACAGGCACATGGGCAGCAAGCGCTCGACAGCAGCGGGTGTCAGGCGGCAACCTGCTAGAGGCTGTGCCTGCGTTGGTGGCCGTGGGGTGAGGCGGAAAGCTGTGTCAGCACAGCCCAGGCTGGCGGGGAGGTGGAAGCATCCCTGCAGCAGGTGCCCCGTTCGGTTGCTCAGTGCCCGCAGCGTGCTCGGCAGGCTGCAGCAGTGCTTCTGAAACCACCACGCTGCGTTGCTTCAGGTTCTGCCGCGGGGTGAGTGTTTGGTGGCTGAGACTAATGGAGAGAGGAGGGAATTCTGCGGTGCTGTGACTTAGATCAAATGCCTGACAGTTTTTGCAGAGACTGTTCTAGTACCTCACACTGAAGTAACTTAAGTTTCTCCTTTTGTATGGCAGAAAAACAAGATGTACCCTAGAGAGTGGAATCGTGATGTGCAGTACAGGGGCAGAGTACGAATTCAACTGAAACAAGACGATGGCAACCCATGTTTACCTCAGTTTCCAACACGTGAGTGGAGCTTCTGAGCTAAACGCTTCACCTGTTATTAAAACAGAAAGACCTGGTCTGTTTTATCAGCTCCTTTGGCTGGTTGTACTGTTAAGCATTTCTGAGTGCTACGTTAAATCTCTTCACTTGTGTAAGTCCACTGAACCCAGTCTGTGTGTGAGCAGTGGGTGGAGTCTAAAAATGCTGCTTGCTCTTCAGTGCTGGGATCAAATAGAAGTTTGGAGAGTGTTGTGTGACAGCTATATTGAACACATCAGACATTCTGTCTTGGCCTGCCATTCTCTTGACAGTCAAAGCAGAATACTTGATATTAAAATGGCTCCGTTCCACCCTTATTCTTCGGCTGCGCACATCAGTTAGGCATCAGCACAGGTATAAATAAATAAAGCACTGAGCCCGCAGTTCAGTTTTCTATTAGCCATTTTCTTAAATTGACACTAAAGGGCAGGCCCTGGATCAGCTCCCTGTAAATTACTTGTCATTCACCATGAGCTGTTCCTGACGTCTTTTCCATTTTTTTTGACAAGGAATCAGCATGTAATAGGGAAGCAAGTACGTGTCCGCAGAAGCGTATATCTTAAGGAAAGAGCAAGAGGAATACAAAGATGAGAGTAGCTGGAGGATGCTGTTGATCAGAAGGAGACAAATTCAAACCATGATCTTGCAGGAAGGTGGTGGTGTCTTCGTGAAAAACTCTTGTTGCTTTTTGCGTGCTCGTTCTGTCCCCAGGTATTTTAGGCCATTAAGAGGTGAAGGCAGAGAGCAGCAGGAAGGATGTAGGTACTTTGGAGATCGTCAGGGGATGTGCCAGTTCTGCTCTGCTGTGGCAGTTACTGTTCCTGTGCTTCAAAAACAATAATGATTTAGAAAAAAGGTGGATAAAGTTATTTCCAAACTTCCAGCTATGGAGCAGGAGGAAACAGAACTCCTAGGCTTTGTATCTAGTTCAGCAGACATCCGAAGCGTGGCTTTGGAAGTGATGAGGTGTTCTTAATGTAGAGGGTGTCCACAATGATCTCTCCCTGTGTTTTCAGGTAAATCAGTGATGCTGTATGCTGCAGAAACCATTCCCAAACTGAAAACAAGAACTCAGAAGATGGGAGGTAGTGATCAAAGCCTTCAGCAAGGAGAGGGAGGCAAGAAAGGCAAAGGGAAGAAGAAGAAATGACCTCACGTCTGGAATAACTGTAGCATCAAGTAGATGTACTGATGACAGATAGGGATGGACACGTTAGTTACTGTAACTTTGAAGTAAAACATATAGGAAAAAAATGAACATTCAGGGCAGTTGGAATTGCTTGCTTTTTCTGGAGCTGGAATGCACGTAAGGGCTTTGCATCTGTGTAACTAACTCTGGCTTCACACACAGCCTGCAAGTCTGAAGCTAACATCCAGTTTTGGACCTAGGAAGACAGAAGCAAATGGGGTGAGTGGGAGAGTTATTTTTTTTGCTTGAAAAAATAGGCAGCTTTTTAAAAGGAATAACAAATCTTATGCAGACTACATAGGCAACGAGTTTTCATCTTGTTTAACCATTTATCTGTGCTAGTTGGGTGCTTGTATCACTGACAGCAATGTGTAAATTGGTGAAACTGTGACTTTGTGAACTTCCCTTCCTAATCACCTTTCTCAATTGTTGGTGTACTAATAAAGATGGCACAGTAATTTCGAAAACTTTACCTGAGCACTTGTGTCACAAGTGTTAATTTTTCCACCACATCCTGTTTGAGACCTACTGTGGGGTTAGTATTGTAACTGTTTAAGACAACTGAACAAATTAGTCTTTTTTTTTCTGTCCTGGATAACATAACATTCCATACTGTAGGTTGCTGTTTGAGAGGTTATGAAATGCGCTTTCCAGCTTTACTTTCTGTCTGTCAAATACGCTTTCGGCTGTCTAAGCCTGCAATGTCTGGAAACTCAAAGTATTTTTACGTAGGCTGTGGAGAGGGGCGGGAAGTTATTTGGAGAAGATTCGTTGGTCAGAGCAGCTGTCAGCAGCAAGGAGCCACAGAAGTACTGTGCAGGTCGAGTGAGGGGTGGCTCAGTGCAGGGAGAGTGCAAAGTCAGTTGTTCCACTGCCTCACAGACCAGTACAAGAAACAAGTTATCAGATTATTCAGATAAATGTGTAAATAAATTATTCTGATAAATGAGTATCATGATGCGATACTCTCTTTTTTAGGCTTTGTCTCATCCATCTGTCAGGCTTGCTGTTCTGTGGCGTCCCTTCCCCCCTATTTTAAAAATAAGCAGCGTTCAGGACTCATCTTTGCGTATGGCTAGTCTAAAGAGACGAAGCCTGAGCAAGGATATCATCACGCAAGAACTTCACCGAGTTACTCACGCTTGCGCTGTGGGGTTTTATTTCTTGTTCCGCTCAGCCGCTCTCTGGCCTGCTGGCCGTTCTTCCGTTCCGCGTTTCCCCCCCTCTCTCTTGCGGTCCTCACCTCTCGTCCCGCCGGCCGCCCCGGGCCGCCCGAGCCCGGGGGAGGGAGGGAGGGAGGGAGCGGGCTGCCCCCTGCCGCCTCGTGGCACCCGGAGTGCGGCGGCCGGAGGGAGCCGCGGGTGCTCGGAGGTCGCGGGGCAGCTCGTGCTGCTCTGCGGAGGAGGGAGCAGCAAGCGAGGAAGCGGGAGCGCAGGACGCGGTTGTTCTGTGGGGGGACTGTGGGGCTGAAGTCGCTCCTGGTTTGTGTTTGGTCGCTGAGTAACTTTTCAGAAATTTTGTTTAAAGGGAGACATCTGTAGAAACTGAAACCTAAGGATCTTACAGGAAGACAGAGATTTCTGCAAAGGCTGATATCAAGCTCAAACATTTAAAACTGATTTAATGAAATGGACAAATAAAGCTCTTGGTATTTCACTTAGGACCGACTTACTTTAAAGAAATTGTGCACTGCTAGGAAATCAGATGATTTCTACATAAAGGATTCAAAGCCTAATTCTTGCCACCCCTGCCTGCTTCTCCCCTCATCTCTGACCTCACCATTTTGTGTTTTTGCTGTCTGTCTGGCTTTGGAGTTAGAGCTCTGTGCGAGCGATGCTGGCTCAGAAGTTGAGTGTCAGGGAGTTAAGCACAGCTCCCCTTCTGCAGACCTCTGGCTGTGGATTTCTGGTTTGTAACAAACGGAGCTACAGAGAGGACAACAGCAGGCAGGCTGAGGTAGTAAATCAAATTCTTCTGCAACCCTCCCCTCTCCTCAACACTTTCTGCCTCCCTGGGACCTCCCAGGAACAGGAAATTTTGGAAGAATCCATTTAGGACTGGAAGTAGAGGCAATGGTGCTATAAAACGCAGAAATACTGCAATGGTTGGTCTCAATGCTATTAATAGAAAACCGCTTTTTGAGGGATAAACCGACTGATGATGGATGTCTTTTTCAGGTCTTTGGCAGTCTTTGTTTCATGCGTCTTGCTTTTACTGTCTTCTGTGGGAATTTGCTTAAGGAGTACAGTTACTAAGACACTGAGAACTTTCCACAGGTGCAATATTAACTAAGATGTGCATTGCTGGGTGGGAATTTTGTGCCTAAGATCTGAAGAATCTGGCAACCAGCTCACGGCAGGGAGTTGGGACTGGGTGGTCTTTAAGGTCCAACCCAAACCGTTCTGTAACGTGAAGTCAGCACACTGCAGCTTCAGATGTTGTACAGATTAGATCATAGAATGGTTTGGGTTGGAAGGGACCTTAAAGACCATCCAGTTCCACCCCCCCTGCCATGGGCAGGGACACCTCCCACCAGACCAGGTTGCCCAGAGCCCCATCCAGCCTGGCCTCGAACACTGCCAGGCAGGGGGCAGCCACAGCCTCTCTGGGCAACCCTGATAAAGCAGCTACCAAATCAGCTATCTGTTGCCAAGGGGCCTGAATGCTGTAGTGCCTGGTGTAAGGGGTTGGGTGGAAGCTGACAGTCGCCGGTAGCATGAGACAAGCGAGCCGAGGGCACTCCAGGTAGGAACTGAGTAGACTGCAGTGCATGTGTTTTATGCAAGCAGCAAGCAGGTTTGGGTTTTGTTCTGTTCTGTTTTGTGTTTGTTTGTTGTTGTTGAGGGGGGAAAGAGGACAGACTTTCTTGTTATGTTTTTTGCTTTGTTTTCTGGGTGTGTTTGTGTTTTTCTCCCATACAGCAGAAGTTAAAAATGCCTGATTGAAAATTTTAAGCTCCAAGTATTGTCATCCTGCAAGGTCGCAATAATAAAACTGGTTTGTATGTAAAGCATTTTCATTTGTTTTGTGGAATTTCATTAGCTTCACCAAACAGATCAACTACATGTCCTTCCAAAAAATGCTAAATCCAAGGAAGTTCATCTTCAGTTAGTTTTACTTGACCATTTCATGCATTGACATAGTCAACAGAAGGTGTTGGTTGTTTTTTTTTTTTCTTCTTTTTTTGCTCAGAAACATCTTACTGTTACATGCACCAGGAAAAAAAAAAACTGTTCTTCACAAAATTAGGTCAATGTGGTTGTACAGACAAGAAACTGACTCCCTTAGTGTCTGCAGGTTCTTATTCCTCAAGTACAGCCTCATTCCATCACACTGGGGTGTCGAATCTCTCTGGAAATACAAGGCCGATGTTCATTGTATTTGCATGCTTGCTGAACTTGCAGTTTACAGGAAATATTGTGTCTGAATAATCATGGATCTTAGTAACATCATCTTTCCTCTAAGACTTGCTGCAGGAGAGTTAGGCAAAATTATTATCCTTTGTCTGCAGACAGATGATTGTTTAACCTAAAATATGCATTTTAACGTAATTCTATGTACTATCAAAAGTACAAGAATTAGTAATTTAATTTTTCTAAACTTAGTTCTTCCTCCTTTGTGTAAGGAATTCAGTGGATTTTGAAGTGGGGGTTAGGCGGTAGCTAAGGATTTAGTTGTTGTATTTCTGTGTTGATTTAACTAGACTGCTTAAATAGCAGGCTTGTACAGAGCTGGTACGACTGAAATGCAAACTCAAGACACTTCACTACATTTGTCAAGCTAAGAAGGTGGTGAGCGTTAGCCTGAAAAATTCAGCTTTATTTTAGTATTTTTAATGGTGATCACATTGTTTTCTTATGTTTTTTCAAATCACTTTTTTTTTTTTTTTATTAATCCCTGAGTTTCAAAACGTGTGGGATAAAGCTGAAGAAATGTGCCACTTACTTACAGCGGTAGCTGAAAGAACTCTAAATGCAACCACCCTCATCTGCCGGTACCCCTGTGGTATTATTTCCTTCTCATTCTTTACTGCATACAGAATACATTCTGTATCCTAGTTCCTGGATTGTTATACTTTTCCACTTACAGAAAACCAGAAAATCAATGGTCAAGCAAAAAAGCATTCTGAAATCCCTGTAGTTTACCACTTTTCCTCCCCACATTTCTAAAGGACGCATTCACCCTGGAATGAAACCTTGATGACTCCTTAGGTAGGCCAGGCTATGGAGCTGGAAAGCTCAGTGCAGGCAGCCCTGTAGAACAACTTGGCTGCACCCACGAGAGTGAAGGCAAAAGTACTTGGCTGCACCCACGAGAGTGAAGGCAAAAGTACTTCCGTCAGGCTTCTAGAGAGCTTTGTTAGTTCACAGTAATGAAGTTTGGGTGGAAAAGTGTGCTAGTATCCTGCAATGACCTGCCTTCTTAACCTGAATGCGTTTCTCTGTGTTGAGGTGTGTGGTTCTTAAGAAATGCTGTGGCATCATATCAGTCCCATAAGAACCCTTGAGTTCATTTTTACTTGGCACATGACAAGTTCAGTGCAGACATGGGGCAGCTGTGTGTAGCAACATCTGCAAATACATGGTGTAGGTGAGACTGAGAAGAGCACCGTAAGCGGGCCAGCCCCATGGCGTTCCCTACAGGAAAGGATGACTGGCTGCAGAAACAGTTTAACTGAAGTCTTTGCTGGATGTTCCTCAATCTTTCAGAAATTAACCCTTTCTCTGAGGACATGAAATGCTTAGCTCTCAGGATTACGTTAAGTTGCTCTGAAAGCCCCTGTATGTTTTAGATGGTCTCTTCTACCTACAACAAGGGAAACACCACCAAGTTCTGTTAACAACTATTTCCAATCAGATGGCAGTTCCACTTCAGGCAGAGTTTTGACAAAGGAGCACTGAACTTAGCTGCTGGATCTAGAAATACTGAGTTGTAGATAATGAAGATGATTTAAAGCTTAACTAACTGTTATGTTCTGAAAGATGAAATGGACCATTCCAACGCTTACGTGTTATATCGCCACTGCTAATAGCGGAGGAGCTGTTGACTCATTTGGGGAATTGAGAAGTCTAGAATCTACAACAGCTCCGGCTAGTCTTGGAAAGCCTCAGATTTATCAACAGCTAAGTAATTTATGTAGTACTTTGTACCTACATCAAATTTTAAGTATCATCCTTAAGATTATTTTAAGGGGTGAAATTAATTGCACCAGCCACTGCCGCTATGCACAGCTGACAGTTTGAAACACAACATTAGGATTTATGATGGTGTACAGAGAAGTGCAGCAGCTTGGAGATGGGAAAGGAGGACAAGAAATGAAACCAGGGAGCCTGGGGGTCACTTCAAACCTTGCACTCGCTCACGTTTGCTTTGCCCTTTATTCTCTTCAGAACATCTTACTGGGAGTGGATGTGATCAGGGAATGATTAGCTACGATACTTTGTTCTTCCTTCAAACCACAAACTGTTTGCTGTCCTATAGAAAATGATGCATAGTGTATCTCCTACTTCCCTTGGCAGCTGTAAGGGCTGTGTTCTGCAGCTTGAGGCTTAAAATGCATACTGTGAAGTATCTTACATCTCTTCTTACAGCAGGCATTTCTCAAATTTAAACTTCATCTGCTGAGGAACTGTGCTTCATTCCTTTACAGTTCTTGTGCCTGAAAAATTAGTGAATGTTTCTATACCAGCTTGCTACAGAAAGCCTATAGTCTTCAAAAGTCTCTTTTTAAGATTTATTCTTTTGAATTTAAAGTTGAGGACCAGAAATCACTTCTAATCACACCAAAAGTTCCAGCTTGCCTTGTCTTCTCTGTGCATTGTGAGTTATGAAATGTCACAGCACTACTGCAAGGCTGGAGATAAGAACAGAGAGGTTTCAGTAACTCATGCTGGATTTGCTGAAAATACGGTAGTGTGAAAGTGTAAACACAGCTTCAGATCTACAAAAAACCACCCACCAACTGCGAAAATGCATTCATTATCTTTATTTTGTTTGCCTTCTTACTGATTGGTCAGGAATACATCAAGTAATCTACGTAATAGCATCCCTATTCACAGGGTTCATGCAAAGTTGTTCTTGGACAGTAAGAACTGACTGCAGCTGTTTATCTGCAGGAAAAGCTTGCGGAGGTTTCAGTCCTCTCCACGAATGATGCAGTGCAGGGGACAAACACCTTAGGCAACAAATACTTCAACAGGTCTTTAGGAAACCGTGTTCATAGTGGTATCACTCCTCACAAAAGGTGGTCTGTGCTTCTGAGCGTGGTATCACAAGGCACTCTAAATATAATTGTCGATGATAACTTCATTTAGAAAGAGAAGGCAAGGAGTTGTCATGTTTAGTCATCTTGTGCTCCTCTTCTGCAACTGAACACACCAATTTCTGGCAAGCTACCCCACACCAACATAAGCCTGAGCATCCTCCCGTATTTAGCATCTATCCATTTAGGAATATGCACAGTGTACTAAATACTGTGTTATAATGAAACGTGCAACAGTGAATAACCTCTGCCACCAGGTGCCTGGAACATACAAATTCATCATTGCCAGCTCTACTAGTGAGGGATATGTGCCAGCTACCTCAGTAATTCCTAGTATATTCAAGAAAATCTGTTCAGACTAATAATACCAGACGCACTGCAATCACCATTAAGAGCAATTACACGCACAGTGCAGAGCCCGTGGGATACATACGTTCTGTTTACGATACTGGAGGAGGTGATTACTGAAAGATTTTTTCTGTGTGGAGATACTTTCCTTAAGCTTCAGATGCTGCCCACTGCATTGCTTTTAAATAAAAATGCATAACTTCTAAACAGACAACAGCAAAGTAGTAAGCAAACAACACATTCCTTTAGTATATCAAAATGTCTTCAAGGCAACATTATTAAAGTTATACCACAGATCCCCATAACATCAAGCTTCATAACAGAGGTGGCTGGGAAGCTTCATCCAGTTATAAGTTTAAGTGCTCTTCTTCTCTTCACCCAGTAAGTTCACGGTTGCTTTCTTGGCTGCAGGAAAATAAAAGAAAGTTTAATCTTTAGCAGTGGCCTACAGACTTAAGCAGCTTATTCAGTGTTCATGAGCTGCAGAAAAAAATAATTTTCCTCTTATATCACAAAAGAAGTATCACGGAAGGAAATTATAGCTTTTGTACAGATGCACACACATGGCGATGGAACTCATCAAATAAAGATTTTCAAAAGCAAACCAAGTGCCGGGATTGCACAATAAACAGCACCAACTGAATTACAGTTATTTTATTGAGAAAACAGAGCTACTGACAGTCCTTAGGACATACAATCTTGCAGCAAGAAATCTACTAAACTGATGAAATAGGGCTGGAATAATGCTAGAGTGTTTGTTTGTGGGCATTATATCTTAAAAAAGAAATGGGTGTGGAAAGTTTCATATGTTAAAACAGGATAGAATCACAGAATCAGACTCACAGGATGGCTGCAGCTGGCAGGACCCTCTGGGTCCATCTGCTCCAGCCCCTGCTCCAGCAGAGACACCCAGTGCCGGGTACGCAGAAGCCAGGCTGCTTCCGAAGACCTCCAAAGAGGAGACCCCACAGGCTCTGGGCACCCTGTGCCAGTGCTCTGTCACCCACACAGCACAGCAGTGCTGCCTGGTGCTCAGGGGCAAACCTCCTGCGCCCCAGTTTGTGCCCGCTGCCTCTTGTCCTGGCGCTGGGCACCACTGAACAGAGTCTGGCTCCGTCCTCTTTGTGGTATTTATCAAGAGGATTAAGCGGTAATTAAGCAATAGAATGGAGGAAAGGAGTAAGTGAGAGAAAAAGGACACAAGCAACACGGAAGACCATTATTTAAGATATCTGTCTAACAATAATGATTCAGGAAGGCTTGTGCAGCAAAATTTCCAAGAGTAGCTGAGAAAGGCAGACCACTTAAATAAGAATAAGAAAATTGAAGTTGGTAAAAAGGAACCAGACCGCATGCATTGTTTGAGGAAAAGGAGATTTAAGGTGCTTTGAAGTATCTAATAAACAAACTTAATTTCAAAAGAAATTTAAGTTTTTATTCAGCTACTTAGGAAATTTACTTTTCTTATTCATAAAGTTACCAGACACTTTAGAGTATACAGGCCCAGTTCTGAATGCAAGGCAATAAAAGCAAAAATTACATAACTCCAGGCCGTGATAAAATTGGGAAGTTATTCAAGCAAATAAAACTCTAGGTAATTTCTTTAAGAGCTGGCTCAGAATCCTTTGATTTCCAAAGGAAGGAAAAGTACAAAGTATTAGAGACAGGAAATCTTCATCTCAAGTGTTGCTGTTTGCTAGAATTGGAGGATTTGCTTCACTGGACAATTAGCAGCTTGTCTACACTACCAGGTGATAGAGATGATGGTATTTTAGGAGATGGAAGATTGCACTGAAACAATGACTGACTGTATTTGTGAAAGCTATGAGAACATCTGAGGATGCTCAGACCCGCCTCCGCAGGGGGTGTTGATAGTGATGGGTATGTTGGGAAGGCACAAACTAATTTGCTGTTTCTTGCATTCACACAGCTTGTGCTTATTCCAGCGTAGCTCTAATTCTAGAACGCAAAATTCACTTCAGTCCTCTATTCCTGACAGCTTCATCCAATTTAACTTCTCCATTAAAGTTTACAGAACAATCCTGTACTTCTGTTTTACTCAGAAATGGTGAACATTAACCTCAACAGTAGCGCTACAAAGGAATATTCCTCCTGCTTGATGTGGTCAGTGAATGGTCTCTCACTCACCCTCTTTAGCGATGGTATCTGCAGTCTCTGCAGCCTTGTCTTTCAGGTCTTTAACAACGTTGTCCAGCTGAGCCTCGTGCTTCAGGAAGAAAGGCCGGATGACTCGGTGGTAGAGGAACTCCGCTCCGTTAGAAGGACTTGGTGCCATGCACCACAGCAGAAAGCCACACTACAGGGTGCAAGAACATCTGCGTAAGTCAAAGAGACAAGTAGGAGACAGGCGGCAGTGTGCCTTCCTAACTTTGCCACAGACTTAACTGACTTAAAAACAGACCATCATCTCCTTCATTCTGTACGGGCACGGTCTCGTAAGTACACGTATGAGCACAGTTTAGTGCAGTCCGCCTTCACGTCGGCATAGTTTCACACATAGTGACAGGACAAAGGTGGCAGGCTGTAGCAGGAAAGATCATCTGGCGAAAGGTGTACCAAGACTGCATGTACTTTTTGCTTTTATTATAAGGTAGCAGCATAAAAGTTGATTAGACAAAATATCAGCCTCTGGCTACTTCTGAACAATATGGCAGGACTGAAGGCCTAGGTCCCTCAGCCACTTAGATCCAGCCAAAACAGATCCCTCTGCTTCCTCACCTTGACCATGCAGCAGGGAAAGACTGGGTTTGTGTGCATTCCCATGGTAAAGTGTCAAGGAGAGGGGAGACAGCCACACACAGTGCACAGACAAGGTAGCACTTTTGGACTGCACAGTTTAGGGAGAGCTTTTGTACCACTTATCTGCTCTCCAGAAAAAAAAATAAAAAATAAAAAAAACACCACCACGATGTGTGGGTAATATTTCTGTATCTCAGAAGGGGCATTGGAATGACAGCCGTGACATGTATTACATGCCCTCACCACTGGAGCACCTTTACTTGGCCTCAGTACCACTGTTAAACACATTACAAAGATGGCTACGCAAAAGGACATCGAAACATCTGAAGTACAGGAACTGCCATAACTAAATTTGCTTGAGCTCTGGAAGTATGCATAAAAAGATTTTTCAGCAATAAAACTGCAAGAAAAAAGCAAATTTTCTCAGCAGTAGCACACTTCTTTCCAGACAGAGAGTACTCAATGTCAAAAGTCTCTACAAAATATAAAGACAGAATAGCACTTCAAAGAAGAGAGCCTCCTCTTGAAAGACAAAACCTCTCCAGCCTTGGCCTAAATGTGCTCTGTTCTGGTGTTAGACGTGATTCATTGTCTGAGGATTTCCACATCATCTGGGGAGGGGAGAGAAAGAGGGAGAATACACAACAACTCAACTCTTCCCTCCTGAAAAAACACACCACACCATTAGCTAAGGTGGGCATCAGAAATGGAAAAGGGTCAAACCAATAATTTAAAATACAGCAGAACCATAAGCAACTTAGAAACCTGCATTTAAATGAAAACAATAGTGCCACTTTTCAGTAATGTTGGTAAATCTGACTTATCTAAATAGTTTATATTTCAGAAGTTTTCCAGTTTTCACAGCAGTATCTCCAGCAGCTAAAAGATAGTGCACCTGATTTGTAATGCAAGCACTACAGCTTCTGAAACTCATTTGGAAAATGCAAGTGATTTATTCATGAGGTTTCCAGTATACTGCACAGCACAAAATCATTTCCTAAAAATAGTTCAACTGCAGCATCCTTTCAGAGTACCACTGTTCCTAGCCAGGCATATCTGTCTCCTCTTCTTCCACTCATGTTTTTGATTTCCTCCTGGAAAACCAATGTAAAATTAAACAAATAAAATAAAAAAAGTGCAACCAGCACCTAAAAATCAGGTGTGACCGAGGAGTGATTCTGAGGGAATGTGATGACATCTGTTTGTTCCTGAAGACACTACAGCAGTTATGCTGTAGGTCTCACAGATCTCATTTTGAGAGGGGCTGGTACATAAATACCTTTAGCATGTAGTAGAACGGGAACCAGGACAGGAAGATGTCAGAGAAGAATTCTACTATGCTGAAAACGCCGTACACAACCCAGTAAGTCAGCCACTGCGTGTCGTCATCTTTGTTGGGACTTTCAATGGCCTTGATTCTGTAATGAAAACAAACGGGTGAGCAGGTCAATAGCACGAGCATCACCTCTAATGGCGAAGTTTTTAAACCTCGGTTCTAACATTACATGTCAGTTCTCATCATTTAACTTCTCTTGATGCTCTACAGGAAAAAGAAGAATTTAAATGTTATCCATCCTCAGCATGCAAAGATCTTTCAACAGCAAAGCCTTTTCCCACAGGCTGCAAGATGTGATCTCGTGACGAGCACACACCTGGCCTACAGAAGCAGAGCAGAGGCAGGACAAGGAACTCTCCCCAGACATGTAGTCATGACTGCGGAGCTGCATCTGTACCTGGTTTGCTCTGCCAGCCCGCTCCTGCGGGACTCGCAGGCCTCCATGAGCCTGCAGATGCAGCAGTCCCTGCCCTGCCCCACACAGCCAGCAGCTGTCCCCGAGCGCAGCTGTCCGCCTGCAGCTCTCGGTTACGCCAATGCCACCGGCTGGGGTGGTGCAGGAGAATGGCAGGGTGAGAGTGAGGGCTGCTGCTGTGGGCTTCTGAAAAACCACAAGCAAAGCAGCAGGGAAGTTGGAGTGGCAAAGAAAGGGGTAGATGGAGGTGACAAAGGAACTTACGACAAAGCTTCTCAGCGCGATGTTAACATTACTAAAATCACCTTTGTAATCATGAAACTTGGTTTCTATCAACAAATTTAGACCCTCCGATTCTGTTGCAAAGGGCAGGTGGCATAGGGATGGCCTGGACAAGCTCCTGAAATGGGTCTGCTCCATTTGGACGTTCGCCATCTGCCACTCTAGTTCCTTCAGCTGACGTTGGCCCAGACAGATCACGGCGTGCAAACTGACCGTCTCCATATGAACCCTGAAGAAAGGCCCCAAGTAAAAAGCAAACAGGAGTTTCAGGCATGCATTTTTCTGTCAGGAATTCGTTATTTCTGAAGTATTTTGGCTTTGTAGGGATACTTATGAAACACTTGCATTTGCTTTTGCCTGCAGTATGTTCACTCATCCAAAACTCTCAAGAAGTGGCAGCCTTTGCTCTGAAGTGATCATGTTCTCACTTGCAAGCTAGTTCTGCTAGCACAAGAACAGAAGCACTGCTGATCTTGGAAGTTTCAGTTTAACTGTAAAGCTGTGAATCCTCAAATCTGGAAATAGTGTTTTTTTGTTTGTTTGTTACAATTATGAACAGCCAGTCCTGACAGCGCTAGAGAAAAATAAACACTACTACTCCCAAGGATATGACAGTAAATATATATATATATATATATAAACACAACAATCTTAAGCCACCCTAATGATAATGAATGCTGGCAATCTAAGGAATGAGCCATGGCCACAACCTAAGCTTAGCATCACAGGACCGTCAGATGCTGGGAGAGAAAGGCCTTGCCAGGCAACAGGCAAATTCTCATCTGATCTTGAGAACTGCTTATGTGCTGTATGTGGCACCTCACAGCTTCACCAGTCTTTCCATGGTGGTGCTTAGACATCTAAAGAATAAGGATTCCATCCACTAGTGATAAAGGAGTATCCAAACCAGACACTATGGCCAGACTGTCACAAGTAACAACACTGCAAGTAGTCAAAAAACAGCCTGGCTGGATCAGCTGACATTAATGACAGCATGAAGTCCACACGGTGTTTTCTTGCACGCTGCAGAAAACAGCACTTACCCCACCCTGTGATGGTCTGATCTGCGTACCATGGGACAACCTCACGGGGCAGACACCTGCCACACCAAGAAGGTGACAACAACCAGCACCATCAGCTCGGGAGAAATAACAATATTTGGGTCTATTAGCAAGGACTCCACAGAATCACAGGGGCTGGAAGGGACCTCTGGAGCCCCCCCTGCTAAAGCAGCTTCCCTAGAGCTGGTTGCACAGGAAGGCATCCAGGTGGGCTTTTAAGTATCTCCAAAGAAGGAGACTCCACAACCTCCCTGGGCGGCTGTTCTGGGGCTCTGCCACCCTCACAGTAAAGGAGTTCCACGTTCAGATGGAATTTCCCATGCTCCAGATTGTCCTAATCCGATTTAGTGGGAGGGGAGGAAGGAAGGAGCAGGTACATCAGGGCCATCATGGACTGAAAGCTTCAAGTCAAAAAAAAAAAAAAAAAAAAAAAGGGCAAGAATTTAATGAGTGTTCTGCTTCAGAATGGGAAATAAGTCCCTCAGATGAGAGTGCCAGCACAAATCCACAGTGTAACACCTCCATCAATCAGTGAAAACATACACATCACAAGACACTGGCAGCACAGCCAGCTTTAGGACAGCCTTCTTGTAACTGCTGCGTGTACACTGCACAAGAGAATAAGTCAATCTCAGTAGCATGCAACATTAAGACCTCCTAGCAAAGGAAGAAGGTTTAGTTTCAAAGGAAGGCTATGGTTTCAATTTACAAAAGAAAAGAGGTTCTGGTACACTGTTGAAAGCTTTTTGTATTACTGATATGACTGAATTCCATGTTAGTTATGTGGAATAATGAGACATCACAGAGAATTTATACAGTGCTTTTACACTAACTGCAGCGGACTTTAAATACAGCCTCATGCTGCTACTTACAGCAGGTTATGGCACGTAGGAGGTCGCAGCAGACACCCCGAGCAGCTCCCAGTAGGCAGAACCGTAAAGATCACAGCTTCGTTATGTTAAAACCAGAAATTTGTCCAGCCCTGAATATGCTCTACCACAAGCCAGCACTGCACCCTGCACAAACAGATGGGGACCACAAGGAAAGCTTCATTTCCAGTCATACCTGCTCCCTGATGACCCAGCTAATGGTGACACCAGTGGGGAAGAGCTGAGGCTGCCATGGTGTCCTGCAGCCCTGGGTTCACACCAGTTGTGTTGCTGCACCTCAGAACTCCGGTCAGCTTTGACTGTGTCCCTCAGAATCAGCCCAACCAGACCACGCCTAGCATTAATTGCACCAAGTCCAACATCTGTTATTTGCCAAGTTGAGCTCTTTCATCTGACTCATTTTGACAAACACCAGCTCTTTTCCAGGGGGAGGTTGTTAGTCACTCCTGAATTAGCGCTGGCACAGTACATCATTGTTGGAGTTAATTCACACATACACTATTCACAGAATAAGCATATTAGGATTTTACCAGTTAGCAGCTGTTTTTTTTTTTTTTTTCCTTGAGCTGAGTCCAGCTAGTAAGACATGTAACCCAGAAACCAAGAAAGAAGCACCAAAATTTTACTCTAGTATCATGTGATTGCTCCAAACTCTGCAGTTCACAGGGTGTACCTGGTGAATCTTGAATAAATCAAGTTACAAGTTTAAGACAAAGCCTCCAGTAAAAGCAAGATGTTTACTGCACAGCAAGCCACGTACCCACCAAAGTACCTATTTAATAACCACACTGCATTGCTTAAACTAGGCTCAGTGCTCATGCTGTAATTTGGGAAGAGAGAAACCATTCTGTGCGCCCATCCCACAGTTTTACTGATCGATGCTATACTGGTGATCAGGCAGGCACACCCATGATTCCCATAGCTATGCTTAACATTTTTTTGTTTAACTATATAAAAAAAAAAAAAAATTCCTGTTTTTCTAGAGCTTATACTTACCAATCTGTCTCTGGCTTCCTAAGTTTGATGCCTGCCCATCATCCTCCTCTCAGACCCAGCTCAGCTGCCCACCTCAACAACCATCTTGCACTACTTCAGAGATGCCAGGACTTGTGTGTTTGTATTTGCTTTATGGTTTTATCACCTCCATTTCCACCCACCAGCTAAGAGCCTTCCATCTCCAACCCTTCTTCCTCCTCACTTGCTCACTGTAAAGCATTTGCAGATACTGAAAACAACTTCCTGCCAAATGCTCTGCAGCAGGTATACATAAGCACAGCTCTACCATCTCTGCTCTCATAACCGTGAGTCCAGCAAGGCGACAGCAGACAAACTCATCAAGCGTAGCAAGGATTTGTTTTCCACGCAGAGACAGGTGTAATTAGGAGGCAACACCAAACATAGGCAAAACATGACAGCAGTAGTGTTCTACCTTCTACAATGCAAGCAAAAAGAGAGGCAAGAAATAGAGCAAAGGCCACCTGTCCACCCGCGAGCAGAGTCTTACAAGAATAGGTTAATGGAGCACAAATCTATATTCCTGCAAAGACGCAGATCTTCTGTCATTCCACTGCTGTTCCTCCTTGTTACGCTCTCTTCTGGAACAACCATCTGTAGGGCCACACGATGGATCAGTTCCCCACTTCAGACTCAGGCTGAAACCACCTCCCGCTCCAGTCTCTTTTTGGCTGGGATTAACACACACCAGCGCCCTGATCCAGTTTGCCAAGCAATTGTGCTGCTGCTTGCCCTGCTGCGGGCTGGGCGATGCAGGTGGTGCTGCGCAGCAGGAGCTCACGCAGACCCCAGCGCCCTGCTCCTGTGGAAGCTGTCCACCCACCTCCCCTGCAAGGAGAACTCGATCCACTGTCACCTTTAGCACCAGCACGGGCAGCCACTCGGGCTTCAGCGGGGCTCACCTGGGCACGCAGCCTCACAACGAGCTTTGCCAGTCACACTGTTGGCTGTGCTTGTCCACATTAGCAGTTAGACTCTGAGTGAGTCAAAAAAAAAAAAAAGTTTGTTAAAGTCCAACTTCAGCCTATATCACAGGAATCTTTCAGGTTGTCTTTCCTCAAGGTTACAAGGCAAAAGGCAAGAGCTGTGCAGCCAGGAAGCTGACAAAAAAGCCAGACCCTCCCAGTGCAGTGCAGACACGCTACAATTCCACCGGAGGACGCCGCCTGCTGACAGTCGGAGGTGCAATGCTGCTGGCACGCTCTGTGCTTGTGACAGACAGTTTTGTTTAAGAAAAAAACAAAAACAAAAACAAAACAACAACAAAAAAAACTTATTCTTTGATCGCCTCTCCACAGCTGCTACTGTTTGGGGTAGAGGTGCAGAGATCAAACAACGCTGCTGTTACCCACAGAAGTGGGCCTCTGCTGTACGCTTATCGCCATACAGGAAGAACAGAACCTGCATCTTCTTGTCAAGGTATGCTGTGCTGTGGAGATACTTTATGTCAAGCACAATTTTGTTACAGCTCTAAAACCAGTTTTTAGTTCTGTTTACTATGCTATTTGCAAACTAATTACGTATATAGCCTTAAGTTATATAAATGTGCAATGAAGAACAATGTTTTCAGACCGGATTCTTGAAGCAGTTAAGTCTCAGATGGTAAACTGTTGCTGTTCTGAGGTGATCACAGTGCAAGTAATTTTTACATTAGAAAGGAAGTCACACAAGTCCTTTGGTTTTAATTACTGGAAGTAATTTAAAAAATTGATTAACCAGGGAGCAGGAAAGGGATTCAAGAATCAGACCGAGATGACTAGCTTCCGGGTTCACGCCTCTGCAAGTCTTCCAACCTCCTTTACGAATAAAGTGCAGGTTACTAAGCTGTGTAACAATTTATGTTCACAGATCCCCACATGAAAGGTCACATTTCTTCTCCTGGGAGCTGAGGATAACCTCGTTATCCTCATCCAAAAATTGTATCTTGCTCAGCCTATGCCCAGAGACAAGCAGACTCCCTTCCTGCAGGGGTGGCATGGCAAGGTGTGCCCAGCCCTCCTCAGCCAGCCTCAGGGCTGTGGGAGAAGACTTTTACAAGGTAACTGGAATACCTGACCACAACAGAACAAAGAAGAAAACAGCAACTAACAATAGACCACATCTCACTTTTTAACTCTAGCTTTTTGAATATTTAGGACTGGCAACATTACACATTAAATTACAGAAGCATTGTGACTCACCAGGAGAACAGTACGGTTTAAAGATGTATTCCAGCCAACCTCACTGGTGTGAGCCTAACTATTCCACAAACAACCGTACTCCTGTATCAACCAAATTGCTGGAAATCACCACAGTAAGAGAACAGTGCACCCAAGGAGCGCAGTTCTGCAGTGCCTCTAGACTAAGAAAAGGTCTGGTAAAATGCCTTCATTTACATCTCAAACATTCCCTTAAAACAGCATCTGCATCAGCTATAAACTAACAACCTTCCAACAAGCTGAATTCAGATTGCAGGCCCATCAGCAGAACAAAGGGCTTTAACTTTTTAACCTAAATTTAACATGCAGAAGATAAGTAAGAACCTTCCAACGTATTTTGTAGTATCAAATCAGTCTTGCAAGCAAACAGTTGCTGTCTCTAGAAATGCAAGCGTGTTATTTATCCACGCAACAGCTTTTATTTTAAACATGGCATTGTAAACTCTGGAAAACAAAAAGTAAATATGCTTGGAGGCACTGACCTGACAGGACATACACAAAAAGGTTAAAATACACTTTTTGGAGCTTGAAGCCCCATGGAAGGAGTGTAAGCTGGAAAAGGAGATAGCATAAGCATAAACAGACCTGGAAACATTCTGCTTATCTTTACAATAAGCACTGTGTATCTCATTAGACACAGCAAACGAGATTTGTAAAGCAACAGCACAGCATCAATTGCTGTCCTGGTATCAGCTGAGACAGGGTTATCTTCTTCATAGCGTCTACCACGATGCTGTATTTTGGTGTTTGGAGAAAAACAATGTTGATAGCACACCAATGTTTTAGCTGTTAATGAGCAGTGCTGCACAGAGCCAAGGACCTATCAGTTTCTCAGCTTCTTAAAGCATCCTGCAAGCAAGGGCCGGCCAAAGGGGCACAAGCTGCTGGGTGGGGACAAAGCCAGGACAGCTGACCAAAGGAATGTTCCATACCACGTGCCATTGTGTGAAAAAACTGTAAAACTGAGGGGAGTTTGCAGGGGGGAAGCCACTGCTTGGGGACTGGCTGGGCATCGTTGGTAGGTGGGCATCTCTTGTTTTGTATATAATTATCATTATTATTATTTTCCTTTCGTTTTCTGTCGTAATATTTTGTTTTGTTTCTAAACTCAACTCAGGAGATCTACTCTACTAGTTTTGTTTTTCTTTTTCCCGTTCTCTCCTTCATCCCCCTGGGAGGGCGAATCCTTCACTCGCTGCGCCACCTGCTGGGTAAACCACAACGACTGCAGGCACGCAGAGTTTTCCATCAAGTAAGCAAGCATTCTTCTCAACATTTGTTACACGAAAGCAAATCTGCCATCCTAGCTTTCAAGAAATATACAAACAATTTTACATTTTCTAAGCATCTTTGACTGAAAAAGCACCATTCCTGCTTCAGTGGTGTGGAAGAGGCAAAGGAACCAGTTTACAGGCTCAGGACCATGAAAATACTTAAGATTGAACTGACTGATTGCACACCTCTCTGCAATCAGTCTGGATCATTTCCTGTTTCTAAATTGCCATAAGTAGTACTTGTACAGTTAAAACAGCTAAACTGAAGCAACAGCATAAAATCAACCAAAGCAGAAAGAGGGATAATTGTACTACACTGCTCTTCTCCTCAAAGAGGGCAGTAATAAGTTCAGACATTTTACTGCCCAGAGCTATTTTCATCTTAGCCATCTTTAACCAAACACGACAGCACTTCTGAAATTTCAGTAAATCCTCTGCACGCATCTCTTAGTCATCAGAGCTCCCTTCCTGCTTCTGCTGATTTTTTTTTTTTTTTTTTT
>VXAV01007500.1:155712-175548 GCA_013399715.1 Alectura lathami
CCTGCGCGCTGCCCCGACCCGCTGCGGGGCACGGCCGTGCCCCTCCGGCCGCGCGGGCTCGGTGGAGGCTGTCCTCAGCTCTCCGCAGCCAGAGCCTGGCGCGGGGCTAAGCTGCAAGAAACCGAGGGCAGGAGAAAAGGTTGGGAGCGGCAGCGTGCGGTCTGTGGGTTTCTCTTCCAGTGTTTCGAGGTTCAGCGGCTGTTTGGCCAGGAAGTAGAACTGCACTGGCGGTGTTGGCGGGAGTGAGGGAAGAGTGGCGAGCCTCAGGTGGATGCGACCTGTGCAGCGACAGAGTGATGCGGTGTTTGTGGCTCAAAAGCCTGGTTTCATTTGTGAGGGGTGGTGGGCCATACTACTGCTGGTTCGCGTCTGCTGAGAGAGAATGTCCAAGTCAGGTGGAAAAGGGAGAGCCAAGGGAACACTCCCGGCTTGAAATTGCCCCCTCCTGCCTGTCACTGCCTTAGTGAAATAGTTGTTGGCCTTTCTTTGCCTGAGGGTTCTGCATCCTCACTTTCACAGGGCCGTAAGGCACAGGCCCCGTTTTCTCGGGGGGGGGGTGGGAAGCTGCCTTCTTTTCCTGGTGGTCTCAACCTGTGATCATCTGTGGACTTCTAGATTTGATGAGTTTGATGCTCAAAGCTGAAGTGATACTTCATAACAAGTAATCCTTCAGCTTTGCCATCTTGAAGGACCCTCTCTGAAGTGTTTGTGTACAACAGGGAAAGGCTATTAGAAATGATACACAGTCCCCTGACTTCCAGTTACTGTTTTCAGGTGAGTGAGGATGCTTAGGAGTGAGAACACAAGGAAGCAGGATCTGCTCTACCCATAAATGGCTTATCCTGTATCTAATGCAGGAGCCAGTGTGTGCAACGCACAAGTAAATTTTCAGTTCTTTAATTCTGACCTTTAAAGCTTGATCACCTTACCATGATGTCTTCTTTCAGCGTTTAGCTGTCTGCTCACACATGAAGAAAGGTTTATGACATTTTCAGAAAATCAGGAGGGGAATTACAATACTTAGAGAAGTGACCTGGCCAGACTGTTCGTGTGACTCCTGTGGGGTGAGTGGGAGAAAGGCACAGAGGCAGTCAGACCTTGCAGTGCTACAGAGTCAGTCCTGCTGCTTACTTTGTTCTTTTGAGCTGGTCTTGTCTTCAGCCTTTGACGTAGAGTTTTGTCTTGTATAAATTTAGTGGTATGGCTTTAATTAAAAAAAAAAAAAAAAGGGAAAAAATGACACCTTAGAATGGTAGATTTAGGGATTTGTAGTTACCGTTTGTCCTTCATATTTTCCTTGTGTGTCTTGTTGACTTCTGTTAGCATGGACAGATCGGACCCATTTCAAATTCATTGCCTTGTGTGGGCCATGGACAGAACAACTGAAAGCAGCAGAGGAATCAGACTTTGATGCTGCAGGAAGGAGAGAAGGGACTTCGGTGTGCACAAAGAGAAGTGACAGGGTCTGATAGGCCCTGGCTCAAGGGAGATTAATTTTTCCATAAGTGGAAGATTGATGGTGTTGAATTTCAGGCGGTTGGCTATAGATGTGTTACTGTATCTATATATGATATTGATGGAAATTGTGGTAGAAAGAGCTGAGCAAACTTTAATATTTTAGTTATTGAGCTCGCTGAGAAGACTTAAAAAAATCTTTCACAACCTATATCTTGTGTTTTTTTGTGTCTATTTTTTTTTTTCTGTCAGCAAATGACAGAAAAAGATGGAAAGCACTTACGTTACTCCTAGTAAGTTAAAAAGTGACCATGAAAAACAGGCTTTCAAGTCAAGCTCACCCAGTAGTTTAGGATTTAGTGTTTTCTTTTTCACTTGTTTGTTTTGAACTTGAAAACCAAAAAACTAAGTTAAAGCTTAGATGGTCACAAAACAGAACTATTGTCTTTTTGTATCTTGAGAACATTCGATTTTCAGACTTCACACTTTGTTTTCGGACAGGAACATTTTTCTTTGTTGGGGAAAAAGGTCTGGATCTTCTACAGTAAACTTGAATGTTTGTGTACACAGGAGACATGGACATCAGCACTTCTGACTGTATCTGCTCTTATACCTGCTTCACATATAATACATTTCCTTATGACAGAAAAAACAGCATGTTTAATTCAGCAGCATGTTAACTGTATGTTTGGATTTTACTTGAAGCTGAATCGCTTTCTTTAGATGCCCCACAGAGACTACACTCAGAGGTTTGTGCTAGGTCCTCAGATCACTTGTGGCTGTTCCACCTAATTCAGCCAATTAGTCTAAATAGTAATTCACCCGGTCAAGGCAGCTACAGCTGTTTTAATGTCTGCAGGTAGTTCTCTTGACTGTTGTTGGCTCCAGAGGCACACAAAGTGTCTCAGCTTATACCTTCCTTCTGTGTATCTTGAGGCGAGGGTGTGGTGTGCCTATTTGTAAGACTGAAAAAGCATGAAGTGCTGCTGGATAATCTTTACCACATCAATTTATTTTTGCCATTGTGTGTTAAAGCTTCAAAGTTCTTCTGTAATGTGCAGGATGATGAGATTTCTTCTTGGAGTTATCCATTTTGATCTTAAATTGCTGAGTACCGTTCAGTTGTAAGGTTGATTGGGCTAAGTATCCACGTTTATGTTGTGTGTAGTCACTTGATGCAACTCTGAGATAAATGAACTTTTAAGAAGGCTTCCTGGGTAAGGTCTGTGACTTGATGTTGCGAGTTGGGTTAGTGTGTTCAAAAAGTTCATCTTCCAGTGTTTGTGTAATCCGATGAGGGTAAAGTTTGGCAATTTAGTAGCAACCATAGTATTCAGCATAAAATTATTTAGTGGAAAAGGGAAACATTTATTTCTTCTGTGAGAGGGGGGAAAAACAAACAAACCCTACAGGCTGTGCCTGTACCTGTCTGTTCTCTCTGGTATTAACGTCAGTGTTTTTCCATGCTGTTAAATGTGGAATATATAATAATTTCTTGTAGGTTGTAGTTAGGGTTGAATGTGAACAAAATTTTACTAAGGATTCTCTTGCATGTTGGGCTTATTAAATCAAGCACATTGGGTGAATGGCTCTCAGGTTCTTGGCTTTGCTTTTCATGTGGAGCTTAATATAATGTTACTTGCAGCAGTGGGTCTGTTCTGACTCAAACATTTATAGCTGACTTCACAGAATCTAACGCAAGAATTATATGGCACTGAAACCTGTAAGAAAGAATTTTTGTAAGCTAACTCTTAGAAAAACAGCAAAACCAAAAAACACTCCATGAACAAATTTTTTCAACAGTAAAAAATAACATATAGGCTTTCAAATTTAGTTACAGAAGTCTGTTTGAAGATTGGCTTTAGGTGATAATAATGACAGTGATTATTGTCAAATACTTTCATGGCAAAACTATTCTCCAAAGGGTAGTAAAATAAGATTAAAAACAGTAGTCAAAACATTTGCCTTGCATTGTTTTCTTTCAAGCTATGTCACAGCTTCTCCCTGCTGCTTAACAAAGTTAAAAATTTCAGCAACTAGATTCTTCTTCAGTGTGAAGAGTTACTTGGCAGCACATGAAAACAAGCTGAAAACTAAAGCCAGGTACATAGTGTCTCCAATAATTTGTTCAATTCTTAGGCTGTTTAGGCATTACAGAATGCTAGGTTACAATTTGTTCTAGTAAGTTAATGTGTGTTTCAACTTCAGTAATAGGACTGTTCTGACCTGTTTTGTTAAACAGTAGGTCACAGCTGTCTGCATAATTTTTCATTATGCTGCCTTGTTGTACTTGAGTTGTACTTTACTGAGTAAGCGGAAGTCTTAATGTAGGGTTTGTGTCTTCTTAGTGCTTTCTTTCCCCTGTAAACAAGTGCCTTAGCTCATCTTTTGCCCTCAGGACTGACCAGTTCTCAGGTGTGTTCACCCAGCCTTTCACTCAGCCCCGCTCTTTCACAGGGAGAAACAGGATGGAAAAGGTCATGGCTCAAGATGAGACGAGGTTGCTTACCAGTTGCAGTCATGAGCAAAACAGATTCAGCATGGGTAAAACTGATGTGGTTTGTTGGCAATTAAAATGGATTTGGATACACTCTTTTTCCTGGGCTCAGCTTCTCTCCTGCAGTTGTGCCTCCTGGTAGTTTAATGTGGCAGGCAGTGAAGCACCACACAGCTGTCTGTTCGCTCTCCCTCCTGGCCCAGAGGGATAGTGGGGAGAATGGGGGAAGAAAAGGTAAAAGTCATGCACTGAGACAAAGATGGTTTAATAGGACATAAAAGGAAGGGAAGTAACAGTAATCAAAGAACATACAAAACAAGCCAGGCGCAAGGCAATTGCTCACCACCTGCTGACCCATGCCCAGCCAGCCCCCCAGCAGCAGCTGCCCCTCCAGCCAGCTCCCCCAGTGCTTCTTCTCAGCATGACACCTCATGGTGTGGGACATCCCTTTGGCCAGTTTGGGTCAGCTGTCCTGGTTCTGTCCCCCACAGCTTCTTGTGCACTCTAGCTCCTTGTTGGTGGGGCACTGTGAGAAGCAGGAAAGCTCCACGACTGCAGCACAACACTAGTATGTTATCACCACATTCTTCATCACAAATCCAAAACACAGCACCATGCTAGCCTCTATGAAGAAAACTAACTCTATCCTAGCTGAAACCAGGCCCACCCCTCTACCTCCTCTACCCATCATGAGCAGTGTGTGGGGATGGGGAATGCGAGTTGAGGTGAGTCCACATCAGCTTCCTCCTCCTCACACTTTACCCCTGCTCTGCTGTGGATCCTTCCCACTGACCCACTACCAGCACAGGATCCTCCGTGGGCTGCAGTGCTGACATAAGCTGTGCTGTGGAGTGTGTCCGCTACCTATTTCCACCTTGACCTTGCAGTTTGTGCTCTTTCACACATTTCTCTCTTACCCTGTCTGTCCAGTGTTTTTTCCCTGTCTTAAATCTGTTGCTCTGAGGCGCTGCCACCTCAGCTGTGGGGCCCAGCCGTGCTGGGGATGAGCCCCGGCCTCCCCTCACAGAGAAGCCCGGCAGCCCCTACAAGCGCCGGGGCACCCACACCCAGTGCAGCTTAGAAGAGCAGGTTGTTAGCACTTCAGTTACTCTAAGTAGTTTAGAAGTGACCTTTTTGATTCAGAAGTAGCATTCTTAATTGGTTTTGCTTTTACTAGTGCTGACATGTTCTTAACTCCTCTTTGCTACTGCTGCAGGTTGTATCTTCACATTAATGTTCACCTGTAGTGCTGGGGCAGGAAAACATCAAGTAGTTATATTATGGAACAGGCTTTTTTTTTTTTTTTTTTCTTTCTTTCTTTCTTGTTTTTAGCAATCATTCTGAGCTACCAAAGTTTCGTGTGTAAGGAATGTTTTCAGTAGTAATAGGGCCTTCAAAAAGAAGAGACCAATGTGGCGGGTTTTACCATGTGAAAATAGCCAAATAGGACAACATTCTTGTAGAAGTGAATAAGGTCATTTGTGTGAGGAAGGTATTTGGTCAAGGGCCTTTCTCAGTGCAAAGGATAATGAGTAAAGGAGGAAGCCATGAACAAAATACACAGGGCAACAAACTGAACAGCCAAGTAATAAGGGAGGCAGTGATTGTAACCAAGCAAGGGCATGTGAAAGTGAGAAAGTAAGAATGTTTATTCCAGTGAGCTTGTCTTTCTGGGAACCTTGTCAGTTTGGAAAGAAAGGGAAAAAAGGAGAAACTAGGAATGAAAATAGAGACACAGACCTCAGAGAACAGACATGGGATTAATAACTAGAAACAAACATCTCAGTTGTGCTGGTTGATGAGCTGTTGAGAAACTGCAAACACCCCTTACAGGGAGATCAACCTGGGCTTTGATACAAGTGGTAACTGTAGTCATCCCACACACCGGTCTGGGAGGGGTGTGGGAGCTGATGGAGCTGTACAGAGCCATGAGGGACACAGAGAGCAAGAGGGAGCAGGGAGGAGCAAAGTGGGGGTGGACAGAAAGGGGCATGAAGGGAGCTGGCTGTGTGGAAAGCGGGCATCAGCACACTTGTCTAGCAGATGCTTATGCCTGATCACCACAGTCTGTCCTATCTTCTTGCACCTTACAAAATGTTTTCTTAGCAGTGTGCGGCATACTCTCGCTCTCTGTCCCAAGAGAATGTGTGCTGCGAGGTGTAAGTGCTAGCTGCTGGTGAGATGGATGGAGGTGTTAGAGAGTGAGGGAGAGTCCTGGCATCATTGGCTGGAGGGGCCTAAGCTCTCTGGACCTAGGAAGCATCCTGCATAGAGGGACTTTGAGCCCAGCTGCTGGGGGAACTAGTGTGAGGGGGCTTGCATGTCAGTGACTGGAGTGAGGGCTGGGGTCTTCAGCTGGTCTCAGCTTCTAGGCCTTGGGGGTGGTGGCTGCGCGAGTGCTGGTGACCTGGGGATGTCGCATGTGGGCCTGCACCAGGGTCTGCTGGCGCTGCCAGCCCCAGGGCAGAGGGAATGGGGCCATGCCTCTCAGGTATGGGGTCCTGTGTGCGGGAGTGCCTTGCCTGCGGCAGGCTGAGTGAGTGGCCATCTCAGTGTCTCCGGGGTGGGTGCTCAGCCTCACTGCTCGCTGAACCTGTGGAAAGTGGCGGCTGAGGCCCTTGGGCCAGGCAAAGGTCCTGGGCACTAGGCTGGGCTCCAGCAGCCGGGCAGGAGGGAGTCTGTGGCCAGAGCTGGCTGAAGAGGCAGATGCTCTTGGCGTTCCTTAGCAACTTACATTTGTCAAATTTCAGTAGAGGTGTCTGAAGTATTTCTGGTTGTAGCAAAGATAATATGCACCTTTGGATTTTACCTGGGGTACCCCTCAATTGTTGGATTTAAGTGAACTCTATCAAGTGGTTTAAGTTCAATGGGGTGGGTGACTTTCAGTCTCTAAAAGGGAAGTTCTTTTGTTCTTGGTCCTACAACTGAATAGACAAAGCCTCTGTGTAAATAAAATGATGAGCTATCCTACAGTGCTGCTACTCATCTGCACGTCTCTGGCACGTCTCTGGAACTCTTTTTGTGTGCTAGTATCAGAGCTGAGACATAAAGCAGATTTCAAAAATAAAACCAACTGTCTACATTCCACTACAGATTGAGACAATTGTTAGGATCATACTGAGTTTTGAAATTTATCTAAATTAATAGTTTACTGTAGCTTTAGGTGAAAATGCATGGCAGTGTTTAACTGGTGTCCAGGAAAAATGTGTCGACACTTGTTATCAGAATTTGGAGATATTCTGTACTGGACAGTTAATGTTTTCATTCATGTAGTGTAGCCATTTTTGTAAGCTGTCCTTGCCCCCCCTGTTTTCACAATGCTTAATTGACTTTGCTTCTTGTAGCTGATTTTTGTGAAAGAATATCGTGATCCATTTTCCTTCTTGCCTTTAAAATTTGTATTTTATTTTCATATGAAAACTTTTTGTTGTCCAGACCCCCAGTAGAAGCAGTGACTGTGTTAATGGATCAAGAATTCCACTGCTGTAATATGTTTTTGCTGTTACATTCCTTTCAATCAGTAGATTTGGCTAATCATTTTTTTTTCTTTCTTGGCAGCCGATTTATTTTGCACATTCCAAGTGAAGAGAGAGACAATGCAATCAGAGTATGTTTTCAGATTGAACTTGCCCATTGGTTTTACTTGGATTTCTGCATGCAGAACACACCAGGATTACCTCAGTGTGGGATAAGAGACTTTGCGAAAGCTGATATCCTTTTTGTTGTTGTTATTGTCTTCGGCCTCAC
Organism: Alectura lathami; assembly: GCA_013399715.1. Classification (NCBI taxonomy): domain Eukaryota; kingdom Metazoa; phylum Chordata; class Aves; order Galliformes; family Megapodiidae; genus Alectura; species Alectura lathami. Next base: position 163,412 of record VXAV01007500.1, read on the forward strand.
TGAATAAATTGCAGGCGATATTAACAAAGCTTCACACTTGCAGCAGGAACGCGAGAGGCAGTTCATGTCTTAATGATTAAAAATCAGTATTTCTAGATACATGATTTGTATCTCTTCATTGCTTCCATAATTTCGTGGCATCTGCGAAAAAGAAGTTTCTCATTCAGCTGAAGATGTATGGAAAACAGGTAACTTCTAATCCTTGAGAGTATTTCCGTGCAGCTGCAGTTAGACATACTAGGCAGGCTTCAAAGATGAGCTATGGGAGCTCTTTGGTGCTTTTTCTCCTAAATTTCTTTCCACAGAAATGCTATCATAAATGTTAAACTAGCTGAAGATGGTATGTGTGCATAGATGCTTCTGGAAACCATTTTGCTGGTACAGGAAGGGGTACATTTTTTACTAAATTAGTATGTTTGACTTCCCTATTTTTTCATTACGTGGTGGAACCTAGACAATATAGTCCACACTGGAGACAAACACATGAAGTAAATTTCATGCCAGCATCCACCAGTTGTTTTATTTGTAAGCTTTTTCGATCTGTTCTTGGTGTGGGTTTGAGTGCTTCTAATTTGCGTTACGATATCTGCAGTTTAATTACCCAAAGTCTTCCGTGTTAATTAGAAAAGCGATTTACTTTCAAATGCTATGACTTCTGTTTTAACAGTAAGCTGTACAAATGCGATCCTCCTGTCGCTTGATGTTATGCTGTTATCTTTTAAGTAGTTTTTAAAAATTTTAACTATTTTCAGACCAATATAATTCCTCTTACAATTGTAGGCAATGCAGGAAAAATACAATAAAATAGATACTATTCATTCATTACATCTCTCCCTCTCTGGCATTTGCCAAAAATATTAGTTCTGTTGCAGTGTCTTATTTTTAAGTACACTGCTACTGAATGTTTGAATGTTTATTATTGGTATTATAATCTTGTATATTATATAAGTATATAATATATAAGTTTTTTTTTTTTTCAAAAAGTATTTGTAGATTTACTTTCAAAGTTTTAGGTTTATAAAGGTTGTTCTTGTTTTCTTTGCATGGTGAGTTTTGATAAAGTGTATTAGAATTTAGATCTCTGTAACACGATACCATTACAAGTAATTTTTTAGACAGCAAATGCTTAAGCATAATTTCTGTGCATTAACATTAACAAATGACAGTGGGAAAAATTTATCTCCAAGAGATGAAACAAAGGAGTCTTGTCTGTCCAAAAACGTAGTCTTGTCTATCCCATTTGTTTCAAAATATTAAAATGTTTATGAATAATACATACTTAAAGTAACCATTATTTGGATACATTTTCTGCAAAATTAGGGGACTCTCTTTCAAACAAGCACCTTGCGCCATCTTTTTTCATCTTTTAATCGGCTTACATTAGAATTACCAAATTACTTAATGTTTTCTAATGTTTAGAATTTGGTAATTGACTATCCATAATACTTACAACTTCTGGGATTGTATCTTGAAAGCACTTAGAGGACAGAGTGTGGTTATTGGAAGTATTGAGTTAGGTATCTTTCGTATGTCTGTGTGTGGTTGGAAACTGGATACTCAAGATTAGCTTCCTTAACATGCTGCTGCACTCTTCAGTCACTGCCCTTTCTTACTGCCTCAAGGTGAAGACGTACAAAAGGTTTTAGATGAATGGAAGGAATATAAAATGGGAGTGCCAACGTATGGTGCAATTATTCTTGACGAGACACTTGAACATGTAAGTATGGAAGTAACTGTGAAAATCTGGAAGAAGGGGAGGGTGGCACATGCCAGCAAAAGTAATCATTTTTTAGTTTACATTTGTCATCTGTGAAACAAATAAACACACTGCAGATTCTCAGAAACTTCTCAGATGTTTGTCGTAGTTGATGTGTACAGAAATAGAATATGGGAATAAAGTACTGGAGACAGCGATTAGTCTCCTACCTGCTTTCCTATGTGGTTTTGCTTTTTTCTATTGAATTACATGAGCCCATAAAAAAAAACTCAGTTCTTGCTAGAACAGAGAACCTGTTGGGTACCTTCCACCAGTCTAAAGTCCCTTGCATGGGGAGAAGCAGAACAGTGAAGGGAAGAGATTTATCAGAAATTTATTAGAATAGTTGTTATTTGCCCATTGTGTTCATGTTTTGCAGGTTCTTTTGGTTCAGGGCTATTTAGCAAAGTCTGGCTGGGGGTTTCCTAAAGGCAAGGTAAATAAAGAAGAGGCTCCTCATGACTGTGCTGCTAGAGAGGTAAGTTACGTTTGGTTCCCTTAAATTGATTTTTATTTATTTATTTATGAAAGAAATGATGTTTTGATGAGAGCAGGGTATATGTATATGTGTTAGATGAAAAGACATTTTACTTAGGTATGTCTTTATTGAAATTGGGTAAATAAATTTTCCTATCTTGGTAGAGTCTTCTGCTGTAGCTTTTAGTGCTTTTCTGGGTTCCAGAGTGACAACCAAAGGTGTGATTATATAGTTTAAAATCCTTGCTTGATGTTTTTCACTGCTTTGTACTAACATGCACAGTTAAGTGAATGCTATTTGTAAAGTTCCATTCTGAACGAAAACCGTAAATTGCACCTGTGTACATGTAACTGAATGGTCAATTGAAAGGTGTAATTGCATTACACCTGTGTAATTGGTCACTGGGCAAAGTTTAGACTGCAGCAAAGTTAATGTGAAGAAGCAATGTGTAGCTTTGCAGCTTTGAACTTCATTATTTAACAACAAAATGCCTGCAAGGAAGGAATTTTGAAGTTTTTTAGAATGTTAAGTGCTTTACTGAATTAGATCAGGGTGGAGGAGAAGAGGCTTTACTGAAGATCCTGTCCAACTTTTTAATCCTACATCTGATCTTTAAAAATTCAACAGAGTAATTCTGCCTCTGGATTACTGGCAGTGGGGAGTTAATAACTCTGGATTGAATTAATAGCTGGTTGTACAAGTGATTGTTAACCTGCATGTTTTGCTGTCTCAACAGAAGTATTCTGGATAGTGGTATCAACACTTGTTTTCTGAGAACTTGTACTTCCTGTGGAGATTTTCAGGATTAGGAAGTTTCTAACAATGACTATTGACTTAGCAATCTTATAGGCACGATCTTATCTAAGCTGTTAGGGTTGTTTGACAGAATCTCTCTATGCTGTACTAAGGTTGCATGTTTCAGAATGTTGTCAGAAGTAAGTATTTTGAAGTTTGTATTTATCCTTCTCTACAAACACAGACCATAAAACACACTAAGTAAATGTTCTTTTAAAACACCATAGTAACATTTAGCAGCTATAACTTTGCTTTTTTTTTTTAAGATTAACTGGCAGTGCAGTTTAAGGTTGTTGTCAATGTGATTGTGCGGTCTGCATTTTGCAGTCAAAATTCTGCCCTACTGCTGTTTTTTTTTTTTGTATGAATGTAAAAAGTATTATATATACTATGGGTAGAAAGTTCATGAAGTAGAAAGATCATTGAATGGGAAGAAAAACTGAGCTGCAAGCAAAGCTTTTTAGAATTTAAGACTTCTTTGTCCCCAGAATAGCAGGTGCTGTGAATAAGACTTCCATGCATGCAGCAACATGGAGAAGCAGTTGGAGACTCCTCATCCATAACAATAAATTGCTATGTGAAAGTGTAATAGAGTTGTTACACCGTTTTATTACAGGTCTGTTTGTCTTAGGGAAATGAAGACTGCACAGGATCTTATGTACTTCATTATTGGTCATATACCTGTGTGTGAAGTAGTTCTCCCCTCCTCAGTCGCCTACTCTCATGAACAGGTCCGAAAAGTAGTTGTGTGTTGCTTTGTGATGACAGGTTCTAAAAGGATAAATTTGAATCACAGAATGGCTTGGATTGGAAAGGACCTTAAGGATCATCCAGTTCCAACACCCCTACTCTGGGCAGGGTTGCCAACCCCTGGATCAGAATATGCACTGATTCCTCTTGTATGCTTCTCAGGTGTTTGAAGAAACTGGGTTTGACATAAAAGATTATATCTCTAAAGAAGAATTCATTGAGCTGCGAATTAATGATCAGTTAGCACGGCTGTACATCATTCCAGGAGTTCCCAGGAACACAAAATTCAACCCCAAAACTAGAAGGGAGATTCGGGTATGTGTTAACTCATTTAGTTCTGCAGGTACCTTGTTGTGGAGGCTGATTTTTAAAACTTAAGTTTGTAAAGTAATGAAACTACCAAACAAGATGGATACCTGAACAGTAGTTAAAAATAGTTTTCATCTCTGTAGTCTTGTCTGCTTGTCGCAACTCTAATGCAAAGACTGATTCTTGACAATCTCTTATGTCTCCATTTGTCATGAAAGTAACATTCGTGCATGCAGTCAAACTGGAATTCTTCCCCTCTTCTTACGTAGTGTATGTGGTCATCGTTTCATTTTATTCCTACTTACAGCTGCATGCATAATAACGTGTTCTTCTGAGGCATATTAACTGATGATTTACAAAACCCTACATATTAGAAGGGGAAACTAAGGCTTGTGTTTGCTCTCACATGGCTAATACTGTCCAGGCTTAATAACACATTTTAAGCAGGTGGTTGGGAAGGGAACACAAAACCAGGGACTGTCTGTTTCTGGTGATCTGTGCGTGATTAGGCTTTTTAAAAAAGGTAATGTGAAGAGGAGAGGCAGAGACCCAGGTACCAGACTTGTTGGAAATTTTGTTCCTGTTGGTAACACCCACAATCTTTGAAGTTGAAGTATCTTTCCTGTATGGCAATTCAGCTTAAAGCAGCTGCCCCATATTTTCATGCAGATGGTGCTGCTGAACAGGGCATCTGGCTTTCTAAATAGAAAGAGGTACTAGTAGCTGACTAGACAGGAGTATTTTAAATTTCTTGCACTAGAGACTTGCTTTTCAAAGTGATGTACCATGCAACCCTGAACTTCAATAACACCACTTCAGTCGAAGTAAAAGAGGATGAACTGCAAGGTTCTTTTAGATGTACAGTAAATGCCCCCACAGACACCTTTTTTTACCCCCACGCAGATTGCCACTGTTTTGCAAAGTTGTTAAAGTAATAGATTTTTGTCTTCCTGGTGAAGTATCTTCTTCATTTGATGGAATCTAAATACACATACCATTTTAGCATTCCCTGCAGAATACTGTAAAGCCCCTTCGGTTTATAACTTCATTCCATAGTATGCATCTTACCTGGACCTGGTGTTTTGCAGCTAAATTCTGTAATAGGAAAGCTCATGTAGAGTATTATATACTGTGCATATTCAGAATTCTTGATTTCTCCATAGTTAAAATGGTATTTTTTTTAAATTCTATAACAAAATGTGAAATTCCCATTTCTGATATTTTTTAGCTAGTATTGGTGGTTTGATTTTGATGACCTTTTAAATAAAAGCAGCAAGAATACTAGTGGCTTTGAAAATTATTTAAAACCTCTACCTTTTTTATGGCATTCAGTGTGCAGTGGGTTTTTGGTTTGAGTTTTTGAAATCCTTATTCAGGATTTAGCTGCTGGATAACACATTTCATGCTTTAGGCATATCTTGGAATGAGTACGAGATGTACCATCCATTTCTCTGTAGCTGCAGTCAGAAGAACAGTCCCATCATTAGTTAACATTTTGTGGAAACCCTGTTGCGGTCTGTTAAAGTCTTTCACTGTAACTTTTTGATTAAGAATAATATGTTTGGTAGGCATTTGTAACATTCTATGAGGCTGCAGCAGTTGGTATTTTGATTTTATTTCTTGTTTTTCTAGAACATTGAATGGTTTTCCATCAACAAGTTACCAAGCCACAGAAATGACATGACCCCCAAGTCCAAGCTAGGTTTGGCACCTAACAAGTTTTTCATGGCCATTCCTTTTATCAGGTATGTTGAAGATGAGGCACATGCTACACCAGTGTCTTTTGGAAAACTTTCATTTCTTTAGATCTGTTTCAGTAAGCAGAGCTTTTTGAATTTCTACTTGTTTGCTTACAGGCCACTGAGGGAATGGATTTCCCGAAGGAACGGAGATTCCACTGATAGCGACAACAATCGACTTTCACCTATGGCAAGCACACCCTCTAAGCCCAACTTGGAAAAAGCTAGGTAAGAACCAGGTCAGCTTAACATCTCCATATGCTTTCTGTAAAATATTGGTCATATGCAGCTGATTGTCCTTCCTCTTTCTCAGAGGAATCTGTTCCAGTAATAGAATGGGCTAAGTAAAAACAAATAATAATTATGTGTTTATCTCAGAGGCTCATAAACAGGATGAAAAGTTAATAATGTCATGTTGTGCTTTTTGGTAAATTCTGAAGTGTTCCAGAAATGAGACAATTCCTTGAGCCCTGTCTGTGGGAATCAAAAACAAACAACAAAACAACAAAAACAGAAAAAAAGACTTTGTAAAGAATTAGTAGGGCTATAAATTAATATCAGATATAGCTAACTAGATAAAACCTGTGAGGATCAGTGGTGGGGGAACAAGTGCTACTGTTTTTTGATTCAGCTAGGCTAAAAGTGGTAGAAGCAAACTTCAAAACCTGGACTCCCCAAAAGAAGACTTTTCTTTTGAACTTGGATCAGGTCAGCAGCGAGAGTTGTATTGAAAATGGTAACATGGGCTTAGCCTGCTGCCTATGGTGAACATAGGCTTCCTCCCAGCAGTAAGAACAAAGCTGGATGTGTGCAGTGATCATTATTTCATTTTCCACACTAGATTACCTAAGCTTGTCTTCCAGGTTATTCTCAAAAGCAGAAAATCCTGTATATTTGTGTTCTGCTATCAATAGCCTTTAGGTTGTTTTGTCAACTCTGTTTTTGTGTTCTAGATCCAAACCTCGCAGCAGCCAGCAGGTGTCCACAGACGGCTCTTCAGGAGAGCAGGGGATTAAGCAAAAACAGCCACAAAAGCCATGTAATCATCCTGAGACGTCTGAAATGTCAAAAACAAAGGTAGACTGCTTCTTAGGCAAAGATTTGCATCTGGACTATTTAAAATATATGTCTTTGTTCATCAGTATTCTTCCTTGGAACTAAATATTGAATTTTATCAACATAGAATGCAAAATCAAAACATTTAAAAACAAACAAACAAACAAAAAAACACCAACAGAAAAACCCTAGGCATTTCTCAGATTTTGTTTATTTGTTCTGTACTGACCTTAGAGGTGGTGGGTATCGTGGTAGTTGTGTTATGTCAGATGCAGACAGCAGTTGCTTTTTGCCGTTGGGGTGTCTTTCATAGACAACTTCAACATACTTTTGGTACCACTTGTTTATATGTATGTATCAGTGCGTGTGGACACATTGACCTGAATTTATTGTATAATACAGTGTTTGTAGTTGTGCAAGAGACTAAATAGCAGACGACTGTCACTCGAGTGCACTTTTGGTTAATTGCAGTGTACTTCTGTTTGTCTACAAAAAAATCATTTACATGTTTTGGGGTTATTTGGAGGAAAGTAGGACCGTGAAATGATGTTTGATGCTGCCATTTAAACTTCTCCCTTTACTACATTTTGGGCATAATGGCAGAGTCAGAGCTCGAGGGGCAATGGCAGAAAGCAGAATCAAGACACTCCCTCCCAAAAGAAGAAAGCAAATGGAGCCCACAGTCAACCAGCCAAGCAAAACCATGCCTCGGTAAGAAAAAAATGTTGTGGCTATTTCATTAACAGTTTCCAGTAATGCTTAACACATGTCCAGGCAGATGTCCTGCTGACAGAAAGTAGAGTGTGTATCACAGAATGGCTTGGGTTGGAAGGGACTGTAATGCCCATCCAGTCCCAAACCCCTGCTGTGGCCTGGCTGCAACCCACTGGCTCAGGCTGCCCAGGGCCCATCCAGCCTGGCCTTGAGCACCTCCAGGGATGGGGCATCCACAGCTGCTCTGGGCAGCCTGTGCCAGGGCCTCACCACCCTCTGAGGAAAGAATTTCCTTCTAACATCTAACCTAAATCTCCCCTCCTTTAGTTTAAAACTATTCCCCCCTGTCCTGTGACTAGCTGTGTAAAAAGTCTATCTCCCTCCTGTTTATAAGCTCCCTGTAAGTACTGGAGGTCTCCCTGGAGCCTTCTCTTCTCCAAGCTGAACAATCCCAACTCCCTCAACCTTTCCTCATAGGAGAGGTGTTCCAGCCCTCTGATCATTTTGGTGGCCCTCCTCTGGACCTGCTCCAACAGCTCCACATCCCCTCTGTACTGGAGGCCCCAGGCCTGGACACAGCACTGCAGGTGAGGCCTTCCAAGGGCAGAGCAGAGGGGGACGATCACCTCCCTCTCCCTGCTGGCCACCCCTCTCTTGATGCAGCCCAGGATGCCATTGGCCTGCCTGGCTGCAGGAGCGCACTGCCGGCTCATGGCCAGCTTTTTGTCAATCAGAACACCCAAGTCCTTCTCCGCAGGGCTGCTCTCAAGGAGTTCTTCTCCCAGTCTGTACACACACCTGGGATTGCCCCGACCCAAGTGCAACACCTTGCACTTGGCCTTGTTGAACCTCACCAGGTTCTCGTAGGCCCACTTTTCCAGCCTGTCCAGGTCCCTCTGGATGGCATCCCTTCCTTCAGGGGTATCAACTGCACCACTCAGCTTGGTGTCATCAGCAAACTTGCTGAAGGTGCACTCGATCCCACAGTCTAAGTCATCAATAAAGATGTTGAAGAGCACTGGTCCCAACACGGACCCCTGGCGGACACTGCTCGTGACCGGCCTCCACCTGGACGTAGAGCCATTGACTACAACCCTTTGGCTGCGACCCTCCAGCCAGTTCTTTATCCAACGAACAGTCCACCCATCAAATCCATCTCTCGCCAGTTTAGAGATAAGGATATGGTGCCGGACCGTGTCAAAGGCCTTGCACAAGTCCAGGTAGACGACATCCGTCACCCTCCCTTGGTCCACCGATGCCATCGCTCCACCGTAGAATGCCACCAGATTGGTCATGCACGACCTGCCCTTGGTGAAGCTGTGCTGGCTGTCTCGGATCACCTCCTCATCTCGCATGTGCTTTAGCATCTCCTCCAGGAGGATCCGCTCCTTGATCTTCCCAGGCACAGATGTGAGGCTCACCGGCCTGTGGTTTCCAGGATCTTCCTTTGTACCTTTCTTAAAAATTGGGGTGATGTCATGGGAGAACATAGAGTGTGCGGAGGGTGCACTCCATTCCACTCTTCTAGGTTATTGAAAAAGACATTAATGAGGTCTGGTCTGTAGGAATATGACATTTCTTACCTTATAAGCATATATGTCTATAGGCAATGCATCCTCCCTTTAAATTTTGGAAGCAAGGCTTATTTTAGCTGTTGAAAGTATCAGCCATTTCAGTAGACAATCCTTCGGCAGCTTTCTTGGTTCCAGTATATCATAGTAAGTCAACATAAGACGTGTTTCACATGTCTGCTTTACATATAATTGTAAACACAGATTTTTATTATGCAGCAATTAGATACAAATGCATATGTTTATTTTCCTCCTCGACAGCGAAAATGTGGAGACACAGACTTGCCTTATATCCCATAACCTCATATAATTTTTAGTTAAATATTAGAACTAGTTTGTAAATTGCAGTCTGACATCCTCGATTTGTTATGTTTTCCTTGCAGTAGCTAATCATGCTTGTCCCCTAAGTTTTGTTGGCTGGGAGAAGACTCACTCAGACTATGTTCTACAATCTTTTTTGCCCACCATTCTTTATGACTCTCCAATACTGTATTATTGCCTCTTGTGCAGCAGTGAGCCCCAGTTCTCCGTACAGCTCAGCTGGCATGTTGAGGCTTTAGTTTTTCTTGATTACTAGCTTTAAACTAGATTCTTCTAATTCTGGCTATTACTTACTACCCTCTTTCTGCTTTTCATGTAGAAGTGGAGATGCCATAACCTCTTTTGTCCTTAGTCCTTCTCATAGCAAGAAATGGTTAGCTACTTGTTGGTCTGAGAACAGAATGATGTTCAAGTCAAATAATTGACTGTGCAGAAGTATGGCTGTGTAGAAAAAAGTGTAATCATGGGAATTGGGATTTTGATGGTAACATGTGGAACTGCTCATACTTCGCAGTCACTGTTCAGGCTTTTTACAGACTTTGTTAAACACTTTTGTGGTGTTTCAATTGCATTTTCATGATTGCCAGTCTTTTGAAGTGCAAACACTTCATGACCCAGTGGTAATGTTCTAATGCAGTTTGCAGGCCTGGGGCTCTTAAATTTTCAAAATGCGAAGGGTCATGCTATTTTTTTGTATTGTATACTTAGAGTAGCTTACCTGGGCTAGCAAATCCCTGGAGAGTTCTAAGCATTTCTAATACATGTTAATCTATTTGGCAGTAGCTGTCTGCTTGCAAATACACTCCCCTTGCTTTTTGGGACAAGCAAACTGAAGAACAGGCTTACATATGTGCAGCTTCAGGCCCACACCATCACACTACAAGACCTTTCTGGCTTGCAACATTGAGAAAACAGCCAATTTTTTTTTTTTCTTAAAAGCTTACATTTTAAAAATAGTTGCTTGGTTGTTACGAGGTTAGGATTATTAGATTATTAGGAGGCGATTCTGTTCTCAGAGGGTGGTGAGGCCCTGGCACAGGCTGCCCAGAGCAGCTGTGGGTGCCCCATCCCTGGAGGTGCTCAAGGCCAGGCTGGATGGGCCCTGGGCAGCCTGAGCCAGTGGGTGGCAACCAGCCCACAGCAGGGGGCTGGGGCTGGATGGGCTTTAAGGTCCCTTCCAACTCAAGCCGTTCTGTGGAGGCTGCATGCTTCTGAAAGGCTTGTGGACTGGATGTTACTGAAGTAACATCACAGGATTTATCCTGAGTTGTAAGTCATAAAATTCACAGAGGAAGTGTGTCAAAGCAAATATAACAAGCATACCTCTTAGCTGATGCTTCAGCTATGCTCCTAAAAAGTAAAATGCTGTTTTTTTTTTTTTTTAATTAAGTGAAATGTGTGTTTGTTCTTTTAACCAGAAAAGTGAAAAAAAGTCTAATCCAAGAAAACTTCAAGATAACGTAGAAACGGGCAAGTACATTCTGAATTTCTATCTGAAGTCATAGTATCATAGAATCATTGAAGTTGTAGAAGACCCTTAAGATCATCACGTCCAACCATCACCAAACACTGCAAGTCCATTGCTAATCCATGTCCCTAAGTGCTACACCCACACATCATGTCTATAGCTCCAGAGATTTATGCTTTGAAGTCATGCATTAAGAGCTCAAAATACCTGACTGATGCTGGCTAGGGTTCTTCCCTTGTGTGCCAACCTGCTAAGTGTTATAAAGCCAAATCTTTCCAAGGAAGTATGAGTTCTTTTTTATTTCGTTAACTTCATGTGATAAATCATGTTGGTTCTGCAACTCTCCTGAATTGTGAAAATTGTCAGATTACACCATGTTGCTGGATGAAAAGTACCTGAAAACTGTTTTACTAAAAGAGCATCTCAGTTAACAAAATGCTGGCAACTAAGTGTTGGTTTGAGGCTTCTGTCCTGCTAGCAGTAAGCTGCAGTTGATACTGGGCTGCTCTGGAGTGTTCATGCAGTTCTTTACTTCTTGCTCAGAACATAGGATGGTATTTCTTTCCTTCTTATCAAGATATAAATTGCAGAACCTCTGGGTAAAACTGGCTGTGAAATTGTCCTCAAATTGCTTTGGCTTTTAAGATTTGTTCTAGCCATTTGTTACTAGTTGATTTGTAAATGTGGCTGCTTGGTCATAAGCAGAAAGAGGTAAATCAGACACAGTTTTGTTTATATAAACGTTAATCAAATGTGTATTTCAGCTATGGCTTTCTATTGTCATTGATTTTCTTACTGATAACCTGACATTTAAAATGGGTTTCATGTTTTTGTTTTTTTTTTTCCCTTTAAGCCAATGCAGCACATGAGATCAGTTCTTCCAGCAAAGACCCGCCGCCACAGGAACAAGCAGAGGGGCGTTCTGTGGCATGCAATGGCAATTACAAATTTGCTTTCTCATCAAGAGCTTTCTTGAGTTTCAAGTTTGACCATGATGCCATAATGAAATGTTTCGACCTCTGACAGCAAATCTTTTGTGAACAAAGATCACACCTGCCTGTTGCAGTTGAGGGGGTATCTTATCTAGCCTTACTCTTTCTCAGGAGTTTGTTTTTTTTTTAATTATTGCTGTTTTTTTTTTTTTGTTTTTTTTGTTCTTTTTTTTTGAAATGCAGTGCAG
>VXAV01007500.1:177519-200465 GCA_013399715.1 Alectura lathami
TAGTGCTCTGTGAAATAAAGGGAATGTTGATGAAACAGTGAACTTCTGTCACAGACAGAGGAAGTCTTTAAAATGAAGCGTGTCCTATGCGTAGGAAATGCTGGCTGCTCTCGGCATTCACTGGGTCATTTTTTCCTTCTTAGTCAAAGTTGGTTCAGTAAGACAAACGGGTTGCTTCGCTAAGCAGCCCAAAGTGGGGCTCATACATGCTATGATTTTAGTAAATTTAGCCTTAATGTGAGTTGCAAATAATAAATGTGATAAATATGCAATAACTTTTAATTATTTGTATAAGGGTACTGTTCCTTGTAGTAGCATTGCTTTCGGCTTCCTCAGCAAGGTTCTAAAACACCGTGAGTGTGGTGGCATGTGACCTGCCTTACGGCCTCCATCGTGCCCCGCACTGTGAGCATTTTGGACTATTTACTGTTATTTGTTCTTACTTCACCACCATTTTTTAATTAAGTATATTTCCAAGTTCAGAAGTATACAGTTTACATTAGCTTCTGTAAAACAGTGAAGAAGTAGTAAGTGAGAGAGAGATTTCCATTCAGCGAGTTTTTATTTTATGGGAGCTAGACACAGAGAAACAAGTAACTGCTTGTCAGACTCGAGAGCTGAGGACAAGATACTTCAAAAATAAACATCACTCAGTTTACGCTTGGGGCTAATGCAAGCCAGAATGCTTGCTGGGAAGGGGCTGTGCAGACTATGAGTGGTCGTTCAGCGTTCTTGAAATTAAAGAAGGCAAAGGCATGGAATAACCAAACTTGTAACAGAAAAACTACAAATGTTTGGGTACTGGGAATCTCCTACTAGTTTGCAGTTTCTAGTGGTATGAGCTCCCTGTCTCAGCGCGAGATTCCTAGCGTCTCTCCACCACAGAATGCGCTGAGCTTTGACTGGGGAGTGATCTGCCGAACTGCACTCAGATGTTCTGTGCTGAAATACCAGCCTCAGCTCCTCGATGCGCGTGCACGCTTTTGAAAGCACCTGTGTCTTGCATAGTTTGAAGCCAGGAAATGGTGGTATTGAGAAATGGGGATATAGCTTTATCTACTGCACAATCAAAGTGGGTTTTGTTGGTTTGTTTAACACAAGTTCATTTTAGACCAAACCTGCGTTAAGTAGTTTGCAATACAGTTCTGGGCCGCCTAGTCTTTGTACCAGGCTTCTGTGCTGTGCTCCAACCTTCCTGATCTAATTTAGTGAGTTGAGAACAACGCTGTTTGTGTTTTTCCTTCACCGACTTGCGGCTGTTATTTATGTGACAGTGTCTTTTAAAAACAAGGCAGGCTTCAAGTCTGGCTGTTCCTCACAGACTTGCTCTCGGAGTGGGAATTCTTTTTCCAGCCCTTACTTGCTGTAGTAGGCTTGCTTCTATCGATTTGCAGTATATAGCAGCACTCGCATCGTTCTGGTATGAAGAACAAGAGTCTACGTTAAGAATCCAAGCTCTAATATCCTGTGGTACAAAATGGCACTGCTGCTCCATAGGTGACTGGCCTCCCAGCTGTTGGGTCAGCAAGCCATTTAGTTTAATTAAAGCAAATTAATTTTTTTTTTTAACAAATTCTGAGCAACAGATTTGTTTCTTTTACCAGAGGTAAAATCAGGTGCCTTCATCTTTTTAAATTAGGGAGTTAGTTACACTCTAAACTTGTTAGAAAGCTCAAAACTATTGAGAACTGGTAGAATAGCCTCTCTCGCTGATTTGAAAGCAGTTTATTTACAGAAATTTGAGCTTGCAGTGTAACTATTAAAGAATATGGTGCTTACATGTGACTTCATACTGATTTGTTTGCTTTTGCTATTACAATATTTCAGCTTTTGAGGCAACCAAAATTTAAGATGTGGCAAATTTCTACGAACTAACTGAAGGTGCTTTTACAGTAAATTAGGCTTGGAAAAGTCACTACTCTTGTATAGTAGATTTTTGTTCTTACACATTTACAGCAATAGTCTAGTTCAAGAATGAAAGAAGTAGGCGAAGTGCTAGTGTCTGCACTGTTCTGAATACTGTACATATGCACTGATAGATGCAGTAGGATTTGTGCTGTGTGTGCATTTCACTGTTTCCAGCAGGCTGAGAACTTACAAGCAAGAAAACGCAGCAATTGCGTTGGCTGTATTTGAGATCATACCAGATATAGTTACCTGGATTAGCAGGGGTACGTTCAAATTAAACGCCTGGGTTTTAACATGTCTTTTCACTGAGAGTGTCAGGTTAAACTAGACCAACTGTATAGATTCCACTTTCCAGGAGTACCTGTCTTTAAACAGTTCTCAGCTGCAGAATATTTCTGGGGAGAAAATGTAAATTGTCTTTGGTTCATCATTCACTATGTGGGGATAGGGGGAGAAACAAGCATGCTTTTAAGTAATGGTCAGGAATTTTCACAGGATACAAAAGGTTTAAAATTGAATAGATCCACCCTGAAATTTATGGAGACTATTGTTCTTAAGCATTCATGCTGCTGATCAGAATGACAAGCTTTTAATTTGCTTCCATTATGGGATACATTTCAGTTCCCTAAAGAATATGATTACAGCCCATGGGTTGTTAAACGTCTTAAAACAAGGCATCAGCAGCTTTTTAAGAATATAGCTCCTACAAACTTGATTCTCTACAACATGCCCCTCTCTGGGAAAAATTTGTGTTGGAAGTTCTTTTAAGCATCTTTGAGTAAAATTATTAAACTAGGGAGGCGAACCATTTATACTTACTGTTTGGGTACATATTTTTGTTACGCGGGAAAAGTTTGTAAAATTGCATGATTAAGAGCTCTCGGCAACTACTTCATGCCTGTACTTCAAACGGGATTGGTAAGTAACTCCACTGTGTCTGCATGGCACCGCTTTATGTGGAAGCAGTACTTCAGCCCTGAGGAGCAGTCTAGCTGGGTTTGCAAGGCACTTTAACATGTGAAAAACTAACGCAACAGAGGAAGGCGGGGGTTTGCTCATTGATTTTGGCACAATGCTGAATCCCTGTCCATGTTCTAGGACCTGGGCTGACTCAGGTATTGCTGCCCAAAGAAAACTTTCCTGTGCATGCCTTGCAGAAAAATGGGGATCCAGTGTTTTGTTACGTGGCTCATGCTTGATGGGTTATGTCTTCCTCCTGTTTGTATAAAGCTCAAGAACTTAATGCTTTCCTCACGGGTATGGAAGTGGTGTATCGGTGCCAAGTAGAAAAGTAGTTGTGAGTTGAACCTATGTGAAGTTACAGATTTAACTCAATTTCCACTATGTTATCTTGAAGAGGGTTTGTACTGGTCAGCTCTTCAATTTTACTAAATAAAATCTGTATCCCACCTGTAACGTCTGTTGTACTGATGATTGTGACTTCAGTTGTTATTCATGGATTTAGAAATGGAAGCACACAACGTAAAAGCCAATATCTAAATTGACATTTTCTTCTATGATGTAATTTTTCTCTAAAATTAAATGACTTTGGTGTGAAATTTGTAAAGTCTGTGCTGCTGGTACAGTTTATCTTTCACTGGAGAATGATTAGTATTGCCTTAAACCAATTTAGCAGCACAGGTGATATGTCTGAGCCCCTAAAAGCAGCAGTGTTATTTCTGGAGCCAATGGCAAAGGTGATGAGGGCCCATCGAGCACAACAGGAAGGAAAAACTTTCTTTTAGAGTGTTAGATGATTAAGAAAGGAAGTGTGTGATGTTCGGTCGCTGTTTTTGAAGTATTGACGGAAGAGGACATTCTGTGGTCCACATAGCCTGTTACTGAAAGAACTGAATGTGTAGGAGAGGCCTCCTGTGTGCCCTTTCGTTTGTGCCAAGCGTTCCTTGGAGCTGTAGGGGGTTGTGGTGGGCTTTTCAGCACACGTACAGCACTCCTGGCAGTGCTGTGACCACTGCAGGGGGCGGGGGTACCCTGGGCAGCACCGCTCAACAGTGAGATGACAAGGCACGGTAAAGCAACGCCCGAGGAAAAGAAACAGCATTAGAAATTTATTCAGAATATAAGAACATTTGTAAAATAAGTATTATAAATGTCTCTGTATAAATAAATGCAGTTTTTACAATTCTATATCAAATAAACACAAAATAGCTATTTTACAGCGGCTAGGAGACTAAAAAGCAGCAACACATTTGAAGCTAATTCAGTAAAGTGAAAAGGTTCTAAAATTACAATGTATAGTACAATATTAAAACAGGTTTTAAATGAGAAACTCCTAATAAAAACAGTAGAACAATACTGACATTAATGCAAACTTAGTCACGTGTGCTTTGCCATAGCTAACGGTACATTCAAGCTGGTGAAGATTTGTATGTTTAATTAGAAAAAATGTACTTATCTTTCTGAACACACTGAAATACAAAGTTTCATGCACTGCAGCAATTTAGAAAATAAAAGACATCCTAAGATTAATGAGTGAAGAGCTTAGGTAGTTCCTGCCAAGAGAAACTGTATTCCTTGCTCTGCAAATGTATTACTTCTGCAACAAGTGTTAATGTTGGTCAAGTTGCTGTGACACAAGCTGATCTGCACCAATGGTACAGCCAACGCACGTGTGCCTTTAGGCTGGTGTGCAAGCATTTCCCTTACAGAAAGGGGGTCTGGTTTCTGATTTTTACTCTGCAGACCAGGCCATTTTAACAGGAACCACAGCTAACTGTTTCACCGTTTCCACAGTACCAGCGGACCCTTCACCACTCCATAGTAGCGTTTTCAAGTGTGTCAGCAAATGGAGCAGTACCTGCTTGCTTAGGCAAATAACTTTAGTTCTGGCCAATTACAGTTGCTGCTGGGCTGTGTGATACCAGTCTTGATTTTTATCTCTGAGCCTTATGGGAAAATTTATTCTAGAACACTGATAGCACAGTCAGCAGGGGAGATAGCACGGTGAATGTAGTCAAACAACATTCAGCTTGTGCAGAATCAGCAAGTCACTGGGCCTTAATATGGCACCAAGGGACACTGCAACTTTCTTTGCTTCTAAACCAAGGTACATTTTGTGCTTTCTAATGCACTTCTTTTCTGTAAACACAGGCACAAACTCTTTAAGCTTTATTGCATTACATGAACCTAACAGCTGCTTCAGGTACCACAGAATAGAAAAAACAGCAGCTGAGGAAATGCAGCGCAACAGCAGTGTCTAGCCACCTTAGTGAGAGGTTCGTTTCACACTGTCAGTTTGAGACCTCAAGTTAGATGGTTCGTTAGATGCAAGACAAAACTGTAAGCGCATTTCTGACATAGGAAATGATCCACTGTGTACTTTGTATTTCTTCAGAAGCAAGCGTGATCAGCTACCATGTCATGGCAAACTCGCGTTCCTGTCAATGAGAAACTTGTTGGCCAAGAAGCGGAAAACTGGGACATTTAGCAAAACAGAGACAATAAGAAATCAATGTATTTATTTCCTCAATAGTCCAGTTTCAAAAATTTCCATTTGTGTAGTACAATTAGCTTGACAAAGAGGATGGGCCTAAACCAACGCCACGGCATCACCACCTACAACTTAATTTTCAAATCAGAATTGTTCTAATGTGCTGTTTCAATCAACCACTTACGATGCTGGCTTTGTAGCTGATCTATCAGATACTTCAGAGAAGTATGAAATAATTGCTACCCTAAGGAAGGAAGAAAACAGCAGCTACAGTAGAACAGGATATGAATTATCTTCCGCATGCTTTAGGAATTTCCCAGATTTACTTGTCAATAAGTAAAACAGAGATGTCAGTAATGAAACAGAAGTGTCATGAACACACATAGCAACAATGCCATATTCTGAACACAAATTCTTACAACAGTTTTGACTGCCTGGCCTAAGCCACTACTAGATGAAACCAGTTTAAGTCCACTAAAAATATTTTGTTTGTACTAGAAATTGTAGGACTAAATGAGAGAAATTATAATTCTAAATATAACAACACTTGAGATGCAACTCAACATGTAAAGCAAAAATGACAAGACAGCTCCTGCAGTCAGATTCACTGGAGAGAACAAAGCTTGAAAGATGCACGCTAGAGTAGTAACAGCAGCAGGCTATCAGCGTTAATGGACTCTAATTTGGCCAAACTAAAAGCAAACAAACATGGAAATTGTTTTATGCACTCAGCCAAGAAGAACCAAATTCTGAAATGGGTGCTAGGGCAGTCTCCCATCTTTGCTCTGTTTTGTTTCTGATTTCTCTGATAGAGAAATCAACCTGATCCCCATGTTGCACTTAACACTCACTACCACGGTAGGCCAGCATTTCTCAACTACTTACTTTAATAATACACTAACATGATGTGGCTTAAGCAAAAGAACAGTAACAAAAATTTTACCTACACATCTGTATGAAGACATCCTTCACATTCTGTTTGTGGCTGTGTATCCACACACCTACACGTTTATCGTCTGTGCATATGTAGTCAATATTAAGCAGGTACATTCCTAGTAAGAAGTACCCTTTCTGGTCAAACGTATAAAAAGATGACATTCTACCTCATGATGGTAGAAAGATGTACTGAAGTCTCCACAGGTGACAAAGATGTTCCAGCCTCTTGAGGAAAACCTTGGCTATAATACACTGACAACACAACTCAGCTTTCACAAAGCAACTGCAAACACCATGCAATATAAATGCCAGGAGATGGCCTCTCACTTCTTAACCAACCGTGGCACTAACAATCTGCTGTGGTAACACAGCCCCCAGTCCTCTTACAGACTCTTAGGAATAAACCATCCTCTAAAGAGACGCAACTAGAATTTTGTTACCGGTGCTTCCCCCCCTCCCCAAATCAAGAGAGTTTTCCCACCTGATCTGCACTGTGAGTGCCAGTTCTGCAGCTATGGTGCACGGAGCAAACCAGCCTGTCGGCTCCCCACTTGGCAGCCATCTATTTGGATGGTTTAACCATACACGGGGCTCGAGCACAGGCTCAGGAACTAGGAAAACTCTTGTCTCCAGCCTGCCCAAATCAAAACCTATTAACACGAAGTATTTTGCTACGTGATTGCTCAAATCCATGGGACATAAAACGGAAGAGAACCTGCGTGAGTACAGACATAATGACATAGACAAAGTACATAATTGTAGCACGGTAATTCAGGCACTGCCATTGTACATTATTAAACAGTCCTTAGTTAATGCTTAGATTATCCCCATAACTCCTGGCTGGGCAGCTGGGATCTGACAAGTCAGACCTTTTAGCAATGAAGCAACCTAAAAGCCAGCCTCCAAAATAAAGAAACTTGTGATGGCGCTGGGCATCTTTGAAAGATGCATTTAAAGTGAAGTTTCATTCGTGTGTGGTCTAGAGTTCTCTTCTTCTAGTAAAGCTATTCTTTGTTTGAGCATCCTTACTTGTGTTTCATGTCTCTCCACCATGGCCATCATTTGTGATTCCAGCTTCTTCAGCTTATTTTGATGCTTTTTCTTTGCTTTTTCATAAGCTGCTACCAAGTTGCTGTTAGAAATACAAAGCAATACAAGGTCACTTCAAAAAAGCTTGCTCATAGCAATCGCAAAAAAATAAAATAAAAAAACAAACCCCAAACCACCAAAATAACTTAAAAATAACAGTAATAATTATACTAATAAAAACAGAAACAAAACCCCTTCAGGGCACTCCAAAATTTGGAACAGTCCCTCTTCCTAAAATTTACTGAAGCTCCAGGCCAAGTTGGATGGGTTCCTGGGCAGTTTGATCTGGTGAGCTAGTGGCTGGCAGCCCTGTCCACGGCAGGGGGGCTGGAACTAGATCATCTCTGAGGTCCCTTCCAACCCAAGCCATCCTATGATTCTATGATTCTAAAACTCCACATCTCATTTATCCAAATCTGGACCAGTGCTAACTTCTGTCTTTTGGGGGCAAGTACACATCTTTACCAGTAAACTGGGTACTGAAAAAATATTTAAATATGGTTCAAAGAGCTAACTAGAGGTTGCTTGTGAGGACCAGGCAGAGCACTGTTTGAGACTTGATATACTTCAACATTAAACATGTAATCCTTTACAAAAGGCTTCTCTTGTGGACAAAATCTGCTCACAAAATTCCAGCACTGAGTAGACAGTTGCATTTAAAAACTAACATTGAGAGTATGGCATCTTGTGCTAATTTGTCAGCTGTTAAATATCTTCTGTGCATCCACCTGATTCAATGGGAGAGCTTGAGGTGGGTGCTGTTCCTTACCACACAGGCTTTCCCTCCTAAGTAACACTTCCCTGTTAGTGAAAGCTACACTGTGAGCAGTAGGGTCCTTGCAGGAAGGGCAGCTACAGTCCAAATTCTCCATTCATCCAGACCTACTGACTGAGTAGGTCTAAAATTTAAGTGTGATTATTGAGGGTGGTTGGTCAATGAGGCTGGAGCCAGAAAAAAGGGAGCAAACTGAAACAAAGCAAACAGTTTCAGAAGTCTGACTAAATGGAGGGACTTCAGTTTTTGTTTGTTTTAAATAATAATGCATTTACTAGTAACTTGATTAAGATTAACTCAGTTATTTCCCCCACTGTTTTTAGCTTGTGTAGTCTTCAGCGTTCTAGCTGGGAGGTTTGAACCTTCCCCAATGTCTAACCTTCAAGATTTAACCTGTGTCAATGCAAGGATCCAGAAACTGGATCCATGACAGGGGGCAGATTACAGTGCATTACTAGAACACAGCAAAGAAATCAGTTGCGCATCCACCTCCTAGGACATCCTTTACCTGTTTGCCCTTTTCAGGTCATTAACAAATTCTGCAGACTGCTGATGTCTGATTTCACTGCTCTTTGTGAGTCTCTCCAATGCACTCACGAGCTCCTGCACTCTTGCTTTCAGCTTCTTCTCCCTGGATCAGGAGGAAAGGAGGGAGAAAACTATCTTCAAAACAGAAATAACACTTCAGCTTGCAAAAGCATGAAAGTTTCCTCCTAAGATGGGTTACAGGCTGAAAATATTTTCTTTAATATTACTCAGACAATGCAGGAGGCATTGTTAAGCTTTTCGAAAGACTGATTTTATAAAATATTTCAGAATACCGGCTCAGAGGTGCAGCGGACAAAAGAGAAAACAAACCTTTCTGGTGGGTCATGGCCTTGTATGTACCAAATCACACATTTTTGTTTTTATTTAAGCATACCTGGAACATGCCACCTTCTATGTATTAAATTAGATAACAAAAGAAACTACGAAGAGAAATCAAGCATAATGGTGATCACATAGGAATTTTAATTAAAAATACCATGCCAAGATGGCCCTTAAATGTGATTTACTGAACAAATCTATTTATTTAGAAATGGCTACAGATGGAGAGCAATCCCAACTGATTTCAGTTTTGACCTCCAATTTACCCAAGTAATCTAAACTACAGTCTGTTCACTGGGTTCTTTAGCAGCCAGCAAGTCCAGTTCATATGGCAGTGAGAAAAAGGGAGATGAGAACAAGGGAGGGGAGAATAGACAGAAAAGGTCAGGCACAAGAAATAGAGAAGAGCACAGGAATTGTCTTCTATCAGCTACCCTTTCAAATAAACCTCTGTACTGAGGTTTAACATATCAGGACAATGTAACTACCAATACGTAATATACTTGCTAACCGAACACTAATTCCATGAGGTGTCCCAAAACTGAAGTACAGCACCTCATCTCCACAAGCAAAACAAAAGTGAACAATGCGGGAGTTCTAGGGAGGAGCAAATATCAAAGCTTGGGGTTCAAGCTGGCTTTACAAAGCACCTCCCAGCACAGGCAGCCAGGAGGCAGGGGCTGCCTCCTGCACAGATCCCGCAGCCAGTAGCTGCACCGACACGGGGCCTTGCCTCCTCCCGTCCTAGGTGCTGGTGTGGAGACCGAGAAGCCCTTCTCTGAAACTCGTCCTTGGCTTGGACAGCCCAGAGAGAAGACGGCAGATTTGGGGGCAGGGAACGCACGCTGAAGGTTTCCAAGCCACGGCTGAATCTGAAGGCTGACAGCTGGGCAACACCCCGCCCCGGAACACCCTTCCATGTGACAGAGGAAGACAATCCCTTTTCCACACTGAAGTTACCTTTCAGAACAGCAGAAAACTTCTTTCTCTAAGAGAGCTGGATTTGAGTTTACAAGCCTAAATGCGAAAGCTCCCCCCAGGCCACAGAGAAGCAGTTCCCAGGCTGGCCTGGCCACGGCAGCATTGCACAACCCGACACGGGCAGCCCCGGTGGCACGCTGCACTGCGCCTGGGCGACAGAAGGGCTTTGACAAACTAAGCCCAGGAAATATTCCAGCACAACGCAGACGCTGGCCAGGTTAAGAAGAGAGGCCTTGTTGGTGAGGAGTCATCAATATTCCTTACACGTCCTTTCACTGAAATAACACACTCAATTTGCAAATTAGTCAATCTTTTTCCTTAGGGGTTAAAAGCTCACCACCTTCCACCCCAAATATAAATTTTACTCCTTTACATCCCATTTTAGCTGACAGAATGACTCAGCACAGCGAACATTTGAAATTTGTTTTCTGCAGAGAAAACAGGAACTAAAAAAATAGTTTTTACTGGTAACTGTAGGTATGATCAGTCCCAGCAGGGGTCAGACTTACTAGCTAATGTGTGTGGCACTGTTGGGAAGAGCCACGTGCATACAGGACAGAGTACAAGGTAAACCTGGTGTCCGTCTGCTCCAAAGGTCCTTGCAGGCAGCAGCACAGTGCCCTGCGCTGTGACCTAGCGTTCACAACAAGGAAAAAACATTTGTAGTGTTTGAATAGGGAGAGAAAAACCTAAAGATCGAATGTGGCTGATGCAGCATTTTGTGGGTGAAAAGGCAGAGCTGTGAAAACACTGTGCACAGCGCCAAGGGAAAGCACCCTGCAGAGGCACAGCGCGTCGCAGCCGAAGTGCGTCACACACCCGGTGTAACAAAGCCGCGTGGAAAAACACAGCGGACAGACTTGCAGGAACCTCTCAAGCATGCTGAAGTTTGGCTGCTAAGGAGGCTGTTACCCGATAAAGCTATTATGTCAGCTTCTGTCTGTGTGTGCCTTCCAACCAGTCATGTTCAGTCTGAACTCAATTAAAACACCCAGAGAGATTACTTTCAAATCTGTGCTGCCTGCACCTTCGTCTGCTGCCTGCCAAAGACACAGAGTGAGCGGAGCGCCAGGCACCCAGGCCTCCACCAGCTGGTTAAACAACTCCCAGATGCCAGTTCTGAGTCCCTACCTGAAGAGGTAATAGAGGGCAATGCTTCAAATCTGGCACATCAAATGCAGGTTTATACCACCAGGAAATGTGTATTCCCTCGTCCGTAGCGACAAGAAGATCCAGGCAGGTCTGTTGCCTCTTCTTGATGCCACATGGTCAGTGGAAAGAGCACTTCCCAGTGCCTGTTCTCACCTTACCCTCAGGGAAAGCAATGGGCAGCTGGATCACGTGCACTGAAACGTCCCAAAATCTTGTAAAAACAACACACGTGGATTTACTGCTCACTTACTGTTCCTGATTTAAAAGATGCCTATCCAAATACCTTTACTTTCAGAGGCATTTCACAGAAGAAATACCACCTTGGTGGACAGACACTGCAACAGCAATGGCATGGGTCAATACCTTCTGTTAGTCTGGGACACAAGGACACACCTAACACCTGCTTAATGGCTACTACTTGCAAAAACACATCAGGCTTTCTCCCACAGTGCTGCATCTTCCACTTCAGTAGCAAATCAGAGGCCTCACTGGTGAGCCAGCAAATGCCCTGTCCTTTCATAAAAATCCCATGGCTCATAACGTTAACTCTTCTAACTTCTCTTCAGTTCTAGCGCAAAATTAGCTCTGTTTGTACAGAGAATTGTCCTTCTTTGTGTCCTTCCAGAACTTAGTTTTTAGTCTGGTGGCAGTCACGTGTGACAATGAATCCTGGGGTGCTCTTTGCACTCCTTTAAAACATTACAGAATTAGCTGTCTTTATGAGATTCCCACAAACACTTCACTTTCCTGATTGCTATTGTAAATCAGCATGATCTGAAGAATCAGCTGTGACACATTTAATAAAATTATGTATTTTAAAACAACAGTCCCAGTCATATGCAGCATCCTTAGAATCATAGAATCGTCCGAGTTGGAAGGGACCTTTAAAGGCCACCCAGTCCAGCTCCCCTGCAGTGCACAGGGACACCTACAGCTGGGCCAGGTTGCTCAGAGCCCTGTCCAGCCTGACCTTGAAGGTCTCCAGGGACGGGGCAGCCACCACCTCTCTGGGCAACCTGTGCCAGTGCTTCACCACCCTCAGCATAAAAAACTTTTTCCTTATATCCAGTCTAAATCTCTCCTCTCTCAATCTGAAACCATTTCCCCATGTCTTATCCCAACAGACCCTGCTAAAGACTCTGTTCCCTTCTTTCTTGTAGCCTCTCTTGAGATACTGAAAGGCCGCTGTCCGCAGACCCTTCTCTTCTCCAGGCTGAACAGCCCCAACTCTCTCAGTCGGAAATGGGAGCAAGCTCCAGATCCAACTCCCGAGCCCAAAAATTCATTTAATATAAAGCCCTCTCATTGAGGACATTATCAAATATTAAACTGGTAAGAACAGTTACTACACCTGATCTGAGCAAAAAGGCCGCAAAGAAATACCTTTCAGGATGAGAAAGTGTCAAAGCTATGAGCCAGGGATGGAGCTGCATTTCATGGCACCACGTGAGCACCCCAGCAGGGATCGTCTCACCGCTGTGGCACATCCTTCTGCTGCCAGTCTGGAGAGGAAACCACTGGAGAAGCCTGCACATCACAGTGATACTGCTACCCTGCCCCCCGTGCTGTCATACAGAAAGGGATGGAGCATGAGAAAGCACTTATGTGTCTATTTTTAAGAAAAGTGAGGAAAGACAAGTATTTTTAGGAGAACACAATTACTAGGACTCCCCCCAGTCACAATTCAACTGGACTGCAGAAGTCAGCACAGCTCCTTCTCTCACCAGTTCCTCGTCCACTGGGCTGTTGCGGCTGGAATGGCAGCAAACACATCTACAGCACCCCATGGCCACACAGAAAATGAGCGTGTGTGCTCAGAGAAGGGAACAAGCTAATGATCTGAGAGTGGGGCTCACCTCCAGCACAGAGACTCTCTGCTGCAGGGCACTTAGGAAGCCAGCAGGGGAAACCCCTGACTACAGTTTCCAAGAGAAAGCTCAGAATAAGTGCATTTGGAGGCCTAGAGCCTACCCTGACATCCACTAAAACCAGTATCTTCAACAGAATGTACAACATGCTGGTAACAGAGGCTTCTGTTTTACATTTTCACAACCAAAACATTCAGTGGGCAGTTGCTAAGCAGTTTTCAAGGGCTTTTTGTTTCAGACCTAGGGGATGGTTTTAATAGAGAGGCATGCTGACTGGGCCTAGCGTTTTCTCTGGTTTCAAGGCTACCACTGCACAGAAGGTGGAATCCTGCCAGAGCCATACAGGAAATTATAGAACATAGGGTACATTTCTGGAGTTTCTGTCAGTTTGGCCTCCGTACAATGATACCATGCTTGGCCCCAAATAATGTTAGCAAGGTCTTCAGCACCCTCTATTTTCCCTTCTGTCTGGGCTTTCCAAGACATGCTCAGGTTTATATGCCAGAAATCTTCCCAGGCAGATTTTCCTCCCCTTGCTCATCTCATCCAGGATTCCCCTGTTGCAAACAGGAATCTGCTCTCCCCGGCATGCACAACGCTGATCTTTCTGTTCCTGGCTTGGAGCGCACCCAGCTAACCCCCTGCCGCTAGTAAAGCTGGGGCCCAGAGCACCTGTGGCTCTTGCCTGATCTGGAGAAGAGAGGAGCTCTCTCCAGATCCGGAGGCAAGAATGGGGCTGGGCAGTCAGGGGCCTCTGGGGATGATTATCCTATGTCTTGCCACCCCTAGGAGCACCCTTTGCCCCACCAGGAAGCACTGCTGCTATAGGCAGAGCCCTTCAAACTCTGCCACCCCAGCCAGCCGGGCACCATTCACTCCAGCATGGCCTCTGACCTGTGTCTCGTACAGCAAGCCATGCTGCAGCAGCTGAGCAGAGTGCTCCAGGGAACCCAGCCCAAGGGGAGGTCCATGCCTCCCATCTCCTACGCATGGCTCCTAGCCCCTTTCCCAAAATCCTCCTCTTGCGGCTTAAAATCTGGCACACTTCCTCACTTCCCCCTCTGCCGTCTCCAGTTCCAGCTGAACAGGGTGACACGTAATTACTTTTTCTAGGCGTTGGACTCCTCTTTCCCCAAGAGGTCACAGCTGGACACCCAAAAGGAATGCAGATAAATTCTCCTCTCATCAGCAGTTTAAACTAACAGCTTATGTCAGCCTTGCATGCAGAATCCCCAGGCCAATTCACAAGCATGCCTGTGTCACTGGTTTGGGCTGGTCTGTTAAGGAAACCAACTAATATATAACAGATTGTTTTATTTATTTATTTATTTAAAGAAGCAACAGAACAGCACTACACAAATGCCAAAAGAGTGTTAAAATTTGCCCTCCTGAAATGCCATGTCTTCCTGGTTCACCTCCTTGGGTACTAGAAGACGTGAGAGCACTGGCGCTGCCTGCTACCCATGTAAAGGGATCCCTGTGTGACCAAAAGAAGATGGTAAATCTGCATGGTAGAAGATGGTAAAAACTGCAATGGTTTTTTGATGCTTTCTTGTCAGACACTTAGAGCAGGTCTCAGAATTCAGTGAGTACCAAAGGCATGGGCCCGACTGGCAGGCCAGAGGTGCTCCTGCAAACAGCAGACCAGCAGCAGGAAGGGAGAAGAGGCCTGGGGGAGGGAGCAGCATGCCCGCCGGCACTGCCAGCCCAGCCTGGAAGGCTTCCAGGCCTGCAGCTATTTGGAGCTCCCTGTGACAATTGCATCGCAGGGCACAGCAGCTCAGATAACCACTGGGAGGTGAGGAGGACTGCTTATTCCATTTCAACAATAGAGATAAAGAAAAATGACAGTTATCTGTGATGCATGTAGAAAAAACAACTACCAGGCGCTTCTGAGGAGCCTGTGCCTTGTATCACTGTGAGTCACTCTCTTGCAAGAACCCTCTCGGCGGGGTTCTCTGGGGGAATTTCCACAGGCACACCGTGCCCTCTGAACCCTTCAGGCAGCCAAGGGAAACCACAGCAGGATGCTGCACAGTCACAAAACAGACAGAGGTCCCTGAAATGCGCAATGACCACAACCCGTGTCAGTGTCTGGCTTTCAAAAGTCTCAGAGTTCTGTCTCCCCATTTAATGGCTGTGACAATGAGAGACTGGGAGTAGGCAAATATTAAGCACCTGGCAAAAAGCAGAAGGTAACGCACAGACAATACTGAAAACCTCCTATCAGTAGTTAATTCATGACAAACTGCCCCTCCACCCCTCCACTTTTGTTGATTTTATGTTCACCCTGTACATTGTCAACAAAGAAGGAGGATTTGACTGATTCAGTTCTCAGGACTTGCTCAGTCTGAATCCCTACAGCACGATGTGTTTTAGGCCTTCCTCTTTTCACTTCCAAGAGCTAGCCTTACTGATGGTCAAGATGGGCCTGAATTTCAGAGACTTATTACTGGATCCTGCCATCATGAAAATACAGGTGGCCTTAGAAAACACGCCAACCTAAAATGTTGACATGTGAAGTTCATGAAAGTTTAAAATAAAGGCATGTTACTTGATTTAACTCAGACAGACATAACACTATGAAATAGTCACTGCCGTGCTCTGGCACAGCCTTCTGTTGAAATGGTGGCTCCCCAGAACAAGAAGGCTGGCACAGCGCAGGGCTGTGATCTTCATACAGGCATAAGGACCTGAGACTACAAAGAACACTACGGTGTTTCTGCAGACCACACAGAAGCTACCACAGTAAGACAGATTTTTTATGTCCTACTTGAAATACATAGTTTCCAGTTCCAGGCAGGCAGTATGACATCTCTGTGCAACCTTTTTGTTAAGAGAAAAGTACTGTTTGCCAGTCCTCCTGATTACCATCCTCCTCCCCCTGCATGGGGACTTCCCAATTAGTAGCATCACTTAGCAGCTTCTCTGGGTTCAGCAGTCATCAAGAGGTGCTAAATGTATTGCTTCTTTGTTGTGTTGCCAAAAGGAAAGCCACCCTTTTGTGAGGTATATTCTGAAACATGTTTAGACTGACACAATTCACGCGCCCTGCACAGCCCTTACAGATCATCATTTTGTGCCAACTGACACACCAGCTGAGGTCTGAACAGTCAGCCTAGGTGCAGTGTGTTTTGGCTGCCGTGACTGTCACCATCCTTCCTGGCCAAATACCCCAACGCTTATAAAGAAATCTTGAAATACACACACAAAATACAGCTCTGTGTGGGCACAAAAGCTATCAGAAACTGACAATGCAATGCGATGCTGCATACCTCAACAGTTAGAGAGGAGGAAGACGTTTCAATCTTGCCAGCTTGGCCATTTTTCACAGAATGAACAAACTTAGTTGTAAAATAAATAAATGAATTAGCTGCATCAACATTGTTGTCACCCTGCTAAAACAACTTCCTATCAGGAATTTTTCTTATTGCCTCCTCCCCGCCATATCTAATGCATTTACAACTTGGTATGTGCCTACTAAGTTAAGTTCATAAATTATAACCCTGCCCTGTTCCAGCTGCAGCAGAGCAGAGCACTCCAGCAAGGAATGTGTCACTTCAGGATCCCCCTCAGAGAGTGTGTAATGCGCCTGATTTGCACGTAGATCAGATCCTCTCTCATAAAACTGGCCTCTGGCACATTACTTAGGTGTCAGTGCCAGGCCATCAGGCCGCTGGGAACACATTTTTGCTCTCCCAAGAATAAAATATTTCCTGCCAATAAGTTTGTTTGTGTCAAGCTGAAGAGAATGGTACTAAGAGGCTTCATGTCCACTGACACATTCCATCACTCCATCAAGAAAGGAGAGGGGGAAAAACAAAATTGCTATAGACTGGCAGAAACTATTTACCCTTGCCTGGACTGGAACATGGCTACAAACTAGCAGTCGGAGTCTGTGACACCACTGACTTGGTAGCCTAGATTTAACTTCTACAAGGTGGAACGTGCAGGTAAGTAATAGGGCTGCCATTTAACGCAGTGGCCATGAACAACAAAAGCCATTTCTGTGGAAAGCCCCAAAGGTGGGTTTTAATGCTAAACACTGCCATGGGAAACCCTGAGTCCTACTAGAACAATTATGTTACAAAACAATAAATGAAGAATTGCTCCTGCCTTGGATTTCTGCTGATTGGCACCACCAGTGGAAACTCAGGGAGCTTCATGACACATTGCTGGATTCCAGATTTAAGAAAAAAATCCGTGTCTGCAGAGAGAAGACAGGCTACTTCTGCAGATAAGACTGTTCTGCTGCAAAGCTGTTTGCAGACTATGAACATCCAAATGCCTCCAAACTGCACCAAAATCAAAACCATGACTGCATCCTGCTGTTTTATTTGGGTTTCACTCTATTTCAATTAACTCAGAAGAACCTGACAGCTCTGCAGCAACAAACAGAAGGACAGAATGGGAAAGCAGCAGTTGGGGGGAGCTGCCAGAGCTTTTGTCTCTGCGAAGACAGGGTGGGGAAAGGGGTAGGAAGCAGGGTTGCTGATGGGTATCACATTCCCTCTCCAACAGAGAGAATCAAATGCAAATGGATTTTTGAATCATGTCAAGTCCAAGCCCCCTAACGCCTTGCCTGGATCTGCTGCCTGTGGGAACAACAGACAGGCTCCATGTCTGCTTGTGTCCACAGACTACAACCAGCACTGGGATAGTCCCACACATCTGCATTTGAATATTGCCTCTAAACTGCAGGTTTGGTTTCACGTGTTTCAGGACTTCCTCCTGCCCCCCCAGGAAACACAGTTACCATGCAAAGCATTTTTTTTCATTTCGAATCCTGGCCCCAGGTCTTTGGTGGTGGGGGTGCAAGGGGGAGGCTCCAGGCTCTCCTGGATCAAACACAGAGCCAGCACATGCGAGCAGGAAGAGACCTAAGGAAATCAGCAGAGAGTTGAATCCACTTTATCCTTAACGATTCCAGTCACCTCAGGCCACTGTGTTGCCGCTGCACTTGCAGGGAGGAAAATGCACTTCAATTACTTTTAAAGCCCTTCTGTGGATCCATGATGGTATAAGTTTCACTGCTGTATCTGAGGCTCAATCGTTACTAGTATCCCAGTTAAGAATTGTTGGTATTTTTTAGAATAGCTGTTGCTAAATGAGTTCCAGTATGCCCTTCCCATGCGCCAGACAGACTTCCTACCAATTTTCAGACAGAAGACTTCAGGACAGGAAGACTAAGCGTTCAGGCAGACTCGGCTGGCACGCTGATTTAGGAGAAAAACACTCTGTCCACACAGCTCGTGGGAACTGTGCCTGAGCCCCACTGGCAGCAGCAATCACATTTAGTACAGCCGTATTTCCATTACACAGAGAGCCTTCACTCCAAAATGTATGTATGGTTTAATCGGATTATTTTTCTTCCCCATTTCTGCCTGACAAACTGTACTTGCTAGGCCCCTGGCTGGAAATCCATGCTAATCAACTTAAGGTATAATAGATAAAGCAATTTTTTTTTTCCCTCCGTGTTGTCAGCAAACCACATTTCATGACTTTACTCAAGCCTCCACTAACTAAGATCACTGGCATCTTCTTAAAATCCAGGAAGAAATAATGAGAATAGGGAAAATCTACAGTTTGAATGAAGACAGAAAATGTCAGTGGAGCTGCTAAGCAGACTCGACTGGACAGTGGGTGACATGGGGGAGGCCACACCTCTGAACAAATGACTTTGTTGATGGGATTTATCCGCCGGAACACAAATGACAGTTTTGATTATTTCCACCACAGAATTTTGTTTACTGCATCAAGAAACTAAGTATTCAGCTACTGCCAGCCCACCAAGCCAACAGTATGAGATGTATTGATTTTGCAGTGGTAACAATCTTACATTTTTACCTAATGCCTTTCAGGTTTAAGTGTCCCTAAGGTACACTGCAAGCTGCACCTACTGTAAAAGCACTTCAGGATTGAAATGCCAGAGCTGCCTGAGAGGACATTCCACCATTAAAGAGGGTGCAAGCATTAGAAAAGCAAAATACACTCCTTCCAGCCAAAATTCTTGGTAGCATTTTGGACAGGTTCTAAATACAACCACCTGGTTAGATGCTATAGAGCTGTGTCGTACAAAAAGTAGAAGCACTGCAACTACTTTGAAACAGCGATTGTATGTACCCTGAAGTTTACCACAGAGCTGGTGCAGTGAAAAGGGCTGCACAAACAAGCACCTAGTTAATGCGTAACTGAAAGCTTTGGCTAAAACCTGGCTGTTGATAAAAGCAGTTTGCCGAGACATGAATTTTCTCTTTTGGTGGAAAGCTAATGCTTCACACAACAATGTTCTTTGTAAACAAATCGTGGCTCTACTTACAAACTCAGGAGACAAATGCAGCATCGGAATAATCAAAATCACAATTCCCACTGCTGTAACTCCTACCCAAGTTCTAACCTGCAACCAATGTTCTCAGCCAAAGATCAGAATTCAAATCCTATCATTACTGGAGGTTTTCTGCATGCCCTCAAGCAAGTCATGTCACTGCTTTGTGTCTCATATTCTTGCCTGAATATGGAACGAACTTCCTGACATTTCAAAGGGTTTCTTAAGGATAAACTTCATTTGAATTTTAAAGAACTTTAAGGGGAATGGAGCTGAGGACTTTTATCAAGTTGACTTTTATCAAGTTAAGAACAAGAGCAAAACAGAGAAGATTAGAAGAACTTTGATCATTTCCCTTCTCAGAGCTGAAATCTGTGATCAGTCCTAAAAAAACATTTGAGGGTAAGAGTACGGGCTCAGAACAAAACTTTGCCCTACACCCACAGAACAAGTCACATCTCTTGCAAAGGCCACTGCTTACCGCCTGAGTGCGTTCGTAAGTTCAGCAGTCAGTTCACTCTCGCTGTACGGTCTCAGCTCTGCTAGTGTTAATGGTGTTGCCGTGCCTTCGCTGCATTCCTGAGAAATGAGGCAAGATCATCTCATTTGAAGTTACTTACTGTCTTAATGGGGAAACTCTGAAGAGCTTCACCACAGCTGCTTTCGAAATGGAGGTGGAATAAACACCACGGTGTCACAGAAACACAGCAGTACATCAACAAACCAAGAAATGGACTAGCTAATTAACACTGTACTAATCCTTATAAATGTGTCTTCAACCACCACAGTTCACTGATTTGCAGAATTCTAGTATAACTGCTTGTGCGCTGTATTACTTTTGACACAATATCTGAATCAAATAATTGTGACGATGCTTTGCCAAAAACAGTTAAGTAAGGACACCATTATATAGTAGCTCTGGATTTTGTTTTAAAACACACTAGTGAGGCTTTTCTGTGGACACAGCACTAGTGGAAAAGGATTAAAGTTTTTCTAGATATCACTAGCCCTTCATGCAAATTATTAACACAAATGCAGAAATCTGTTTCTTTTGTATTATACTGAGTGGAAAAAAAGTCTTAGTTCTCAAATCACTACAGACTGATTTGCAAAAAGAGACTGTCACTACAGTGCTCTAATTGCATCATAGAAATGAGCTCTAATTTTTCATGTTTAGGGTTTGGTGTTTTGATTAGACTCTTCCATTATCTGTTTCCAGTGAGTGGCAACAATCAAGATATAACATGTTCAACTAGAATAGCTTGTGAAGTACAGCTTTCTTGTACTACTCCTTAAAATGAAAACCTTATTTTAGTTTAGCCCAGCTTAACAGTGATCCTGCATAGTGCTCATAAGTTACAGCATGTAAAGGACCCCTACCTATCAGAGAACAGAGAAAAGACACGAACATACATGCATAAAAGCAGAATGCTTAACATGCTAAAGAGTACTGTGGAGAGGTGGGGGACACAATAAATAGCGTTTGTGCTGAGTTCGGAAGTTTGTTTTGAAATCCTGACCTTGCCCAGTTTGTCTTTGCTTCCACTGCTGGTTGAGCTGAGAGACCTCATTCTCTGCTCTTTTTGCTCTTCCACTTCGGACTTCAGGTGCTCAATATGGACAAGGTAAGCCTGTTCCTGGGCTTCTCGAGTGCTCAGTTTCAACTCCAAAGCTTTCTTCTCTTTTTCCAGTAGGTAAAGCTGTGCCTTGAGCTCTGCCATCTCCTCCTGTCGAAGAAACATTATCAGCATGCCGTTTCATGAGACAACACATGCCAGAAGGAAGATGAGACCAAACAGGGCATCCATCCACTCCTATGATTTGAGTGCTCTTTCCATGAAGAACACTATCAGCGTCCAGAAGGCTTCTTATTTGTATAAGTATTATACATATGAAGGCACACCATTATTTGTCAGGAAGGACGAGCTGTGCCATCCCTTCATCAGTCTTAGACATAAGTAGGAGGCAACAGTTCAGATAATGTGGTGCCTAGAGTACTGGCGATCTGAGAGGGCTGCCACAGCCGCTAAAATTTCTTTGGTTCTACCTTAACCTTCGTGTTGCCTAAATGCAGGCATGTCTGATCTGCTTGTCAAAAAGCCCACTAAATGGCAGCTCCCAGTTTCTTATTGATACATATCAGGCAGAGTTGGTTTATCTTATTACAGTGGCATACACTGCAGGGCCTAGGACAGCAAACACAAATCATATATTCCTGCCTCACACTACCAACCTCTATAGCAGAACAAGTAACCAAAAGGGGCAACGAAGTGTGGCATCATCAGATACCTACTATTAATTTTATTCCTTTAAACAGCCAGAATCCTAACTATGCACAACTGGAGGGTCACAAACCTGCACTTGTTTCTATTCTTCCATAAATACGATCCACAGGAGAAGGATATTGGTACCTCATAGAAGAAAGCTCAGTTCTGAAAGCTAGTTCATCTCCAACTGATCTACCATTCTGTCAGGGCTGTCAATCACTGTAACACAACAACTGCTGTGTGGGGACAGCCCTCCACTCTAACAGCTTCCCTGGCAGGGGCTGGACACAAGTGTAGGAACAAGGCATGAGTGCAGTGACTTCTTTCAGTGGGGCTGAAAGAAGTTTCAGCACTTACTCCCAACCCCCCATGACCTGCAGCTGATGGGCTGCCTGAAGCAGAAGGCCCTTTGTGTTTAACACCTTTTCAGAAAAGTTTAGTCCACAGAATATTCAGTTATTCTGAACTCACAAAAATGCAGCATCCATAAAATGTTTAGAAAAATAACCCTAAAACATAATGTAGATTATCTTTAAACAAAACAGAATGAAACACAACATATCATCAGATACACAAAAGACCCTCAAAACAACAACAAAAAAGCCAGAACCACATTCTCATTAGTAAGACATAGCAAGCTCTAGTTCACCTCACATGTAAATGCTGAGTTCATGAAGCAATTTTCTTCATTACAGTTCAGAACAAACTTGTTCACTCTGTAAATATTTCAGAAAGAATGTTCTTGTTGGATGCCCAGCCTGAAAACAAATCGCTACTTCTTTTTTTAAACAAAAAACCATATTCTAGTCATAAGAATATGTGAGGTGCCTTGTCTTACCCTTCAGAAATTATTCTCTTTGTATAATGCTTGTTATAAACAAAGATTATACGAGCAATGTCGGCACATATCTAGACTTTCTCTGTAGAAGAGAATTTATGTTCCTAAAAAAAATTCATTGTCTGGATTAAGTGTAGCCAGTGCATACAGGTGTACTACAGTTACAGAGAGCATATTGTAACCATGGTAATCATTGTTTTTTTCAGAAATATCAACCATGCAAAAAGAAAATCCACATCCTACAAACCTTCAGGCTTGAAAAGGTTTGTATGAGCTTTAAAATCATCCATTTTGTCATCTACTTGTTTGCGGATTGAAATTTAGGCGCACAATCAGTTTCATTCTATGTGGTTTATAGAAATTTAGCTGTTCACCAAACTTAACACTAATTTTCCTTGTCAACAG
Source organism: Alectura lathami (assembly GCA_013399715.1). Lineage (NCBI taxonomy): Eukaryota > Metazoa > Chordata > Aves > Galliformes > Megapodiidae > Alectura > Alectura lathami. Next base: position 200,382 of record VXAV01007500.1, read on the forward strand.
TAAAAATTTAAATAACCAACAAACAATGATGGTGCATGTTAGCTACAGGAACTAAACTGGATTGCCTGATATACTTAAACTGTA